>OY735203.1:75118047-75225547 GCA_963457665.1 Thysanoteuthis rhombus | reverse complement strand
TTTGGGTAATAAATCGTATTTCATTTTTAATGTCGTTAAGGTTTATAGTCTTCCTACCAAGCTTGGTAAGAACTGATTTTATTTGTTTGTTGACGATATAATTCGGAAAACCATTGTTTATTAGTGTTTGCTTGATATTGTCGAGTTCTTCTCAGAATAAATTACGAGAGGATGAGATCAAGTCTACTCTGTTAATTGAGTTTTCGATAACATCAGTAAAACAAAGGTCATGTGAAACAATCACTTCGGAAATAAATGCGCAAAGAACAAAATTGAAAATGTAGCACTGGGGTATGTAGACCACAACACCCAACTAGGACGACAAATCACCATAGAATTCCAAAAAGAAAGAGAAATCAAGCGAAGAGTGGCTTCAGGATGGAAAGCCTCTGCTAGAGTCAGCTCAGCCTTCAAGAACAAGAAAATCACATTAGTTGAAAATTGCAAATAGTTCCACCGAAAGCGCTTTATCTTCTTATTTAAGGACAGATAATGCAAATTCGATGGAATGGCTGGAAAGGTTGACATTGTTAAAAAGGGGGAAGACCCGTAACTGATTTGTACATCAATTTGTTTTAATTAAAATCTAATTGCTATCGTACGTTTCAACCACACGGGGCTTCCTCAATGCTTGGAAACAATGTTCATTTGAGAAATAAGCGGGATGGGGGCTACACCACGTATAAAATGTGTGTAAAAGAGGAATCTATATATAAGAACATATATATATAGAAAAATATAAATATATATATATATATATATATATATATACACATATATATATATATATATATATATTACTCTTATACATACATTTTCACGACTCCCTTCAACAGCCCCTGATTTTCCAAAGTTCCCAAATGAATCGAATCGTTAAGTTGAAGAAACCCACAAGAACAGAAACATAAACAGGTTTGTGTAGCCAATCCTTTATTTCACCATTTAGGAAAGGCTATTGTGCAACTCTCTTGTAACTCTTGAACTGGTAGATTGTAGATTACGACATATGCATTAAAAAAAACATATGGCTTAATTTGAGCCTACTCTCCGTCCAGTTCTGCATAGAGCTGGGGTAGATCACCAGACTCTGAAGCGAAGGTTTCAATCCTGCCTACTGTCGTTGGAGTGGATATCGAGTCCATAGCCTCACTGAAGAGTCGTAATATACAACGAAACAGCTGTCAGTGGATGACTCTCTGTCTGTCTTTATATATATATATATATATATATATATATATATATATATATATATATATATATATATATATATATATATATATATTTATATATATATATATACTTGTATATACTATCCCATAAGCATACGAAGTTTACTTGGTTTGTTTTCCAACTTGCTCGATAGAAGCAAAACCCTTTCATCCACTTTGTAGAAATTTAACGATTTTGAAACTACTTTTACAGAATTATTCATGACTATAACAGTCCATTCATATCTGGCTGTCTCATTCATGTCTACCACTACGTCATTCATGTCTTTGTCGGCATTTTTCATATCTCTTCCGCCTTCTTCCATATCTATGGCATCGTCTGTCATGTCTCTGGAAGACATTTTTCATGTCACTTGCGGCTTCCTTAATGTCTATAGTGAAGTATTCCGTATCTTTGACGGCTTCTTTGGTCTAAACAGTGTCTACTTTGTGATTTATTGCCTTGTTTTGTTTCTTTTTTTCAAAAATTAGATAATGTATTTTCACTGTTTTAATTTCATCACTGGTTTTCTACATCTCATTATTCATACTGTCAACCACAACGGTATGAGACGATAGACACTCAGATGATTGGATCAAGCAGCTCTGAATGGGAAATAAAGTAGCTTGAAATCCTATCAAACACTTCCGGAGCCTGTCTTTCATGGACGTCGCCTCAACCAATCAGCCTACAGGAACCGTCTAGATGATTAAGCGTTATACAAATCTGCAATCATTCTGCCACTTATCTATTCCCACTCCTCTAGACTTTGTTTTAAATGGCAATGGGCTGGTCATGTTGAGAGAATGAAAGAAAACTGATGGACGTAGCGACTCACAACGTGGATCCCCGGAGACCACATGCGATACCGAGGCCGACAAAAGACAAAATGGAGGGATGAATTAGACAAATTCAGAAAATACTGTCTCCGCGACGTGCGGTATAGAGAAATGTGGCTAATCCTGGGGAAGGTCTATGTCCAACGACAAACGTGAAAAGACTGATGATGATCAATAGTGACCAATTCTTTTTTTTTCTTTTACGTAGGGAGGTTAGTCATGTGATAAATTTGATCGATAAATAACCAGATCGCAACCATCTTGATGAATTTATTTCTATGAAAGTTTCTCTGACATGAAATTTTAGCTTGTTCCTCGTGCCTTTTTACACTTAAATATCGTAGACAATATTGTTTTGGCGAAAGTTCTCGCGAGCAACGATCTTTGCAACAATGGTTCATAGTTCCAATCGCAAGCAGAGACGCAGGGGTTCAGCGGGTTAACGTAATGGAAATATCCTTCGATCTGAATTCTCTGAACTTTGTTCCAAATAACAAGGTATGAACAATATGGACGAAATCTGACTGAAAAATGGACCCCAAATAAAATTCGAAAATATGGCAAAAATCAATCTGATTCCAATGAAAGTTCCGATACTTATTTATTAAAGGATGAATTTAAAAAAAAAAAAGATTAATTCCTATTATTGCAGAAAAAAAGTTCTTATCATTCTCACCACTTTGATATTTCATCCATCAATACGTGGCTGTTTTCATTGATTTTTACACTTTTAATAGATCAATACTTTGAGATATTGATTATGTTTACCATTTTTAGAAAAGTGCTCAGGAACTACTCTAACTGGTAGTCTAACATTTGGAATTGAATATGAGAAATCAAGTGAAAAAATAATTTTCAAAACCTCTTCAACAGGTCGGTATCGAAAATCTTATCAAAATCGAATAATGTGCTACTGAAATCGAAGAATGTCGGACTTATAAATTTCTCAATTATAGCTTTTCATATTGTTCATGCCTCCGAATAACCATGAATTACGCCCCTGTTTATAGTTTTCTTTTATCATGTAACGCATCACGTGTTAAATTATCGATTATAAATAAAACTCATGGCATTCCCAAACCGATTAACTTGAACTTTGGTATTTCAAGCATTTGCATAAAGATATTTGTGGAATATGGGATCAGGAAGCCCGGCTTAGGCGGACTCTGAATCAGTTTTGTCAACTCAATGAATCTTTTTTGCGCTAAATCGACCTCAAAAAAGCGTAAAAAAACGCCAAAACGGAATCAAAAACATAGTTTGTATTTTCATGTCCGTTTTAAATAGCAAGATATGGCTATATTTGTCTTAAACAATGGCCAGGAAGTAGCTACAATTTTGGCTAAAATTGCCAATATATTGCACTTAAAAAAGAAATAAAAAATACTGCTAAATGAAGAATTTTTTCGGTGTCAAAACAAGAAAAGTGCTATATTTCGCACTAAAAACGCTAGATTGGCAACGCTGCTTTGGATCTCACCATTCCATTCCATTTCAGTGATATCAATTTAACTTTTTTGGCGATAGATCTAGCTCCTTTTTTTTAGCCCTAAAGTTTGAATCTGACTCCTGAGATTTGCCGAGAAGAAAAATATATTTTTTATTTTTCCTGTTTTGTAATTCCCAAAGTGAGAGCCCCACTTCAAGCAAAACGGACTACTTTTCTAGAAAAGGTAAACACAATTCATATCTCGAGAGATTTATTACTTAAATGTGAAAAATCAATGATAACAGCAATCTATAGATGAAATGAATTATCAAGATGGTAAGAATCATATTGGAAGAAATCCATTTTTTCCGATATTTGAAATTAAATTTTATTTTATTATTTTTTTTAAATTCCACCATTCAATAAATAAGTATCGAAAATTTTATCAAAATCGAACTTTATGCAGATTTTTTAATTCCTCAGAATCGATTTTCCAGTGAAATTGCATTCATATCCACACCAATATTATTTAAGTAGGTCTACAAGTTATTTAACTTTTAAAAGCAAACAGAGCCTTATAGTGAAATGAAAAGAAAACTAGTCTCTCGTGTAAAATAAATGGAATCTTTATTTACGAATTTGATGACGTCATCATAGTTGCATTAGACTATCAAAATATAGAACAGATCTGGTAAGTCACTCAACAGAGACCGTCACATAACTTCTTTGTAGGCACGCCGTGTCTGGGGTGATCAACTAAAAATCAGAGAGGGGTGATCAATAGATAAGTTACTCCTCTCGCCTAAATAGTCTGAATGCAGTCAGACATGGAGTAAGGGAAACATTTAGCATAAACTTATATTGCAAATCGAAACCCCTACAGGGGTGGATGGAAAAAAAGTTTTCTGTAGACCTAATGAAAAATGTTTACATTTCCAGCCATCTAGCTCCATTGGTGCGCTCTGAGACACATATATACATAGATACATAGATATCAAACCAGCCAGATCAACTTGAAAACCGAAAAAAGATGTTGAGAGTTTTGGTGACAGTTTTGGTTGAGGGTTTCTAACCAACTGCTCGTATAAAATGAAAGAAATCTTTATTTTCGAATGCATTGACGTCATAAATATTGCATTATATCAACAAAATATAGTGTATTAATACACTTAGTTTGTCTGGAAAGTATTTGGCCATTTGATATAGACGGGAAAATAGCCGACCTAGGGTGATGGCACCTTAGTCACTTTCAAAGTACTTATCCAGGGACTCAATATTATTATCCAAGTGTCACTTTTCGAAACAGTCTGCAAAGTACACATTTCAGATCACAATTAGCTGCCTCATCGTGTTCTCGTTAATCACACCCAGGGACTAAATCCCCCCACCGATTCTCTCTTCGAAAAAGTCAGAAGTTGCAGGGACTCAGGGAGGGAGTCAATTCTGGACAATAAACACCAAAATACCCTGCACAGGGTGTGTAGAATGGTAAGGGCACATTGTCATGGTTATTATAGTTGTGAATCCTCCGGTCACATAGTACACAAGCTCACTGAATGGAGTCTCACATCCGACTGAATAACCCCCATGGAGGAGTGTCTGCTTACAAGTGATATCTCCACCGATCGATTGCAAATTACATCAAGGTCAAGCGACTGGTTCTCAAGATATTTAAAATAGGTGGATAAAATCTGCACCGACATCATACTAACATATTTAGCTGCTTATGTAATTCGATCTGAAGAGAAAGACACGAGTAAATAGGATGGGGCTTGCTCTCTCAGAGCAAACATCAAGAGAACCTGACCTACATTGATAATTTTGCAGTCTCAAAATAGAATAAGTTACCAAACAATTACCTTGTTCAGTCTATATATGCACTTGAATCTACTTATATAATACGCTACGTGTATGTCTATATTTTTGTAAAAGGAGATGATAATTAAATGTTGATTAGAGTGTAGTCTCCTTTATTTTTTTTCTTTGTAAATGCGCTAAAAACAATTTTTTCTATTTGAACATACCCAAGAAAATGCTGCCAACCTGATTATATATATATATATATATATATATATATATATATATATATATATATATATATATATATATATATATTTATATATTTATATATACATATATATGAAGTGAAATTTAAAGGAGAAAAACAGCCTGACACTTACTAGGACAGATACAAACACTTCCTGGCCCCTTAATCAGATTGAATTATTCGAATGCTGTCGTAATTCTCTGACCAGGGGTATACTAGTAATCAATAGGGAACCCGTAGGAGGCAAAACTTAACGAAAGTAAATGTTTAAATGCATGATACATACATACATAGTTAGCCAGCCAGCCAGACCAGTTAAAAAACTGAAGAAATCTATGTTGACATTTCTGGTTGAAAATTTCTCACACCCTTCTCCTTCATTTGCAATATACGTTTATAGTTAAATAGTTTTCAGTGCATGTCTATCGTGAATTCATTGGCAATGCATTCATGTCATTCAAACGTAAAACAGCTTTATTCAATTAGTAACGTTTGCATTAATTCCTTACTGAATTCGTGCTGACTTCAAATTCATTGATTGCCATATGGTAATATTTTGAGAGAATTATTTTCAATCCAAACTGTAAATTGCTTCCTTTCAAATACTCAAATGTCGAAGCCGTTTATTCCATTATTACATAATAGAATCAATTACGTCACGCATTTAATGAAATCACATCTCTGCCCTCCTTCCTATTTTTGTTGTTCAACGTATTCGGGTGTCAGACAGACCGACCATCGACTGGAAAGCGTCTAATAGGGATGTGTGTTTAAATCTCAAAATCAGCATCAATCTATGACTTCGCATTTACATAATACACCTAATAGCGCTATCCTGCCAGTAACACTTGATGGTTTCTGATCACCGACCATCTCTTTTTCATGATATCAAATGCATTCCTATAATAAAACTAAAAAGTACACAGGAAGCACTTATCTCTAACAACGCCAACACCACCATCACCATCATCACCATTATCAGCAGCAGCAGTCCTTTAACATCCATCGATGAACATACCCCCCCCCCCAAGATTTGCCAAACTTCTCTCTCATGGGCGTCGAGGAGCCAGTATTCTTTGAACTCCTCTAATTCGTCACCCATCTTATTTTCTTTAGTCACAGTTTCGCATATGATCTCTAGGGATCCAAATTGGGAATTGTGTTGTCTAGTGGTTGGTTTATGCTACACGGCAGTCTGATCTTTCAAATGGATTCTATGATCTCTGTTTTCTCTTCTCTTATATACATTATTTTGTCGTTGCGGAAAAAGGACTGAAGTTATTTCACTTATTATGGTCTTACTATTCATTTTAATAGATGAAATGTAACTAATCATTATCATATATTTTCACTTCTATATACGACCAGCTAGATCGTCGATTTGCAGCCTGAGTCGAGCCGCGATAAGAAAGCAACATAAAGAAGATGAAGGTAAATAGGATTCAAAAAATTATTGCAACCTCTGCCCCATAATTGTCCATATTGTTCCATTTTCATTCTGTGGCCAGATTTTGCAGTGTCACTATACGCAAAAGCATTGAAGCTATGGCGCATCTATGGTTGGTGGCACAGGGGGGCAGTAACTCATGAATTCATCCCCCTCCCAGAACTTACTCTTTTCCCAGGATATCTGGAATTTTAGTGATCTTTTGGCACTAATATATTATCCATTATTCATCATGAGTCTCCAATAACATTCTATACGATGGCATGAGCCAACATTTACTAACGATTCTATTCAACTTTAGTTTTCCATTTTTCAATCCTAACTTTGTGAAATAATACGATGAGAATAAGTGTGGGTAATATGAAATGTTTTATTGAAAATTTAATCTCTTCTTCCATGGCCCTTTGTTCATCGTTCTCTGAATGTTCATAGAAAGTCATTGAGAGGGTTTGGAGATATAATGTGAAGAGTCATGAAAATATGCTGAGATTCTTGGATAATAAATGAAAACGGGAATATCTCTCAATGATAAGAAAATTTCTGGATCCGTTCCCAAAGTCAACCAACCTTTTCTCGCTCCATTGTCTACCCTTTCTACAAAATCCCATTAAAATCAAAATTAACCAATCTTTTCTCGCTCCATTGTCTACCCTTTCCACAAAATCCCATTAAAATCAAAATCAACCAACTTTTTCTCGCTCCATTGTCTACCCTTTCCACAAAATCCCATTAAAATCAAAATCAACCAACTTTTTCTCGCTCTATTGTCTACCCTTTCCACAAAATTCCATTAAAATCCATCGAAAGATTCTACAGATATCATGTGAACATGTTTCATTAGGAAGAATAACAAGAAAGTATAAGAAAATGTTCCAGGGTGTCCTCTTCGTGCCACCTCCTACAGATAAAACTGCTAATACCTATGTTTGGCAGTCCAACCTTTTGGCTGCATGTCATTTTGGAGTGATCAATTAAAAAAATTGAAAAATGAATAACTCACTGCATTTTTCTGGGTACTGAGCACCGAAGAAAAGGCTGAATTTTCAAGCTGACACAAACTAAGTGATCAATTTAGCGTAAACTCACATTGAAAATCGATCCTACGTCTGAAAAATTACTTGGTGGAAGGAGATTGGAACAAAAAAGAGTTTTTTTTTGTAAATATAATGATAAATCAATGTTAAAATTTTCAATTGTCCAGTTCCATTGTTGCTGTCTGTACGCGATATACGTATAAGTGGGAAGGAAGGAATATGTCTCAGATATTTGTCAGAAACTGGCAGAACGAATACGCCAGTAACAGTCGTCGAAGAACGTCAGTAATTTTTCCCCTCTCTTAGTTCCGCTATCAGAGAAATATTCGTACTCCCTTGGACTCCTCAAAGCAAATTTCCAACACTTTGTGAACAGGTCTTGTTATTCCCTCAATAGGAACTATCATACAAACAGAGTCTTTTGGCAGCATACGTTGTAGGGGGTTATCAGTTAAAAAATAAGAATAAGTTTCTTCTCTCACCTTTTGATGGGAAAAGGATAACTAAAAAGCTTGAATTAAAAATAAAACCCAAAAAACAAAAAACAAAAACAAAACAAAAACAAGCAGACACTAACTAAGTGATCAATTTAGCGTAATTCTACATTGCAAATTGATCATACGGCTAAAAACTTGCTTGGGAAAAAGGGATTTTAAAAAAAAAAGAAGTTTTTCAAAGATTTACTAAATCAATGTAAAAAATGTTCAATCCTCTAGCTCCGTTATTGCAGGCTGTGCGCGATATACATATATGGCCAGCCAGCCAGCCAGCCAGCCAGCCTGACTAACTTGAAAAATGAAGGAAGCTACGCTGCCGTTTTCTAATATGTAGAGAGATAAAAAAAATTCATTTTAAGCCAATTAAAATCTCATGTTGCTTTGGGCCAAACAAGAACCGGTGACATTGTTATTTTGTTTAATACATCTTGTACAACATGATATTACATAGAATGATAGCAGAAATAATTGTCTACAAAAGGTTTCTCTGCATCCTTATTTGGTGCACGATTGGGTACGATTAATCCGACATTGTGATAATGAAGAAAAAGACAATGTGGAAACCAAATTTTAAAAAATGTTTTGTTTTTGTGACACACAAAAAAGGCGGCGAAAGAGAAAGTTGGGATTCTTAGATTGATGGTTATGATTTTATAAGTGAGAAGATTCTTTCCTGAGATGGGTGATATACAAGTAAGAAAGAGTGAGCAGATTTATTCTCATTACCCGAAGAGGATTAGGGGCTCTGTGTGTATAAGTGCCGCCAGTGTGTATAAATACGTATGGAAGAGGATGTATGTGTCATGGATGTCAACTGTGTGTGTTTCTATAGTGGGCATGTTGGTTACTACTGTTGCTGAAATGATGTACGTATGAGTATATATGTGTATGCAAATGTGTGTATGTGTGTGTACACGAGTGGAAAAAGAATGTATGAGTCGTTTAGATGTCAAGTGTATCTATGCGTGTCTATAGTGTGATTGTTGGTATAAACTGGTAATGATTAATCTCTTTCTCGATTATCAGATCCCTACATGCGGATAATTTAAAAATAATCGATTCTTTCATATATTCATTTGCATGTATGGATGAACATTGGTTCAACAATCAAGTTATGCAAGAATTTGCTTTCTGCTTTTATCGTTTTTGGCTGCAAAGTGCATTTGATTGGATATGCAGCTGAGCTGAAAATGTCTCCCTCAGGTACATCTTTTTAATGGGTGAATTGATTGTGCTTCGTTGTCAACATTTTATGAGATTTTATGGAATTAACTTCAGTCTGAGCAGGTTTTATCTCAATTAAACTCGCACTGGCTGCTTTAAACTTCCCGATGCAGGAATGGAACCAGACATATACAGTGAGGATAAAAAGTACCCGATACAATGCAAGATGTTCATCATTACATCTTTACAAAACTTCAGATCTGACCAAAAAAAACAAAAAAAAAAACTGAAAAGGGAAAATTGAAACAATATTGCACATCGCACAAATATGAGGAATCTTTGGTCCAAATTCTGTCACTTTCGAAGGTGAAACTGAGACATTTCTTAGAAGAGATGAGAACTGGAGGAAATTCCAGTTCCTTAAGTCAATGTTTTGCAGCTTCTTTGATATTACTGCATGTTGTGTAATGGGTGACATTGCTTTCCAGTCGTTCTGGAAGATATGGATCCGTGGTTTAAAGATTTCTTTAACAAAAAAAAAACAAAAAAAACTGTGCCGATATGATGCAGCGTGCACGTCTTTGATGATATACAATTATAAAAAAACAGTTGGATGATACCAAAGGCAGCTATGGATAAGCCTGCCAGCGCACACATCTGTGAATAATGACAGGACACCGATTGCCAAACAGCCAAATCTCCAACGAGGCTCTGTACAAGATGAGTAACGCCATTCCCCCTTCAGCAAAAGTCACCAAACTCCAATGGTCCGTGTTCAGTCATATATCACGGATTCCAGAAAAAAAACATCTACAGAAAAAAAGCCATAGAATTAGAAGTAGTTGGATCCAACAATTAAAAGGCTCGAAAAGGCCTTCCCTGCACAAACTCGCTTAGTAAGCTGTGAACAGACCACAAATATGCAAGAATGGGAACAAGAAGATCTGGCAAGGAACTTAGGGAGCTAAGGGTGGTTGCCAGAGAAAAGATACAATGGCTTCAAATGAAGGGAGACTGAATGCTGCTGGAGGATGTTTCGACTACCATGACTACAGTCAATCATCATCATCATTTGTAAGAATAAGCTTTTTGGAATGTATCAGGTACTTTTTGCATTCACTGTGACAATATCCTATAAAAATGACTCTCCTTATTATTGGAGATTTAAGTAAACCCTTGAACGTATCCATCATTTCCGATCGACAGCCATAATTTCAGAACTTAATACAACTGAGAAAAAATAGGTCAAGGTAAAAAGAATCATAAAAATTTCAAAGCAATAATGATTTATAATATTTCCTCTATTAAAAATGATGAAGACGTAAAAAAGCAAATTACGGAGTTTAGAAAGTAATTTCGTATTTTCTAAAATGAGAAAAAAACAAATGCCAGTGAGGTTTAATTAAATACCGTTTATCAATAATGTAATCACTATCATTATTAATAACAGCAGCCCAACAGGGAGGCAAAGTTTTGATTCCTTGTTGAAAAAAAATCTGCATTTTTTTTTGCTCTTCAAAGCCTCTACCCTCCATGGGGTTAGACTGTACTATACACTATAAACGAGACACAGCTGGATAAAAGAGATGATGAAATAGATCCAAACATCGTTTTGTACCATCTAGCCTTAGTCTTGCCTTAGTTTAACGAACTCAAGCTAACGAACTCAATGGGGATTTAGTGCGATCAGACTTGGAATCATGAAGGAATGAAAGGCGTATCTGACCAGAAAACTTTCGAGGAAATGTGAAGATCCTAATAAGTAAAGTTGTAGAGAATGGAATTGGTGAACAGAGTTAAAAATCGAACCGAAATAATTTGCATTCATTTCACACAAAGGTCCATTGGAAATGCATGAATCTTTATTTTCTCCCCTCAGCTATGGGTAAAATAGCTGGGTAGAATTGAATTTCTAGCCGTAGTTGGCAATCGGCCCAGGAGACAGACGACTCTGATTTCAAATCAGGAAATGTTTTTCCTTAATTCCAGCAACGTGTTATGGAGCTCAAAGGGCATGATTTGGCATGCAGAGCGCCAGAGTCATCCACTGCATCCGTGTTGGTCTCCAACCATCCTGATAACGACTTTGACCCAGGCACACAGGGACGAAAGAGTGAGGCTAATGGCGTGTGCAACTTTCCTTCTCTATAATCTGTAGCAAATTGCCCACACCTAGACGTATTCGATTTATCACTTGGCGTACGAGATAGGACACTCATTGCAGCACCTTTGTCAACTGAATACTACGTCCCTATTCCCTAGTCCCCGGACGTTTACATTAGAAAGGCGACTTGTAATGCTACCAGTTGTAGAGATCGCCTTCACTTCTTAGTCTCGCCGTTTCTCTTTAGTGTTTGTGCATTTTCTCATTCTAGGTATATCAATTTGAAATAACCTCGTGGATTGATTTGAGGGGCACCACTTTTCTTTTGTATTGAGCATGTTACCACAAAATCTCTGAACTGACCCGAGGCTCACCAAAAACCAAACAAAAATTTTCAAAAAGTTTTTTTTAACTGCTCGAAATAATCCAACGGAATAACTTATTCACCTAATGTTTACAACAGGAAACAATAATCAGTAGAAATCTGTTATTGGTGGTAGAATATATCGTTGTTGACAGTCCCCAAAATATGATAGAATAGTCATGTGAAGTCATCTTATAACCTTTTGCATGTGTACAGCAGCGATGTTCTGAGGAGATTAAGGTTAAGTTGGGCACAGATCATAACTTCAGACCCTGTCATGCACGCCAGCTACAACACCACCCAGAATAGAAGCTATGGTCATCTTTGACTACAAAGGACGAACACAAGACTACATTTCTCTTTCTGTTGACTGATTCAGTAGGTGAATAAAATACCTCAAGAAAAACCATCACTACAGCAGTTAACGTTGGTTTCCTCAGTTTTCAAGTAGGCCCGGCTGGCTGGCTATGTGTGTATCGCGTGTAACAATAAAACTGGAGGGATGTAATTTTTTACATTTACTAATTATGTCAGGGAGAACCTGTTTTTTTTAAACCCCTTAATAGGTTTTTGTTAATGCAGTGTTCATTTGCAATGTAAGCTTATGCTAGAGTGAACCCTTCGTTTGTGTCTCCGTGCATTTTAAAAAATTAAAGCTATTTGGAGATCAATTTCCAAACAAAAGATGAGAGAAGTAAGTCATTCCTATGTTTTTAATTGATAAGCTCCAAGAAGGAATGCAGCCAAAAGACCTTGGTTAGATGATGGTTCTTATTTAGTAGATAATCAGACCTGTTTGCAAAGTGTTGAAAATCTGCTCCGATAGCGGAACTAAGAGAAGAAAAATGGCTGACTTTCATCGATGAGTGTCACTGATATTTTCGTTCTGCCAATTCAACATATTCTGACAAATATCTGAGGAATCTTTTTTTTTCTTTCTGACTCTTACTCGAGGTGTCATGGGAGAGCAGATGGCGACGGTGGTTGTAGCATTATTTACTCAGTTGGTTTCTTCTCCTTTACTTGTGCAATCTATAATAATCCACATCCGTCTTGTCAGGTCCGTCGAAGCTTCACTGAAGTCCTATCAACCGTACATCTAGGGAACATGTTGCTCGCCTCTCACGAAGCCAGGAAGGGGGTTGGAATTTTCCTCTCTGGAATCTCTATCTCTCTTGCTCTCCATTCACGTTGGCACACTATTAGGAAAAGTTAATAAGAGTAGAAAGATTTAGCTGTGCTAAGCGGTTATTCGTCACTAATGGACAGGTTTAGGGAGCATCATTAAAAGCCTATAATTGACCATCAATCATTCTTCACAAGGTTTCTTTGTATTCCTAATTCGGGAATCATTTCAACAACTTCCTTCTGGCAAAAGTCTCGAACCTACTGTACTGTAATTACCCCTGGGGGTGGATAAATGGGAGAATAAAATAATAGACAGGTAGATAGATTAATCTTAGAATAATCAATTTAAATACATATAGTCATTGGTTTAGATTATCGTTAATGACTGTGTAGAAATGATAGAGAACATTGGCGTCGAGTAAAAAGTTAGGATATCAAATCTACATTGGGATTTAGGAATGTTTGAATATAAAAAAAGGAATTCGACTTGGGGACAAACATAATACCAAAGTGAAGAATGTTTAAATCGATACAAAAAACTTCGCAAATTCCATGGTGATGATGACTTTTATGGTGGTTGAAATTTTGATTGATATAAGTCAGGCGATAAGCATGAAATTTTATATTAGTAAAATCAGCTGATTAAGTAAATGTATATACAAACCGACAACAAGTCATTCTGGAATTTTAGATTATATACATGATATGAAAAGAATGCAGATGACGTGAAATGAGGGATAGTCACGTAGGCAAAATTATAGTTATCCCGGATGAAGAATGGTGTAATTTAAATTTACCATAACATTCCACTCAGATTGGAGTTGGACCCAAGAGTAATTACTCATTTTTGTATTGAAAAATTGCACCATTTCATGTGGAATAGAAAAAAAAAAAAAGATTTGAGTGTTTGAGGAAATAATTCATGGAGTGCATTCGAAAATATCGGCCAGTTTTGGCTATTCAGTCAAAAATTTAATATTTAATAATCTTAAATATTTATAATAATTCAAGTATTGCCACTGAAGTTTGGAACTTCACCAATATCTAATATAAGTAGACTTCCACGGATACTCAATGTTTACTGACCATTCGCAGATATTTCATGGTAAAAAATGACAACCTGGGTTTCATGTAAGGCCACAAACTATGATATTAAAGTCTATTGGAAAGAGAAAGTTGACATATTTCCTGACAAACAAGTTGAATGATATCTAAAAGAAACCATTAAGATCAAGAAAACAATTGTTGCAGAATTTTTTATGAAATCTAAGGGCGTCCATTGTAAAATTCAATATGGACAACTGTGAATCTATATTACTCCCAATCATGTCTAAGTCATAGTGAATAGTCCATCCCAAAATATCTAGCCTATAGTCTTTTCCCAGAGTATGAAATCCTCAAAGTCTGCATACAATATTCTTCGATTTGACTGTAATGATCTCCATTGCCTTGACATAAAGAGGCCAGTCAAATGAAATGGAGGGTATCAGTGTGTTTGTTCTTTCCTTGATCCCTATGCAGACAAAAATAGAATAAATGCAAGATTAGGATCAATTTAAGAAGGATTCCTCTAACATGCCACATGAATCCAGACCAGTTGGGTCACGATCATCCAGCTACTTCAGGGAATGCAACTGACTGATCAATCCACCGATTTTTCAAGGAGAAGTGTGTCGATAGGTCGAAAAATGACTTTTCACTCCTTTCTTATCAGGGGAATCGTAACACTTTGATGGATCTGCTTTTCCCCCGTATAAACCCTCTTCCCTGTCTTTCTTGGATCCCTCAATCGGTCTGTCTTCGATTTTCCTCCAATTCAGTACACACAGCCACCATCCCCATGAAAAGCATCCTCCTAATCTATGAATGCTATGGCCCATGTAATCTACAACCCATTGTGTGAAGTGCAGTAGAGAGAATATCTTAAAAATCCGTTGTCCACACTTTTTTTGGTTTGAATTTCGTCAATCCTGTGTGCAAACTTTTGTGCGCCATTCCCAACATCGAATGAGCGAGTGCGTGGAGAATCCATGAAAAGAAACAAAATTAATAAATAAATTATAATGGATAATTCACACACTCTACAGACCATCTCACTCTAAAAACGGTGCCATTCTTATTATCAAGTAATCGAGAATGTGAAAGTTTACATTTTACAATCGGGGTAGCCATTTTATTGCCATCCACAGTCAGATTCAACCATTTCATAGCCAACTGGAAACCTTTTTGAATTAATCACCACAAAATTGAACGTAAAATTCTTCTTTCATATTCAACATTGTGGCTGATCATTCAGAATTTTTATTTTTTTTGAGATATCACCTTTTACATTTGTATTTATGGAAGATTTCTCCCAAAGGTCCATGTCTTGTTTTTTTTTCTGCTGTCCTACGTAAAATTGCTACAAAATTTGTTGATGGTGTATCCATTCCAGGTTTGGCCATTTCTTTTTTCGTGAAATTCGACTGGACTATATTGGTATATATAGGAGATAGGCAAACACGTATAGAATTCCCAAGACGATCAGTGGTAGTATCAGCGAACCGTTTTCGCGTGGATGAAAAAGAAATTCCCTTTTTGCATTTTCTTCCGGGACAAATGGCTAATGAAATCTCATTGATTTAATTCTTTATAAAAGGTTCTTTGTTCCAGGCACATAACCGAGTTGTTGATGCATAAATGATAAAAAAGGAGCCTTCAAATGTATGTTTAATCATTTTGCATTTAGGGTTGCTGCCGTTGTTGAGCGTGTTATATTCAATTGTTTACTGGAACGTGCTTTTCAGTCCACTTCTGCTTGAATTATCCTCTTGAATTATGTTGTATTGAAAAGCTATTAAAAAGGTTCCAGTTGTTGAAGCCGAATCTTTAGCATGTTTGTGATATCATCTGATTGAATTAATTTTACATGCAAATTTAGTCAAATTTTATCGGGAATTAGTCTACTTTAGTAAAAATTGAATCTTCAAGAACAACCTGACCGCATTTCCATACGTTGATTCATTCCAAGTTGAGTTCGACTTGAACTGCACAGAACATTAAGATTTGGACAAAAATTCAACAGACGCCAGTCTCTAAGATTTTTAGTTGCAAACGGGTTATTATCAAAACAACTCAAGTTTCAAATTTCTACACCGAATTCTTCCTTTTCTGGTTCATTAAAAAATTGTACTTTTGTGATTAGATTTTGGGTTTCAGAAGATTATCAAGATAAAGGCTACATTCGATGCAAGTTCACCTGGTTTACAGTTTTTTCTCTGCTAAATTCTTTTGTCGACCAATTGGATTCGATAGAACTCCATGACAGGAAAATTTATTCTTTATTCAAAGAGATACTTAGATTCCTTTCAGAGTTACAGTTATTTTGAAAATACTAACTGTAGGTTATCATTATTTAAATCTTGCTTCTTACAACAATCAGGTGCATTAACCCCTTTCAACCAACCAACCAGTAAAAGATATGCAAAATGTAAATTTTACTTGTTTTTAAAAACCTACCACCATTTGTAGTGTCATAAAATATAGAACAATTTACCATGTATGTGAATCGACATCTAATGATAATTCACCAGCACCTGAAAGTAATAACCAGATAGGATACACAGCTCCGATCAATTCCATCTCGTTGAGGCTAAAAAATGACATCATTTATTTTTGAAATAGTGGTGAGTATGCTGGGAGTTCAGCATCAGGGCAAAAAGAGGTGGGCTGTGCATTATATATTTTTTGTGTTTCAATGGCGCTGTCCAGTTTCCTGGGGAACGTATCTAATGTTTGAGCGGGGGTGTCACCAAATAAACATAATCCAGTCAAGTTTGGTGCAAGGTCATACCGATTCTTTTTCAATCACGAACCAGATTATTTTTATACAATAACTTTATGGCCAACTGATGAATAATAAACGATCTGCTTTTACCTAAGCATAAGGGAGTAAACTTAATACAATAAAAAAAAATACTTCCCACCCTCGAAGTTCAAATGAAACTAAAATCGTGTTCGTTTCAACGGTTTAGGTGTGTGGAACGTACTCGTCGTACTGTATGTATACAAATCAACTTGTCGGCTAGCTTTCTCTCCCCGCCTCCTATCTCTTTCACTCTCATTGAACTTCTGTTTTCGTTTTTCAACTATGCCAAGGCCACAATTTCTTTTCTAATTTAATAAATTTGACAAAAAAATTCTGGATGACGAGGGTAAATAATAAGATGATAAGATATTCATATTTCAAATTTCATTTTATTTTCAACGGCAGATTTCACGTACACTTTATTTATAATTTGTTCATTTATTGTGAACCTTCGACTCAGTAATAGGCCGTGATCTCTACTCTTGAGAACCCTTGATGGGCACACAATTCCAGTATTTTAGAGAATCAGTGTTTACATCAGGAAAGTCGGAATTTAATGCCTGGCATTCATTTATCAACAACCAGATAGGTGAAGAAACGTGCTGCCGGTGTCTCCACTGAACACGTTGTTCTTTTATTAGTAACATAGTGGTTTTTAGCGTCTGTCTATTGCTTTTAATCAAAACCCACCAAGGAATTGTTATACATACTAGTCAATACCCGTGAAGAAAAAAGAGTCACTGATATATTTCAATTTCTGAGAGACAATTGGAAATAAAAGAAACTATTGAACCTGTTTCAGTGGAAGAATTATTTGGTTCAAGCTAAATTGTTGTGTCTGAAAGGAAGAGCCCGTTGTTACAGAAAGAAAAAAAAGCAAAACAAAACGACAATAGCACTTAATTTCTTATGGCTTGCAACCAGGTCAGTCAGAGTTTTGTGTTAATGAGAATCGTGTAGAGATCGGTCTTCTCCTTGGAGAGATTCATAAGGCTCTGCATATGAGCTGCAGCAGCTTATAGCACCTAGTATTCTCAGATGGTCACCGATCAAGGCACTGACAAGGCTCGACGTTGCTTATCTTCGATGATCCTACAAGAATCTTATAAACGCACTGGAAGTGATATAACCACTTAGCTCGATACTATTTCTGTTATACTAGCAAAACAATTGCGCCCAAATCGCATCGGACACATCGAGATGGGTGACCATCTTTGAAAACCAGGTGCCATAAGCAGATGGTGATCCAGTACAGAGCCTCTTATCTCGATCCTGTTAAGGAAGAAACCGATCTCCAAACTACGCTTGATAACACGTGCCAAATTCCCTCCTGTCATAATACCTCCTGAACTCTCTGCTGGCCTGGCTACGAGTGACCATAAATAAATGGAACTGTAGCAGAACATTCCACAGAATGAAAGTATTTGTCGTAATTCTCACGTATCTTTGATAAAGCCAAACAGGGTGAGAATTGTACGTGACATTTTCGGCGTCCTGGGAGTTCTGAATTAATCGACCTGGAGACAAAGATGCGGAAAATTGATGATCAGCTTTGTAAGCATTGTCGGCACTCGGCTGATGTTGGGCGCCAAGTACGTGTGCGAATCTATATCGGTCATTCTAAATGGGAGTCATAGACCTCCCCTTTGGGGGAGGGGGCTGGTAAATTTGAAGAAGACCATGGACTGGAAAACAATGAATGCAATTTGCTGCAAAAACGGCATCATTTATTTTAAAATAATGAGAATGGCTTTTACTATCAATAGTCGGGTTTCTTATGAGACACCATAGTTGGACACCGTATTTCCCCGTGTATAACCTGCTATCATAGATAATCTGCACTCCCCGATCGAGCTTCCATTTCGAATGACAAATGCATTATTCTAAGTATATCGTTATATACACACATGAGTGCAACAATTGTTTCCGTACATAATACGCGCCTGAATATTTCAGGTCAAAATCTTCGAGAAAACGCAGATTATACGTGATGAAATAGGAGTGTTGAATTAAGACTACTCACAATGCTACAGTGATCTCGCCTCCTGCCACTTCGGTTCAGCTGAGGCTTAAGGCGTAAAAATAGTCGGCATTTGAGTCACGCTAGTAGTGCTCGATTTGGGAGTCAGATCAAAGTCTTTATGGGCAACACACAGAGAAAGACAGGTATTACGGATCGATTAACCAGAAGTTGTTTGTTATAGTATGAAATGGATACAAATATGTTCGTAGCAAACAAATTTGGACTGATCGACACCGAAAACAGTTCATTACAAACTTCTCCACATATATAAGAGTATACTTTCAACTTGTTTGTGATTCCCCGTTGGATAAAGGGCACCAAAAAGAAAAAAAGAAAAAAGAAAAACTCTAAAAGGGACCATGCTTCAACCCCCCAAAATATTGAGAATGGTTGATCTATATACATATTCTCGTCTTTTAAATAACTGTCGTGGAGAGTCAATTTAACAAATATTCCCGATGGATATGACTTGTTCTTTGAAAACGGGGAACTATTGAAAATTAATTCATGAGAGATGCATATATTTGCATCTAAATTCAAGATTTATATCGATCGAATGAGAAAAGAAAAGTTAATCAAATGTGATCAATAAATTATGTGCAAAATATGCTATGAATTCAAATGAAGGTTGTATGTTGAATTCAACAATATTTCAACGTTTTCTCACTAAATATTTCAAAAGTTGACAAAAATAATTGAATTAATGATGACGAAACGTTTCCTCTTGTCAATCTCATCATTCATTCAGCAATGCTAGTTGATTGCATGTTGTAATTATTGTTTTCTTGTAATTGTTTCACTGTTTAAAGCAGAGGTCAGCAATTTTTTTGGAGGCAGTCCGGATTGAAAAAAAATTTTCTTAAATACTTTGCACCCCACAGCGAATAAAAGAATGAAACGATGATAACATAGAACATTTTTTTCAAATTACTTTAATGACTTCTTTAATTATAAGAATACATACCTACATAAACAATATTATATCAAACAATTAGAACTTTGAAATCGAGTGGAAAACTATCATTTAATTGTAGTTCAAATTGTGTGAATACCAATAGGATAGAAAAAATTCAAAGTGTTACAAACAGCTTAGCTATAAAACATCGACCTGTTTGAGGCTACCGTAAAAATGAGATTATTGCTCTATTCTTCTGTCGCTCTCAAACCAAACATAAGGGGAAAAAAGAATTAGTGTATGCAGCGTCATACATTCAATGATTTTGGTAGACCGGAGGAAATGAAACCACGGGTTGGATTTATCTCACAGGCTGTAGTTTGCCGATCCCTGGTCTAAAGGATGTCTCATAATAAAAGCGTCTTTTTGCTGCTGCAAATTGGGCATTCCTTACAACACCTGATAGCGCCTAACAAAATTGACAATTGTTCACGGATTTTCCTGATATTTTCGACGTGAATTGTTCAAAACATGAATTTTTGCCACTTTTGATACAAGAAATTGATCTCATGTGCGGCGTTTGGAGCCATACAAAGGCTGGAAAAACTTGATTGCTTTCAAAGAATTCACCTAAAATCAATACCACTGCAAATCTTGGAATCATCATGAATTAACATATTAAAAATAACTTCTTTGTACCATCGCTCTCTGGATGTCATGGGATTAAATACACATTTGCAATTGCTAGTAAGGCCAAATCCCGGCTTGCCAGCATCGTTCTACTTACGACAGCTGGAATTCCCAAATAGTCACCCATCTAGGTACCGACCTGGCTCAACGTTACCTAACTTCGCTGACCCTACGATGACAGTTTTATCGAACATGATTTGACCGTAACTCTATAGCTTCAGTAAGGTTCTCAACCCTAGACTTTGTGCTGGTTGTTCGGCAGAGAGGCATTCAGCACGATCTTAAATGGTCCTCGATTTGACTTAGTGGTGGATTGAAATCGCAGCCTACTGAACTGGAGACAAAAAGTCTACCATTGGCCCATGGTATCGATCAACATACATACCATTGTGAATATTGGTGCCATTTTGAAGGACCGTCTGGCGCAGGTGCTTGTACAAGTTTTTTGGGGGAGTGAGACAATGACAATAAATGCTCAGAAACCCTCTCCTCTCTTACAAGGTTGTGGTTTAATTTCTTCCCTCCGGGTATGCGGATTTATCAATGAAACGTTTCTCGGTCAATGAATAGGATGGACTGATTCTTTGGCCACCTAGGTCACCTGTTGTAACTCCAATGGACATCTTCGGGGGGGGGGGACTTTGAAGGCATAGAGATCTGCCAAATCCATATCAAACATCGATGAAAAGATGTTCCCGACGCACCTCGCTGGAAATTGAACATCATCTAGATGCGACTAGAAGCGGAAATTGGTTTTGCCGGAATTGTTCGTCCTGGGAGTAGAGGTCGTTGGGGTGTTATGATGAACTGAACTGCCAGGGTCATGCATGTTTCATATCATTTCAACAAGCTAACGTAGTTATTTGTCCGTCTTCAATTCCCCTGGAACTATTATGCTGCAGATAGCACTATGTAACATGGTACAATAAACATGGGAGTATCCCTGGCCACTGAGAACTTGACAGGTAATTATGGCATATTGCAATACTATTTTACCCTCTGCACTCTTCCCTCGTGTTTCCCGCAAATAATATTTGTATTTCAAAAGGAAATAAAACAGGTCTGCTTCGTCATTTAATAGGAACCATCGTTTTCTGACAACATGCTGTTTCAGGGGTGATCAACTAAAAAATTAGAAAGGAAATGATGATCAATGAATATGATATTTCTCTCTTCTTTTGTAGGGCAGCAATCACTGCGATCATCTGAACTTTCAAAGAAACAAGTAGACATAAAGAACTAACCAATTTAGCAGAATAATCCGTAGCAGATCGAACCCACACTAAAAGCCGATTACGGAGAGATTGAAGAAAGTCATTTTAGGAAGGTGTATACTAGGCTACTAATGTAAAACGTTAGACCCTTGAATACAGATGTTCTTATTGACTAAAATGCCCCGAAGTTTTCAAAAAAGGGATTTTTTCGGAACAAAAACCGTTTTCAGAAGTAGTTCCAGCACTATGAGTTGATTGGTGTTGCCGGTAGACGTTCGCGACTGTAAGATGCGAACTAGTGAGCAATTTATTGCAGGTCAAACCACGTATTAAAAACCCATTTACGGATTGATAATAAAGAAGTTTTCAGAAGGGGTTTAGTGGGTTACCCATGCAGGTTTCCAGCCTTCATAGATTTTTGGTGCCGCATGTAGACGTGGCAGACACATACATACATTGGCAGAATGGGATGAAAACTGAAGCAACTTATTCTGATAATTTTGGAGACATTTTTTCTGACAGTTTTTACTAAAAGATTCCAAAGTAAGAATGTCAATTGGATGAACAGATTTGGTGAGCCTTCGCCTTACGGACGTAACATATGGTACAGACATAATACAAAGGCCCCAAACGTCAAATAACACACACACACACACACACACACATATATATATATATATATATATATATATATATATATACATATATAAGGTGGATAAATTCTGCGATAAGGATTTTGATAAGCTTTAATCAGTTTCGAAATGTATCTCCAGTAGATGTGCTAAGTCCGTATGTAAAATTTTAAGATGTCACTGTCCACTGTCTAACCTCTGGGGTAGTGTCAGGTCATTCATATGAAATAAAGAATATGAATACCTCAAAGTATTTATGCTAAAAGAATGCCATTTTCACGGCTTTCCAAAGGTACAACGAGGCAAAACAAGCTCAATAGTCAGTGGAAAACCATTGACACCAGATGACAACATACCCACTATCAAAGATCTGAAATTACGTCAGTTACTGACCAGCAGACTGAGCAATCAACTTGACATTCTACTAAAATCCCTGATCAAACATATTTCAAGTTTCCAAAAAGACCTGACAAAATTTTAAAAAAGCTTCCGAAAAATACTACAAACAATATCCACCAAGCATTTTCTGACGCTTGATCCTTACACTCAAATATCAGCCAAAGAATTGGAATTCTGGCTTGATAAATACCACAACCGAATCCAAAACGGATTTTAGACTGAAATCCTTGATATCTATTCTAGGGAATATCACTTTTCAATTCTATGATGAATTTTTTTCTTCATATAAGCAAAATTGATAATTGGTTATTTAGAGAAAAAAATATATACCAAAATATCAGATAGTTTTCTGATTGAATTGTTGGATGTTTTCAAAATCATGAATTCCTTTTTAAGGTGATTGTTTCATATATGGTCTAGCCATGAGAAAACGTTCCCCATCAACACCAAATCTTGAAAGAACCAACATGAACACGTGAATTTCACAGTGGAAATTATCGAACGTGAAGTTTTATTTCTAGATTGCGAAATCATCAAATATGGAAAGGAAATTCTGATCGACACACGATGAAATGAGTGACAATAAAACTCACTTTTTATTCTTCATACCATCCTAGACACACAAAAGCCAGGATACCGTTTGCTTAGTCCATACGCTTGATAACTATTATATCTGAACAGGGTACACTGAACATCAGACTCAAAGAAGCGCAATAATATCTACTCGAACGAAACTATCCTTCATCTTGTTAGAGTAAAAAATTTCGGTACGTAGCAATTATTTATGTTTCTTTATATATATATATATATATATATATATATATATATATATATATATATATATATATATATATATATATATATATATATATATACACGCACACGCATATATATATGTATTCACATATATATGTAACCGTATGTATATACATGCATATGACCATATGTCTTTATATATATATATATATATATATGTATAAACATACAAATATATGATTATATATAAACATATATATATGTGTATATAAGCACGTATATACAAGCGCATATACATAGACATATATATATATAAATATATATATATATATCAGTCATATTTAAACATATATGTATAAAAGTATATTCATATAAATATATTCATATATATATATAATGTGTACCTTTAGAGAGTGAGACAGACTCGGGAGTGAAGTTTTTGGTGGTAAGGTTTATTAATCCTTATATGTCAATAGTCCATACATGTTTCGGGATTTCTCCCATCATCAGTGGTTTGCGTTGTGTGAGTGGGAATTAAAATGTACCATGTGGAACCAGAGTCCACTGCCAGGGGCTATGCATTGTGGGTAGGTTTTGTTGTCAGGGCTACTAGAGGCCTCATGCTGAATGTAAGAATGACCAGGAGGTATTGGGATTTTGGTAAAGCAGCAGCAGTTGGTCTTGGGGAGGGCAGAGTGTATCAAGGTAGGGGGTAATGTTGTGGAGGTGGATTTTTTGGTATGTTTTGGATAGTGTAGGAGGGGTGGTGGGGTCAAGGAGCTACATATATATATATAAATATGTATATGTAAACACTCACACACATATAAAATATATAAATATATGCATGAATACTCATATGCACATTATATATATTTATTTATTTACACAGAAATCCCTCATCCACCAAAGTATTTGTCTGTTTCCGTTGGTAGTTGTTTCAGGGTGTTTCAATTTTTTCAATATTTTTTTCTATTCTAATTACGGTTTATCATTTAATTTTTTTCCAATTGTTTCATAAGCTCTTCATCAGGATATTTATTTTTTCTCATTTTTCGATTGTTTTATTATCTGTTCCTTACGTTGATATGTTGATTAGAATTTTCATTGTTTCTGTAGAAGTTTTTTAGTAGAAATTTCATCCTGTGTTTCAGATTTCCTATTTGATGTTTTTTTTAGTTTGATAGTTATTTTTCTTTTGTAAATTCTATTATGTGTAGTGTAGTTTTTCTTCTATGAATAATTGGCATTTTTTGGTATTGTTTTCTTATTTTATCTTGCTGATTTAAAAAAAATCCCACGTTATCATGGGGTTTTCATTCGTCCTAAAATTCTGTACGTATTTACACAATCATGTGTCGTTCTGGTATCTTCAATTGCTGCATGATTCCTTGTTATAGATATGAAATACATTTTTTTCTCTATGCTGAAATTTTTTCTTTCTAAACATATTAACCAATAGCATCCTAAAAGGAAACATATTACAAAAAATCTTCAACAAAAATACTGTTAAGATTGGCTACTCACGCATGAACAACATAAGCAAAATAACGAAAAAAGAACAACAAATAGAATAATTAATGAAATAAAACAATCATGAATAAATAAAAGAAAGCAACAACAAAATAGTTTGCAACTACAGAAACACAGATCTATTCCCCATTAATCAAACCATCGCACCAAAGCAACGGTATTTTATGAAACAACTGTAAATTCCTGTAGTGTACCAACAATAGGCAATTATACAAAGGAGCCTCGAAAAGTAATTTCAGGATCAGATTCAACAATCACAAAAATCATTCAATGATGCTAGATACCAAATATGTTGTTTAAGTACGTGTGGAAATTAAAAAAAAAACAAAAAAACAACCATGATAAAATGAGAATTTTCAAAATCATTAACAACACTCAAAAATATAGTTGGTGCAAAAAGTAACTGATACATTAAAAATGGTTCATTTTAACACACCTATACATCTTCAAAATCAAAATAATTCGAAATGAAGATTTCTGATTTTTGTACATAACTTATCAAAGTTCAATTATGTTTCAGATTTTTTATTCTATTTTATGTAGTTATTAAAATAATCTTTCTGAAATGTATCGGATACTTTTGGCACTCACTTTTTTCCCACCGTATTTGTCACATGACCACAACAATATTGCGTGAATTATTTCCTTTGAATTATAAATACAACGAATAATATATCGACATTGTTAATTAATTTTGTTATTTATACAAACGCAACGTTTCTATCAATATGTATTTTGACATAATTTCGTTTAACTCTGAGAATTACGAATGTGTCAAGAAAAAGTTAAATATACAAGTGTAAATATATTTAGAATAGCTAAAATGTACACAAGAGCAGACTGCTGTCTACATGGTTGTTGACAAGAAGTAAGGCAAAGACGGACAATTAATTATAGTACAGTACATTGCATTGTGCTAGAGATGCTATGTGTACAAACAGCAAATATAAGTTAATTAGATATTTTGTTATTGTTGATTCAACAATTTTTTCCGTTACATTGAAGGACCTTGATTAGGTAAATAAGAAGGGAAAACTTTCATTGAAACCTCAAAACGATCAATAAGAAGAATAAGAATTAAAGGGTTCTCATACAGTATCGCTCAGAAATGAACACAACCCAACCACTTTCTTTAATAGAGACTTAATTTTCTTTCAAGCCCAACATTGCAAGATTGATCATTTGTAGATGAACATTACACAATCAAAACGGATATTATCAGGTTTTAGTTGTGAACAAACTCTACGGCACTGAAACTCTGTTGCCAACAATATGTTCCCGTCCAAAAATGAGTACACTCTCATGAAAATAATTTTCCTTGACGACAGAGTTCCTACGATGTAAATTTTGATCGCTACTGATTTCTGATGATATTCGTTTTCATTGTGTAATGTTCAACTACAAATTATGAAATCCTGCTATGCTTGGTTTAGAAGAAAATGAACTTTAAAAATGTTGTGGACGTGAACTCCTTTATGGGCGATCCTAGATACGTGAAGAGGGTTGTAATGAATTCAATATATAGTGAGTTTCTGGTAAAAAAATCTTGTGATTTTTGTGTCAATCAGGTAGATTTTATAAGTATGTGAAAGCTTGACGTTAAATACATGGGAAAGTGGGTTACGATACGGGGAACATACCAGGTGAGCTGAGTTAAACACTGGCAAAGAGAGTTTGTGTTTATTTCGTATCAATACTATTGGAAAAAAGTATGGATCCAACCCCCTTCAGAGAAGAGGGTGAAGTGGGTGACATCTCTTCAGGTGTTTTTTGCTTATAAATGTAATTCACATATCATAAACAGGTTGAGTGAGTAGTGCTGTGAGTTGGAACCCAAGCGGGGACGACTGAAGCCGTAGCCAGCATAAGAGTACTAGTTGCTGTTTTAAGGTTAATTGCATAATGAGGAGGCTATAGGACAGAAATTAATAATGGTCATGAGTTTTTATTACTTTTTACAATGATTTTTCTTTTCGTCTATTTTTGTGTTGCTGCTCAGCTTCTGTAGCCTGATTGTTAAAGCGTCGTCCACGTCAGACAGACTCCAAAGAATAACGATTGCAAGTTTCTTCATTTACCCTCTGTGTTGCTAACTAACAAACGTACAATAATATCAGAAGCGAATTTTCAATTTTTCAAATACTCTGCAACTGTAATACAATATAAAAAAATGACTTGAATGTTGTGACAAAAAGCAACAGTAATGAGATGAAAGGAAAAACAAGTCATAAACTAATAAAGTTACTTAAAAAATTCGGACGATATTTGTCTTTTATATTTGCTACTGCTAGGTGTAATGATATTCGTGTTATTGATTTATCTATGTAGACAACATAAACCCGATTGAAAATATTCAACCAATGCATTGTTCTGTAATCAAATTTAGTAATTTATTTTCTAGTAAATGAAGTATTATAAATCGTTTTCAACATTTTTATGCTGCTATTTACCTTCGGATTTTCTGCTTTTTTCACAGCTTTTCTCAAACCAGATGAAATCTTTGAAAGACAACAAAAATATTAAGATGAATGCAAATAGTTTGTGACGTACGAATAAATTATTTCCTGATTGAAGTTAAAGGTATCCACAATAGTGCAGAGTCAATGTGTATGTATTGATTCATGTGTCTTTGTATGTATGTGAGCTCATCCCTCAAAAACAACGAAATTCAATAAGTCCTGAAAAGAAGGGTGTACAAGCAATTCATCCTTCCAATAGTCACCGATGGAGCTAAAACATAGAAGCTAACCAAGAGACAAACTAACAAATTGAGAACTACACAACGTGCACATGAAAGATAAGATAAAAATCTAGATATATCAGAGGAAATACAGGAGTCCAAGACATCATAGAATTTATCAGAAAAATCAAATGGCAATGGGCTGGTTATGTTGCAAGAATGGCAGACAACCGATGGACATCACGAGTCACAATATGGACCCTCAGTGAGGCTGGCAGAGTACAAGATTGAGAGACAAAGTAGACGAATTCAGAAAGTATTGGCTCCGTGATGCCCATGATAGAGAGGTCTGGCGAATCCTGGGAAAGGTCTATGTCCAACAATGGACTTTAAAAGAATGATGATGATGATGATGATGATGATGATGATGATGATGATGCAAAATGAAAAAAAAACTTGTTAATAATCGGTGCATAGTAGTTTGATGATTTTGGTTTTTGTTAATCAACTGTATTTTCTTTTACTAGCACCTACCATACACCTTTTTAACAATCTTTTAAAACATATTGCGATGATCAAATATCTTCTTTGAAAGTTTAATTTTGGTAAAAATTCCCCCAAAGTAGCATGATATTAGTCGTAAAAAAGAAAACAAATATTTCTGTGTACTCACAGAGGATTTCTGATGAAGTCTGTTTTTGACTAAAAAAATATCGATCCAGACATTATTGACGGATCTTTCACGAGAAAAAAACAAGTCCACTTTTAAAATCTAAATTCTGTTCTGTATCTTTTACTATATATATATATATATATATATATATATATATATATATATATATATATATATATATATATATATATATATATATATATATATATATATATATATATATTCATACAGTTACAATTCGGAGATTGTGTAGTTTGTTTATCAAAAGGTTCAAGGTACAAGATTTATCTATTTTGGCTTATAACCTCGGCGAATAGCGAGGGATAACTGCGTATCATTGAATCTGAATGATGTCTGTTAGTTGGCGTTCGTATCCTAGTCAGTCAGGCGTCGTCCATGATAAACAGGTTCCGAATGATAGGAAATACGAGTTGCAATCTCTTTGGGAGCTAATTTGGTTAGGTTTGTTTCAACCAGGCAGAAGTTTTTATTATTGCTATGACTTGATAGGTAACAAGTAAATTATTTCTGGCAAAGTTGATTGTAAGAATCTAACAAACATTCATATTTTAGATCCTAATAATTTCAATGTCACCAATATTGTCTTACTTACTCTTCATTTATTAATTTATTCATTGCAAACCCAGTCTGGACCTTGCAACTATATTATAACCACGTGGAAATTGTATTTGCACACCAAACAAAAATCTGAGATGGAACCATTGTGAATCAAACAGCTCTTTGGAGTCACAAAGACGGTTTCAGAGAAACAAAGAAGAAAACAATATGCAAAAAAGAGCCAGACATAAGAATCATTTTTATTTTAAGAAAATTTACTCCATCATCAAAAAAGTGAATGGTGAATATTTCGATTTGAAATTATCTGCTTTAAATGTTTAGACTGTTTGAGAATAATTGTCGTAAGCTTTTATTCTTTTGAAAATAAATCAGAATATTTGTGCGTGATTGTAACTTGAATTGTGAATCTTATAAGTTTCCAGTTTAGATGAAATTGTTCGTTTGCAAAAATCTTTTTAAAAAAACGTTATATTTGAAACATAAATTTCGAAGTTTTTTTAACTTTTTGAGTATTATAAAAAAAATCATTTATTTATTGAATTCATTTCGAAGAACCTTCATTTATACCTGTAACTAACTTTTAACGTTTCAAAAATTGTTTGAGAATATAAAAAAATATCTATAATTTACATCTGAAACTTTAATTATATGTATTTTGACTTTTTGTGTAAATAAAAGTATTTGTTTGTGAAATTTGTTTTGAAAAGCCTTTGCTGTTATCTTTATAACTTACAGCTAAAACTGGAATATTATGCACCTTAATTTTTTTAGCACAAATAATTTTTTTTGTGGAATTTATCTTTTAAACCTTTATCATCATCCATATAACTTACACGTGTAGATTGAAGCCATCATTCATCACCAGTTTCTCTCTTCTTCATCTGTCGCTGTTTTTTTATCACATTTTGAGACGGTCTAGTTCACAAGCATTAAATTTAACAACTAAAGAATGGGATCAATGATAAATAAGTGAGTAATAAATAATTTACCTCCTTCTTTATTCCTGTTTTAAACAGAAAATGCAAATGTAAAAATGAAGATGGCGATAAAAAGTGGGCAAAAATCAAATTATGATTCACAACACTTAATCATCAAAAAAGTATTAATGAATATCTAAAATTGAATTGAAAACATTTAAATTTAGAAATGGCGCCCAACCACTACGTGAAATATAAACAAGAATATCATTTATCGCAACCCTTTTTTTAGCATAAATATAAAGGTGTTTATCAAAATCATTTTGTTTACAGTTATTAACTTTATTCCATTTTAACCTTCTTGGCAATATATGTATCTCAATAAATTGTACATGTTAATTGTTATTAGGAAATTATCATTGTTAAAGTGTTGTCGCTGAATCGATGTCGATAAATCTGCCAAATACTGGAGTTAGAAGCCCAGTGTCAAACCCTCTTCTATTCCAGGGCTACTGGTGTTTGTCTCTACGAGTGTGAAACAACAAGATAGTATTTCATCGTCACTCTTTTATTCATCTTTGATCGTGCAGCGTACTAGTGTCAAAAATAATTAAGATCCAAGTTGTGACAAAAACCGGGTTTTCTGCAATTTCCATACGAGCACAAACGTAATGCTATGCCCCGGAAAATAAATGATAAATATAGAACGCTTCAGATCAGAGGTCAGCAACCTTTTTGCCTCTGTGGACCGGATTGCATTCTAATGGGTGCACGCTGGGCCTGATAAATACCATGAAAATAGCTTGAAATATGGTAATTATCCATTCAAACACATCACGTTAGATTTTGCCTCAAATCAATGAATAGAACTAAAGAAAAAGTCATTCCTGCTCAACCAAGGATACTAATTAGTAATTAAAGAATTCAATTTAGTTGCAAATTATTCCAATCAAAGAATCTTTTGAATCTATTCACCATCATCATTGTCAGCCTTTTAGCGTCCACCATTGGACATAGACCTTCTCAAAGATGTGCATGGGCGTTGCAGAGCTTGTACTTTCTGAACTCGTCGAGTTTGTCAGGCTGTCTTTATTTTGCCGGCCACAGTTGTACATATGATCTCTGGTGATCCACTTTGTGATGTTGATCATGATTCTCTCCTGTCCATGTTACATGGTTCTCAGTTTGAGGTTCAATCTTTTGGATAGTTTCCATTTTTCAGCTCCATGGGTGACTATCGGTAGGATGCATTGGTTGTATGCGCTTCTTTTTAGGACTAGTGGGACTTTTTTGCTCTTGAAGGTTGAGCATGCTCGAAGCTTGTCATCTTAGAACGATTCTTTGCTATATTTCTTCATCTGCTGAGGATTTCATGGAGATCTGTTGTCCTAGGTAGATGTAGTGGTCTACTTTCTTCAGCTCCTTTTTCGATTTTGATTGTTGTGTCTTTGTATTCAACATGTTTGTTGTACAACATTTGTTTTACTGAAGTTTGTGTTGAGAGCAACTTTCTTGCTTCTCTCATTCGATTCGTCAGGCATTATTTGGTGACGATGAGTTTCACAGCGAAAAAAAAAACGATGTCGGCTGCAAATTTGAGCTTGCTCAAGTTTTGCTGTCAATTCTGATTCCTTTATTTTCCCAGTCTAGGTTTGAGAAGATCAGCTCAAAGCTGGCTGTAAAGATTTCGAGGAGCTGGAATCACCTTGTCTTACTCTTTTTCATGCTTGAAGGAGTCTGAATCTATATATTCAATCTCTTGAAGTAACTCTTGTGTCGGTAAATATATTGCAATACTCTGACATATACGAGATCTGCAACTTCTAAGATAGCATCAATAACCTTATGGATTTTGACATAGTCGAAGGCCTCTTTGAAGTCAGCAAATGTTACAGTGAGTACCATTTTATATTTTGCTGCTTTCTTTTTCAGTTGATTCACCGAATAGAGATGGTTTATGGTTGAGTAGCTTCTTCTGAGGTCTACTTGTCTCAGTGGTTCTTGTTGCTTTGGTGATTTGGATAATGATTCATTTGGTAAAAAGTTTGTAGATGCAGTTGAGTTGGTTTATTGGTCCATAGTGGTTGAGATCTTCCAGGCTCCCTTTTTTTAAATATTTTTTTTTATAAAACAGCAACATGATTTCAATGTCCCAATTTTCAGGGCTTTGCGTGAAGTATTAGTTGAATAAAATGGCTAGTTTTCTAGTGATGACTTCACCACCTTTTTTGAGTAGGTCGATGGTGATTGTCACGAGCTAGTGAAAACCACTTCGCAGGCCACATCTGGCTTATGCATATAGGTTGCCAATCCGTTCTATAACTTATTTTGTCGCGTAACAATTATATGATTTTCCAAAAATCGCGGAACCCTCTCCACGCTAATTTCAATATGTCATTAAATGAAACTAAAAAAGGTTTTACAGTGAAAATTTATTCACATAAAAACATATGGTGAGGGAACGCTAAAATAAAAACAGCAACTCTGTTTCTAATTGTTATAAATTTGTAATTATTGTCTGAAAGAATTTATGAAAAGCAGTTTAATGCGAACAATCTTGCTTCTTTTTGAACTCTTGTATAATCTGAAAAATTGGTTTAATATTGGATAATTAAATCTCCATATCTGGTACAACATCAAATCTCCTGCGAAAAGAGTGAATATCATTTTTGTAAAATATATATTTTTATCAAATTCCATCAAAGGGCACCTTGCAGAACCTCAGATTCTTTTCGCAGAATTTGCACTGGGAATCACTGTAAAGACATACTGGAAATCAACATCAAATGAAAAAAACAAAAACCAAAAAAAAACCCCCGGAAAATCGCATTTTATCATTGGAATCTTTGTGGCATTAGTCAGAAGAAAAAATCTGATTTAAAGATTATTTGTGTATCCCTCATAGAACCAGAGATGTTTAAAAAGAAAAAATAATTAAAAAAGTTATAACAATGTGAACACAAAATTAGACATAATAATTTGCATTTGTAAAGTTTTCCAAGTTTTCCCACGGAGAACAACTACATTAGGAGCTTTTTACTGAAAATAAACTGATATTTAGATTTTTAAAAATAGTCTATATTCATCTGATCCCTCACCATTTATTTGAATATTTAATTTTTACTTGAAATTTTTGTGGTTCATGAATTTTACACATATTAAAAGATAGGACCGTGGAAAAGATAAATTCTGTTTACAGCGACAAAAGTTAGGTACGAAAGCTTAGGAACTAAATAATTAAATAAAACAGTAAAAAAGAAGTACTCCCCCTCGAACATTTCGTATTTTTTTTCTTTATTTTAATGATTTTTCATGGATGATATTTTGAATGGTTGGAAGTAACTGCAATGAAATCTTCATAATCACGTTACTTCCTATCATTCGATAGAAACTGAATGAAACACTTTTTTCACCATTGTCTTTCTGCGCTAAACCCCCGTACTTTCTGTTATCATCAGTATCACCATATACTGACATGTACCTGTGGTGATAGGTTATACAACCCCAACTATCAAATATGATAAGCCCGTCGACAAAATGGTGTCAAAATGGTTGATTTATCGATGAGAAATGAAAATCGATTTTGAAACTCCAATTGACATTGTTATTGATTAATCTTTTCTCTTTAAATTTAAATGCGTTTTAGAATAGGATATCAGAAGTTGCATGATAATACCTACCCTTTATATATACCCTTCACCCTTTAAAAAACCAGATTTGGTTAGTCGGTGAATAGAAACCGTCACATGACCAATGTCTTCTGGTAAGCATAATGTTTTGAGGTGATCAGTTGGAAAATTCCAAGGAGGGGTGATCAATGAATAAATTACTTCTCTTGCCTGGGGTAGATATCACTAAAAAAAAGTTAAATTTTCTAAATAAAGACAACAAAAAACGATCCTGACATAAATCAAACGACTATTTTAGCATGATCTTCAATTTTCGAACCCCACACTTTAGATATATTTAGGGAGGAGGATTTCCAAAAAATCATTTTTGTAAACATAATGAGGAGTAAATGTTTAAATTTTCTCAAGCCACGTTATTGGGGGCTGTGCGTTTGATACATAAATATCCAGTAAGACAAACCTAGAAACAGAAAAAACCTATGATGACAGTTTTGGCTGACTGTTTCTACTTGTTGCTTCGTGCTTCTAAACGTAACTATTCGCTTGTTCAGCTCCTTGATTAGAACAAATTCTGGTGGTATAAATCAGACTTTGATTTGTCATAAAGCATTCCATTCCCTAATGATCAGTTTCGCTTTTGTCTTTATAACATCAACAAGAAAAGGCTTTACGCTATGGTTCTCCCCCTTTTAGTTGATTCTATGGCATTGATAATGGAAATCAATCTGTGTTCAACTGGGATTTCCCTTCGTTCTCTATTTTTCAAGGGAGATAATTTGTAAAAGCTTGAGAAAATCATATTTTAATAAGTGGCTATTTTTGCACGAAATTTTATACATGCAAAGTGTGATTCTTCATATAATCTTTCTTCTCTCTCAATATATATGTATATATATATATATATATATATATATATATATATATATATATATATATATATATGTATGTATGTATGTATATATATATATATATATATATATATATGTGTGTGTGTGTGTGTGTGTGTATGTAAGTGTATGTGTGTGTGTGTATGTGTGTGTTCACGGACCTAAATATGATAAAATAAAGCAATATGAATATATATTGAAATTATAGCTCGGGGAGTGATATTTGATCAACACTCATGGGGAGCCATGTTAATACAACCGTTTTGTTTTTTCAACTCCACGTAACGGTTTCATGGTAAACAATGTATGATCCCATCAAGAAAATTTCACACATGGTACCATAATATCAGATCAAATTCTGTGTAAAACTTCAACAAAAAAACATTGAAAAAAATTACAAAAATAACATTAAAACATATTGAGGAATAATTGATTTAAATGATATGAATTTTGACCCCAAAGCCTTTTTTTAATACTTTCAGTGTTCAAAGCTGTGAAGCTTTCTAAGTACACACACACACACACACACACACACATATATATATATATATATATATATATATATATATATATATATACATATATATATATATATATATATATATATATATATATATATATATATATATATATATATATATATATATATATATATATATATACACAAACGTAGGGTTGCTCAAAAGTGATTATACATTTTCTCTTACATTTCTTTTTTCAGATCTATCTCCACTCACGGTAAAATTGATATCAACCAATCGCTGAATATTTTAGAAATATCTTGACAATTAAACCCGTACATCTAACCCCATCATTATGGTGATTGGGGGATTGGGTGAGTGATTCTTTGAGGAGCTACATTAAGAGCAAATCTTATGCAACAAAATCAAATGGTTTGAACCTTCTGAACTCGTCGCAAGAATCTTTTTTTGTGTGCAATTTGATCTATAGTTTAACTATTCAACGGACAATGAATATTTCCATAATTATCAATCATTTTTTCTTGTTTCCACTCAAGGGAATATATGTTTAGATTCATGGATTGAAAAAGATTAATATCGTAGCTAGCACTTTCGTCTAAACAACAAGCCACTTTCAAAATCTGATAATTTCACAATTTAACCACAGTGTATTTGACTTGGTCATTAATGTGTTAATATGACGTGTTAAATGGTGGGAACGTGGATTCTTAATTGGGGGGGTTAAGTTACAAAGCATACTCAAAACTCCCTGACCTTAGCCGAAGATTTCATTCAGGGTTGGATTCCTTTTTTTAATAACCAAGACTTGCAAAATCGTGAGTTTTTTTCAACTTTAATCTTGTATGATATATGGATGTTATCTACAAGTATATCCCTTACGGGGGAGAGTTCCAAAGGCATGTGTGGGAGAAATAGAGCATGAACAATTGTTAACAACAGAGGCGTGGCTCAGGGAGGAGATCGGGGCTTTTGGAAACTTGGAAAAGCTTTATAGATGATAGTTCAACGAGTTCATTTTTACTGACAATAACAAATCTGTGCAATATTGCCGGGAAGCATATTCAATCAATATTTTTTCGGTCATTGCAGTTGACACTATATTAAAAAAGAACCATCTTTCACGCTGGAATTTCATTATTGTATGAAAACGTCATTTGTTATCTGACAGAGAAACCAATATACTACGTTACTGAAAACAGAAAAAAATAGCAGGATAAAGTAGGTACGAAAATATCCATTGAGGATTTAAACGTGTCTTACTTAGAAGTCCGGTTGTCAAGGGCCAAATCCGGAGAGTAAAGCGGCCGGGGGACAAGGTTTACATGTGCTTCACCAAAATATGTTCATTGGCCAGTGGACACGGTACAAATTTTGCCTCAACATGATGTATCATCATCTTTCCCTTAAAAATCATGTGGCACGGAATTTCAGTTTCCAAACTCTTGTCTTTAGAAAACACCACAGTCAGTCAAACGACCATTTCCTTGGATCAAAGCCCGCACTTTTTAAATATCATCGTCGTCCGGCAACGTTACAGGTCGTCCAGATTTGGCATTCAACTTCGTTAGATGTTCCTGATTTTAAAAGCTGATACAACTGATTAAACTTTGGAGCAGATCCGTGCACAATTGCTCCCCCTACATTGAATTTATCTCTCTACACTACATAATATCTCCAGAATTTCTCTGTCAGTACACGTAATATTTCTAAACGTTCTCAACGAATTCGGATTAAATTTTGCCTGAGGGTGGGCAATATGCTTCTCTCGCAGTCAAAGTTTTTTTTTTCCGACTGAAGATGATTACTTTTGTATAATATATACAATAAATAAATCTGTAGGTATATAACACTTGTCAGTTTAGCTCGGTCAGTAAGATAGGCGCCTTTCAATCACATGGCTGTGATACGTTTTGTGAAATGTCCATTTTATTTATACTTTTTGTGTAACGTCACGTGATGGACAAACAGTGACAATCTTACTTCTTTAAATCATGTGAAGGTATTTTGTTGTAACGACAGTTTAAAACAAAGTCAAAATCAAGTAGATTTGGCAGCGGAATGACAATACTAAAAGGCCCGTTGTACAAATGATTCTATTTCTACGTTTCTCCCAACTTTGTCAAAAAATGAAGAGGTTAAGCCAGAAAATGGCGTATTTGTGAGTGATCTTTGATTTGTGTTAAAAGGGGTTAGAGGTCAGTCAATAGCTGACTGTGCGGAGATATGTATCAAGTCCCCAGGGTTATCAGCATAATATGGATTAAACCCTTATACTCATAACGTCAACATGAGGTCATAGAATTAATAATTATTCATCAAAATTGTTATGCACCATATGTCCAAAAATATCGAAAATATTATCTCGCAGAAAAAAGAGACCTGAAATAAAATTTGAGTTCTTTAGCTCTGATTAAAGGATTCTAAGTGACATTGTAAAAAGGCTGATAGTGCAAGTGTGTATGCAGAAATGTTCCTGTTTCTGTCTTTGTTTGAAAAGAGTTGAAAAGTCTGCTTAGATAATTTGCTTTTATATTATGAATTATTAGAGCGAGAGCAAAAAAGATAAAGTTGATATCTGTAGGCATAAAGAATGTCAAAGATATTTCCATCCTGTTTTTTTGCGTACGACTTTTTCCTTGGACCCTTTTAACTTTGAACTAGACTGGCTGCTTCAAGACCAAACTCCACTCTAACGGAAGCTTATAAGTTTGAAAGATATTTTGACTCTTGTGAAACCATTTTTTCCTTTGAGTGAAAAAAGAGCTTTGACTCAGACCAGAGACGGGTCCTTAATAAAATAGTATCAAGATATTTTTTTAGATAAATAACATGAAGATAAAGAAAAGGGACGATTCAATGTGGCTATTTCAACGCAAACCAAACTCGATATAATCGACACGATACCAGCTCGACATTCATTACACATTCATTGAATGACAATAAAAGAAAGGTATTCAATAAAAGAATCATAAGTAGGCATTACTTTGATCATGAAATTTGTTTATAATTATGAGGTATTCCTCGTAAATATTTTAGAGAGGCCGTTTCTTTTACCCTTAGCCTTTTCCGATGCTGGATACCGGGAAGCAGCCAGACATGTTCGCAAATAAACGCACAAAACTTTACATCAAGAGATGTTTTCTCATGTTATTGGAAAGGGGGGGGGATTAGCGAGAATATGCAATAAACTTGATGTGAATAAACTGTATGGAGGCGATAACCATCTTAAAACTTTGTTTACACTGCAAAACAGCGTTTATGCATAAATCTGTAGTATAATGGTTGATTGTTTTCGCATGAGGCAAGTTTACAAACACAAATATTACACTGTTTATATGGTTTATATAAATATATAAATGATTTCCATATATGCATTCGTCTTTAATCTTTCTTCTCTTTTCTTTTCACATCGAATCGGTCTTATCAAATCGTCCCCAAGCCTGAGAAAATCTAGATAATTGTGGATATAATTTTAGGCAATTTAGATAATTACTTTCCATTCTGTCTCCTTCTCTCTCTTTCCCTTTCACTTCCTTTCTTTCTTTCTTTCTTTCTTTCTTTCTTTCTTTCTTTCTTTCTTTTCTTTTCTTTTTAATATTCTTGATTGATTACGTAGAAATAGAATCTGTCTCTCTCTTGTCCCTTCTCCCTTCATCCATGATTTTAAACTTTTCATTTTTTAAGTCTTGACTGGAAGTCTGGAGATGCCGTTTGTGTCGGGTATGGAAAATGAAGTCAAAATCAAGTAGGAATTTGACAATTATTATTGTTCTGGGGATTTAATCTCGTCTCACACACATTCTATAATTTTCTTTCCAGCTAGTGCCCTGAAAAGGCAATCAAGTCTGAATTTTTTTTAATATGTCGACCGTGAATATAAGACAAGCTTGAAATTGAGCATAAAATTTCAGAAAATCGACTGACTCCAATGACACTCAAGTCCATCATTTTTCCATAACGTCATCATGAGAGGTAACCCCTTCTTATGAATGCACCGTTTATGGAACTTCTTCAACCGTCACCGAAACATGGATTTCTTTCATCTTCAACACATTATTATTGTTTTTAGGGTCATAAAAGTGGAATTTTCATTAGTGATGACGAATCAACCTGAAAGAAAGAAATGATTTAAAATGCACATTACAATAATTTACGCCTTTTACAACCTACATAGCACTTGAACAAAAAAATAGAAATGCATTGAGTTATAACAGGCAATATCGATCATTAATATGCATAGTGTCAATCGACCCATTATTTATACAGGCAAAAGTATTGTTCATTTTTTACTGACCTGAGTATAAGTTGAATCCTAAATTTGGATTTTGGTAAAGATAGAAGGGCACAATATAGAGAGTGGGCAAAGACAGGAATATTTTTACATCACACTACATCATATCATCTCTTGTTTTTAGATCAATTCCAAAGATAAAAAAATCGAAAGTATAGGAAGGAAAGAAAAGAAAATATATTAAACACTGTTTATAACTTATGCATCCCCTCCATACATTCATTTATAACTTTTTCAATTGCCAATGAATTATATTGCATGTTGGATAGTATTTTTCGTTTTGAAAATTTCGATACAATCCTTATTTTTGTTTCAAACGTTCCAACGGGGATTTGAAAACTCATTTGGAAACAAATGCTTTTATTAGACACACATGTGTATAAATTCCCTTACAAAATGAATATACAGCGTTACATTTTTTTAACTGAGTCTTTACATTCTCTTGTTTATGGGTGTCTGGGAACGGGGTAGATTTCTGGATATTTTGTCGCCCTCTGATAATCGAGTTTCATTATTTACATAGTTGAATATTCATGAAATTCCCATCCGGAAGGTAACTAGATTTCTGCCCTCAACAGGGGTTACGACCAAATAACGTTGGATATACTGGTTATCGTTAGATCGGAAGATAACCCACGATGATCAACAACGTCTACCCTGGTTAGTACCTAGACGGGTGGACGTTGAAAATACCAGGTGTCATGAGCAGAACAAAGTTTCAACAGGCCTAGCAAGACGGAATAACAATAATTACTAACAATTTCCCGTGTGTACCGATGAGGATATAAGTAGAAAATGATACGTACAAAAAGTACCACGCAAGCAACGATGCGCATGTGCACACGATCGATAGCTTCTCTTGAGAAAACTGGTATCCATGTTTACACGAGTCGGTGGGCAGCTACCTCACAAAACAGGCAAACGTATATATCCATGTTTATTAAGATATCATCATCATCATCATCATCAGTCATCAGTCATCGTCCGTCGTTGGATTTAGATCTTCCCAAGGATTCATCACATCTCTCTCTATCGTGGGCATTGCAGAGCCAGTATTTTTTGAATTTGTCTAGTTTGTCTCTCCATCGTATGTGTATTCGTGTTGTGAGTCGTGATGTCCATCGGCTGTTTGTAATTCTTGCAACATGACCAGCCGAAAACTAAAGCTTAAAGAGTGGAAAGATCTATCTGTTTGTCTAGAAAATCAGCATCCTTAATTTTGTTTTCAACGCAAAATCGAACACCGACATCTTCCACTTGTAATTACTTCATAAACACTTCAACCACTGGGCCTACTTTAACAGTGCTGTCAATTCAGATATTTTACCTCCGTTAAATTGAAAAGAGGTGTATGTATTCCATCTCGTCTGTTCACTAATTTCTTCGTCTATTCGGTCGTCTGTTCACACAATATCTCCGAAAGAATTCTATGAATTTCAATTAATTTTGTGGTGAGATGAGCCATGGGATAAGAAAGACAATGGTGCTGGTTGGGGAATGAGCTTTCTGCGTGCTCTTTAGTTTTAAAATTAATTTTTAGAATTTGGGGGTCAAGTATTGCAAATATAGGCGATTGATTATAATTTTTTCAATTTGGGAGTCCAATTTTGCCTTTTGAAAATTCAATTTTTCATACTTGGGAAGGACACATTTGCGCCTATTTTTACTGCCCTGCTGGAAATTGTACCCATGTGCTTTACAAACAGTTTGGAAGATTGGAAAATCTGAGGGAGAATCGATAACCTCTGACAAACTTTTCACCGATGTGATCACGAACCGAATCACTAAAGCACTAGATGAAAAACAACCATGGGAACGACCCAGCTCCAGAAAAAGCTACTCAACCGTCAACCATCTCCATTCAACAAGAGAAAGCAGAATATAGAATGCCTGTCGCTGTAGAATTTGTTGAGCTAAAAAAGCCTTCAACTCATTGGAAATCCCAAAAATCATTGACGCAAAAGTATGTCAAGGTGTAGACTTCATACATGGTATACTACTGCAACACAGTTACCGACATACCAGTTCCTTCATCAAAGACTCTGAGCCCTTTCAACTGAAAAAAAAGTAGTGATTCCAGGTGATGCCAGCTCACCTAAACTCTTCACAGATTTCAAAAACGTAGACTTGGAACACAAAGGAACCAGATTAGACGGCGAATACCTAACTAACCTCAAATTTGCTGACACTGTCATCTTTGTTTAAAAACGTTCATGTTATCTTAATAATGCTGCAAGAACTAAATTGAGAAAGCAGAGAAGTTGGCCTTCTCATGATTTTCAGCAAAAAGAATGTTGAGCACAACAAATATGTTGAGGGCCAAGATACAACGATCAAAATCGAAAACGCAGAAAAGAAGATAGTGAACCACTACGTCTACCGAGGACAACGAATCTCATGAAAAGAAGAAGGAATCAAGCGAAGAATCACATTCAAAGAACAAGCAAATCGCGTTAGTCCAAAAAGGTATACAACCAATGCAGCTTCCCGATTGGTACCTACGTAGCCGATGTGGAACTTAACCAGAAGATTGACCCTCAAACTGAGAACTATGCAACATGCATATGAGAGAATCATGTTCAACATCTCATGCAGAGATCAGAAGACCATGCAGTATATTGGAGAAAAGACGGGAGTCCAAGACATCGTGAAAAACATTAGAAAACTCAAATAGCAAAGAAATGGACATGTTACAAGAATGTTTGACAACCACTGGACATCGCAACTCACAACATGGGTCCAAAGAGATCATATGCAAAATTGTGGCTAACAGAAAGTACGATGGCATTACGAGCTAGATATATTTAGAAAGTAGTGACTCTGCAACGCCCATGATAGAGAGGTCTGACTAATCTTGTGGTAAACCAATGGCCAACGACAGACGCTGAAAGACCACTGCTGCTATTCTACTCAACTAGAATACTGAGGAGAGCCCTGGAGTATTAACGAGATATGCTTTCGTTTGATTTTCAATTTAACTACTTCTGATAAAATTCAATGAGAAAAATATAATAATGATAACAAGTCTTGTTAATCACTCAATAGAAACTGTCGAGTAACAAACGTTTTTTTTGGTAGCAGGCTTTGTAGGGAGTGATCTATTAAAAATGAAAAAGGAGTGCTCAATGAATGAATTACTTTTCTTGGCTTTTATTAGATGGTGCTCTTTGGAAAGTCCAAATCAGCCCCAAGAAAAACAAGAATGAACATTGCAGGACACAAAGTAAAAGATAAATCAAATGGTTCCTGGTAGATTATTAATCTCACATAAGTAGAAATCATTTTTTTCTAGATTACCACTGCTTAAGTCCTCAACGTTTGAGCGAGCTCTGATCAAAAATGACTTCGGTCTAACAGTGCTTTAGTATAATGCAACTTGAACATAAGAAGCACAGTCGTATTAAATCAATTTTCTCGGTGCCTTCTTAATTATTTCCTTATAGGGGAAGGGCCCATATCCCTAAATAGTCAACTATGCTTTTCATTGGCTAGGGGATACAGGCCCTGAATTCTTATCGATACATTTTTCGGACCTAATTCGATTTAGTGTCGCGAACCTTCATTACCAAACGTCGAGAAGACGAAGCTGCGTTAGTTTATTTTCAGATTCGACTGGTGTAATTATTTCTTCTTGTAACTGATTCAAAAGTGACATTCGAAAAATTCAATTTGCGTATTGAAATTGCTGATAATTCAAATACGGGAGATGTTTTCCATTTTATTCAACTTTCATCGTAATGAAATAAGTTACATTTTTAATAAAACAACTTTCTTCCAATGACGTTTTTAATACTGCATGATATCAGTGGTACTTTTTGTTATGTGACATTTTGTTTTTAGATCTTACGTCCGATCTCCCTTTAAAATAGCTTGAGTTGAGTTGAGACTTTGACAAATTTAAAAATCTGAATTTTCGAATTATTAAATATGAATGAAATTAAATCGTTATGAAATAATCAACAAATAGAATAGCTTTCTACTTCATTGTACCGATCCATACATAAATATCACCATCATTTTTGACGGGTGAAGAAGATGTAGAACATGAAAGTCAGGGTAGTACCAGTAATAATACGCGCACGAGGAACTGTCCCAAAGACACTGAGGGTGAAACTGGAGGAGTTCGGAATAAAAGGAAAGATTGAGACTGTACAGACCAGAGCACTGGTAGGGACCGTACGGATACTGAGGAAAGTACTTGAAATATAAGGTCTACAACACGAAATGTTAGCAGTGGCCTAACAGAATAGGAAAGAAAATGGAAGCAGTGATGATAACCACAGCACTGACATGATAGGCGAGGGAGAGATGAGATGTGGGCTGAAGACCTGAGGAAATTCACTGTCACTCAGCCTCCAGCGATGACCACCGGGCAACTGGTGTGAAACTGTAAACCACAGTATTACTGTGGTCTATGAGAATGTGGAGGAGACAAATTATACGGAGAATCTAAAAGACAGATACGGGATGTGGCAGACAAGAGATCGTGGTCATGGCTACGAAAAGGAAACCTGAAGAGAGAAACGGAATCGCTCATCATGGCAGCTTAAAACAAATGCATCAGAACAAACTATATCAGAACAAAAATCGACAGAACACAGACAAGCAACAAATGCTGTTCTATGTGGGGAAACGGATTAGACTGAAACCACATAACTAGAGAATGCAGTCAACTAGCACAGAAGGAGTATAAACACAGACACGATAGAGTACCATCAATAATACACTTGAAACTGAGAAAACTAATGGGATTTAATCATGCAAAAAAATGGTACCAGTACAAACTACAGACAGCATGGAGAATAGAAAACAAAAATTACTTTGAGACTTTGACATCCAAACGGATCACCTCATCCAAGCGAGAAGACTGGACCAAGTAATCGTGAACAACAAGAGGAAAACCTGCCAAATAATAGACGTAGTTGTACCTGCAGACCATTGAGTAAAGAAGGAAGAAAATGAAAAACTGGAAAAATACCAGGATCTGGCAAGAGAACTTGGGAGAGTGTGGAACATGAAAGTCACGGTAGTACCAGCAATAACAAGTGCACTCGGAACTGTACCAAAGACACTGGAAGTGAGACTGGAAGAACTAGGGATAAAAGGAAGGATAGAGACTGGGCAGACCATAGCACTGCGAAGAACTGCACAAATACTGAGGAAAGTGCTAGAAATTTGAGATCTACGACCCCAGCTGTTAGTAGTAACTTAACAAAGGAGGAGGAAAACACAAATGGTGATTGAGGAACGAATCACAGCGGTGCTATCATTGGTGATAGAGAGATGAGATGAGATGAGAGGAGGGCTGAAGACCCGAGGAGATCTGTCACTCAGCCTTCAGCGATAACCACCGGGCAACTGGCGTGAAACTGTAAACCACAGTACCACTGTGGACTATGAGAATCTGGTGAGGAGAGCTGGAAGCTTGAGCGGTAACCACCAGGCAACTGGTGTGAAATTGCTAACGATGATAATGATGATGATGATGATGATAATGCTTGTTAGTCGTACACGTCAGTTCAAGTAAAAAAAAAGTCGGGGGCGAACTGAAGGCTCTTCTTTCGTTCAATCGAGTGAGGGGACACGCTAATCCCAATTTTTCTCCGTCCCAATCACGCAGCTCAGGGTATACTCACTTAGCCGCTGAGTGCACAACAAAAATTGTCCGAGTGTAGTTTTCCATACCCTCCGCTCATACTGGGAATCAAACCCTGATCCTTCTGTATATGAGACAAATGTACTAACCATCTCATTACACGATTTGAAATACAAACTTCTTCATCATCATCATCATCATCATCATTATTATTATTATTATTATTATTATTATTATTATTATTATTATTATTATTATTATCATTATTATTATTATTATTATTATCACAACCACAACCACCACCACCACCAGAGGCTTTTGCAATGAATGGTGTTTAATGGTAATTATTGTAAATCACATTTTTCTCGCCCTCGAATCCTTCAAGAAACAAATGGTATCATCCATCAGTACGTCTTCTTCGTGCATAACATATTCATGTCTCATAGAAAGTCATTCCTTTCTCGAGTGGTGTTTTACGTCGTTCAAACTGATTGATGCCAGAGATAAAAATAGCCCGAGAATAAAGACGAATGCTTAATATGCATATTTTAAAGGACGGGAAATCTCAGTCAATTGATTAATGCAACGAACAGAGAACACGGTATATCTCTCGTTGGAAGGATGAAACGACCTTAAGGCGAATACTTGAATAAATAAATTAATGATAAAGATTCACAACGGGTCTGATTAGTCAATCAAAAGAAACCCTTTTTTCCTTTGGCAAAATGAGGGTGATCAATTAAGAATATCAGAAAGTTAAGGATGATCAATGGACAAGTTACTTCTTTCGCCTTTCGACAGGGTGACCATTAAAAAAGGTCTAGATGTTCAAAAAGCAAAAAACCAAAACAAATGTAAATGAGGCCAGGCACAAACTAAGGGATCAATTTGGAATAAAATTATTTTGCGGATTGAACCCCACTCTAAAAATCTATCTGGGGGGGGGGGTATTGAAAAAAAAAACAAAAAACTAAATGTTGGAAATTTCAGCCATCTAGCTCAATCCATGGACGTGATACGGCCGGCTGAATATACTTTAAAACTGAAAGGAACTTATGCTGACAGTTTGGGGAGCAGTCTCGGTTTACGGTTTCTAATAGAGATTCATGATTTCTTGGATAGCTCAAGGGAAGCTGGTTAAGTGAGTGACCGATTGTATATTACAGTTGTTCCCCTTCAATTAAAATGCATAAGACCTCAAGCAATCTAGTATACGCGGATCTTTCTCTATGTATTCAAATTCAATATCCTTCCTTCGTGTTGGAATGTGTCACGGTATATTTTCCCAAGTCTGTAATCTTTCATTTCGAATGTAAGGGTGGGAAAATGTACTATGAGTCAGCTCGCCTCGCAGACCAGTACACTTGCCTAGTGAGTACGGTCCTGATTGGATAGACTTACCCTCCCCTCATCCTCGTCATCATCATCCTCTTAATGTCCGTTGTAGGTCATGTACCTTTCCCAAAGATTCGTCAGAACTCGCTGTAATGGGTGACGTGAAACCAATATTTTCTGGACTTGTCTAATTCGTCACGACATCTTATATCTTGTCGGATACAGTTTTAAGATATGATATCAAGGGATCAACCCTGTGTATTGTGATGTCCAGCGGTTGTCTGATATTCGTGTAACCTGACCAACCAATTACCTTTTGTTCTAATGGTTTCTGTAACATTTCTGTCTCCTGTGTTCTCTCTAATATACTGTGTTGCAATGTGATCTCTCCATGTGATATGGATGATGATTCACTCTTGTGCACGTTGCATGGCTCAATCTTTTGGTTAGATTCCAAGTTTCAGCTCAATAGGTGACTTTAGGAACGGTTCATTGAGCTTAGTGAATAAACTTTCGAGAGTCTAACCAAGCTCAATGCTTGGCAGGTTCTTTGCGCAGACCATAGTGTTAGTGTACTGATTTTGGTACTCACTGGGTTCCCACTCAAATATCCTTGTGCCAGACTACGTTAAGATTATGAAATTATTTGCGTGTCTATCGTAGTCCAATGGATGGTAAGCTTGTCTCACAGACCAATGCACTGATTTAGTGATTTCGGTCCTTACTTACTACCCATCCATGAGAGCCTTATGCCCATGGGCATTCACTTTTTAAAGGAAGTACAAAAGGGCACATTTCCAGGGTTTATAGCTCTATTGTTAGGGTGATCAGATCAAATTTTCCATAAGACCCTACTAGGCGTATTTAATGGAAGAGCCCAGAATGAGAAGTAGATACCTTTTGATTTTTCTAAAGAGTCCAAAGCAATCGAAAGTTACATAAGAACAAAGTTTCGAAATTGGGAAAAAAATTGAGAATTTTGACTATTTTATTGTATGAAGAGAAGGGCTGTGAAAATAGTATAAGAAGTAGCTCTCAATACGTCAATATATGTCCACGCAGTAAGTACACATTATGCATAGCTGCAATGTCAACTACCTCCAACAAATGAGTACATATGACTGAGTTTTATTTTTCAGGGGATGGGGTGCCACCCCTTTCACACCTTCCTTATCATCATCATCATCATCATCATCATCATCATCATCATCATCATCATCATTATTAGCCTTTTAGTGTCCGTAGTTGAATATAGACCTTCCCCAGAATTCGCCTGACTAGTGGGACTTTCTTGTTTTTGAAAGTTGAGCTTGCTCTATCGAAAGCTTACGAACCAAGTTTGATTCTTCGCTTGTTTTCTTCTTTTCAGGATTCCATGGAGGTTCGCTGTTCGAGGTCGGTAAAGTGGTCTACTTTCATCAGTTCTGCGTTTTCGATTTTGAACGTTGTGTCTTCCTCTTCAACATATCCGTTGTACATGACGTTTGTTTCACGAAAGTTCATGTGGAGACCAACATTCTTGCTTTATTCATTTAATTGGTCTAGCATTTTTTTTTAGATCTTGATGGTTCTCAGCAAAAAGGACGATGTTAACATTTTCAGCCCTCTAGCTCCATTGGAGCGGTCTGTCCGTGTAATACATACACATATAGCCAGCCAAACCAACTTGAAGATTAAAAAAACTTGTAGAATGTTTTGTTTGGTTGTTTCTGATATATCCCTATATATCTTCTATACAAATATTGAGTGGATGTCATAGGCCTGCCGCTGTTATCTCCACGCTATCTCTCTAAGCCGGATACATTAACTATGGTGAATTCTAAAAATGAAATGGAGAAAAAAAGGTCAGGTTAGTCACTAAATAGAAGATGTCGTATGAACAACGTCTCTTGTTAGGGGTGATCAATCGAAAAATTAGAATAAGGGATGATCAATGAATCAGTTACCTCTCTCGCCTTTTGTTGGACGTGGATCACTAAACGAGGCCAAATAAAAAAAAAGCGTGAATGCTGTTAAATACGAACTAAGGGACCAATTTAGCTTAAAATTACAATGTAAATTAATAATCCGACTAAAATCTGTTTTTGGTGTTTGCGTGTGTATCTGTAAAAAGTTGTTATTTTTTCCAAGACATAATAAAGAGTTATTGGTTAAATTCGAAGCCCTCTAGCTCCATCGGTACGACCTACATGCATGACATCCAGTCAGCCACACTTTCTTAAAAACTGAAATAACTTATGTTAACAGTTTTAGAGACAATTTTGGGTTGACAGTTTCTTAAAACTGCACCTCAATTATAAATAATAATTTAGCGGATGTGGTACAAGCTGTCATTTCTATCTCATAAGGACGGCTCAACTTGCTTAATGTAAACGTCGGATGTTTCAGATCCGTAAAACAAACAAAATTAACACACGTTTATTTTGTGACGTGCATATTTTTCTGCAAAAGATTTTTGTACGTATTGAGAAATAGATGATGAAATTCAGGTAAATAATATCAATACATGTATATAAATCTTGAACCAGTAAATTTGTATTACTTTCAGTTTTCACCGAGCACACACACACGCACACACACACACACACACACACACATATATATATATATATATATATATATATATATTTATTTATATATATATACATATATATATATATATATATATATATATATATATATATATATATATATATATATATACGATGTTTTCAAAGTTTTGATGGATGATATTTTGACTATATTGCATCCTGTATCAGAATATAATATAGTTGAATATTTTTGCAAATCATGAACCATAAACTCACGTTTGAATCCAATGGAATCACAGTTCGTATTTATGAATTATGAATTTTGATCTTTTCTTTCTTGCTTACTTCTTTACTATGTGTGTGATATGTGAAGAGTGATGCAAAAGAAAAACTCATTCAACAAATTTTCATGAGTCATACATCAAATGTTGAAGAGCCACATGTGGTTTGCGAGCCGTGTTTCGCCAGCCCTGCCATATCAGAAGCAGCAAAAAGTCTTCCATCGAATGACAATCTTGACAGAAGCCAGACATATTATGTGTCCCGGAACATTTTGTGAAGAATTACTTGAATTGATACAGAATATATATTCTTTACATATACTAGCCATTACCCATGGAAAAAATAAACGAAAAAAAAACCCCAGGTTTCCTCGCTATCTGAAAATAGAAGTTCTTCTTGAAGCTTACCATAAGCTGGGGTGACATGAAGCAAAGAATTACTAGTATCTATAATAAAGTACCATTAATTTATACACGGCGGTTTTTGATCGTTCACACACACCCCTCTCGCCAAAATATGCTTAGGATAGTATATCAGGCTGAGTCATCGGATATTGTGATGGTGGGTGGTACAGGAGATCGGGATGTGGAAGAGAAGGGTATTGGGTGTGTGCTTCTTCTACAAAGTCTCACTGCAAAACAAAAGCTGAACACTACTTTTGCTTTTCATCTTTTTTCGGAAAAGCGAAACGGTGGCGTAAAGCGAACACCAAAAAGAAAATAGCAGAAACTACCTTTGGATTCGATCTGATGATGGAAAAAGAACTAAAACAAACCTGTTACAGTGGAAAAGTCCATTGTTTCCATGGTGAAAAGAAGGTATTTTTATCGGAAAAATTATTACCTTATTTATACTAATGCCATTCAGTTTATTATTAAAAGAACAACCCAAAAACCATAATTTTCTTAGACTGGTGGAAACAGACCAAAACCATAACAATTAAAGTCACATAGAAGGGAAACATATTTATGTAGAGAATACTTACTTATTAATGTATATATTTGTATTAAAATTTCATCATACGGGTCATCACATCTTGGCCTGATTCTGTGACATTTTTTTCGAGTGAACAAATTTCAGAATTGTAAAATTCACGAATAGGATTTTGTATTTACACACACACACACACACACAAACACACACTCACACACACATATCGCGGTAATTTGACAAGGTTAAAAGTGACACAAGTTGAGAAAACGACAAGTATCATATCTCAAAATTCTTATAATCACGAGAGTAGGTTTGATGCATCTCGCTGGTTCATACTAGCTTTTTTTCAAAAAGAATATGGAGCGATACAAAAAACTGTTGCAAACAAATGTGTTGATGTTTACATATATTTGTGTGAAAGAAATGAAATGAGTGAAAGGCGGTATGTGTAGTGGGTGTTTTCTGGTTGTTTAGTTGGAGAGGAAAGGATGAGAAAGTTTAGAAGGGTGAGAGAAAGAGAGTCAAGTGAAAAGTCAGTTTAGGAGTGTTCTTTATGCCATTTGGGTGGATAGGTTTTAAGCATATCGGCAATTTGCTTTTCAGTATTTCTCTATTTATAGCAAATGCTTTCCAGTCTATCATTTTGCGCCGTCATATTTCATATCTATAGCCTCATATATATATATATATATATATATATATATATATATATATATATATATATATATATATATATATATATATATATATCGATTCACAGTAGTCCTACAAATCATCCGATCTACTAAATAAGTGAGCTGTGGATTCTTCTCTCTTAGCTCGTCTGTGTGTGTTTCTGGGCGCACCTGGCCACATTTTAGGGACTAAAACAACGGTCAAATTTTGTTTGTATTTGTTGTTTTGTTTTCTATGATCATTTTGGACCAACAACACCCAAATCTTGTGCTGGCATTTTATTTATTTATCTATTTATTTTGGATAATTTCAGATGAAAAATTTATTCAAAAAAAATAATTTCCGATAAAAGATCTACTTTTTGAGATGTTTCCAGATAATTTCCAGACAATTAGTTCTGATACACACACGGGCTACGATGATGCATTTATGCAAGGTACTGATACATATATACATCTAATTTCATGTGAGTGCATGTTTGAATAACCATTTCTCATTAAATTTGCTTTAGTATACCAGAGACCAAGAGAAAACTTTTTTCTTAATAGCTTTTTGGGTTCTCAATGCTTTTTACGTCCCAACAATACCAAAATTATGTCCTGATATTTTTTGAAGATAATTTTGGATGAAATATCTATTTTTTCAAGCCAATTCTAGATAATTCTTTCAATGAACAGTTCTGGTATATGCAGGGACAGTGGTGATACATTTATGCAAGGTACGTATGTATATATATATATATATATATATATATATATATATATATATATATATATATATATATATATACATATATATATATATATGTATATATATATATAGTATATATATTTATATGTATATATATATATATATATATACATATATATATATATATATATATATATATATGATGTATATATATATATATATATATATATATATATATATATATGTATGTATGTGTGTGTGTATGTATATATTCTCTTTCCTGAAATATCATCTGAAAGAAATCCAAATATATCGGTGAATTTTTTCACTGGGAAAAGCAAGTCAGTTATAAATCCTTTCGTAAGAGCAGCAGCAAGAGTAGCATTATTGGCGGCAATTTCCGGACCGAGCTTTTCCTCCTTCGCCTTCACCCACACAATCGACTCACTGTTACAGCTTCTGGCATCTGATGCTTCGGTTTTAAAAGCAGATAGTGCCTGCCTCTTTGTTGGAATTTTTTTATTACCCTGGAGGCGCTGAAAGAGATTTTCAGAAGAAAAAAAAAATGTCAAGTTATTTCTAGCGCTTCCCTGCATTCAAAACCGGGACTATCTTCTCGATTCAGCCATATTGTAGATCGTAAATGCCATTCTTCTATGTGTCCGTCATGGGCCTGCCGGATACTCCTCCACCAGATCCGAAAACACCACCACCACCACCACCACCATCGCCACTCACAGAAACACCCATCCCCTTAGCGAATCGGTCCCAGCCCTGTCTGAACACTCTCTACTACCAACCACCAACCCAAGCCACCTGCACATTCAACTTGTATAAGATCTTTTCCATCCTCTATTATAAGGATCTACAACGTAGGCGGTACTGCCTACTAATAGGAGATTCGCAGGAAGATTCCCGAGATTCGCGGGCAGGCAGAAGTTTGTTTTAAAGAAAACTGATTTGGGCAATCCTTGGACTAATGCATTTTCTTGGATTTCTTGAACGTTCATTTAGAATCGGCTATCTTTGATGGTTGAAAATGGCTAGATTTGCCAAAATATGGCTGATATTGCGTATCCCATTTCCTGGTAGCAGTATAATCCCTGAAAACTCATGCAAAAGCCCCCAAGAAGTATAAATATAAAACGTACTGATAAGATATCTATGTTCACAATTGACATTTTTTTCGATGTAAAGATACTGTTCTTTACGCAAACACACACACAAACACACATATAAGTATAGTGCAATTATGCAAACAATCAGTTATTAATTGAAATGAGAAAATGAAAACCTTACTCAAGTTTTTTTTTCGTATAGCATTGTCGTTAATCAGCGTACTAAGTATCTCCCTTTTCTCAAATCTAGCCACTTTTACCGATTCAAAATGGTCGTTCAAGAAATTAAAGAAACTGTGTCAATTTGAGGATTGCCTTTATGTTTATATTAAGCGAGTAGTAGTATATTTCAATTTTAATCGCTTGGAAATACGTTAAAAAAAAAGCAACAAAAATGTTGAATACTTCTACTTTATATTAATCCCAAAAATGTCATAAGAACCGTCAACATACGTTCCTCACAGTTCTTAAGCTGGTTTGACTGACTGGCTATGCATGTAAAATGCATACAGGGAACGCCAATTTTGCTAGTAGGATATAAGTTTTAACATTCACCCTTTGTTATGTCTAGAAAAAAAAGCTTCTTTTCAAATTCCCTATCAAGATTGGTTTAAAGTGGGAGCTTTGAAATGCAATGTAGGTCTATGAGAAATTGATCCCTTTTTTGTGACCATCTGTTGTTTCCTTTTCTTTTTTTGCTTTTGACATAACCGAAACTTTTTTTTATTGATCCCTGCTCTAGAAAAGGCGAGAGAAGTAACCTATTCATTGATCACCCCTTCTTCCAATTCTTTAGTTGATCACCAAAACACGGCATGCTGCCAAAAAACAGTGGCTGCATGACGGTTTCTATCGAACTACAAATTTGGCTTGTCATTCTTATCTGATTTCTCTTTATCGGGCACAAAATCTGGTTTATGCATTGTCAGTACTACTGGTTTTCCCCGCTCTCCGAAAATAGAACGCTCTTTTTAAAAGAACATCCCAATAAAAACGCCCCCTGAACCGAAATGGTGTAAAGCGTAAAAGCCATTACCATTGATCTATACGTGCAAGTGGTGACGTGTACTAGTTGTTCATCGGAAGATAAAAGCCCTCACACTCAGAACTGACTTGCAGAAACGGAATTTTCTATTGCGTTAGCCCTCCAACTGCAATGCTTGATATTCCTGCCATTCGAAGTTCATGGATTTTTACTCTCCAGATCAATACACTACTCCATATTTACAGTGAGTGCAAAATACATCCGATACATTTCAAAAAGATTATATCGATATCCCTAAACACCTTCGAAGTTAACAGAATTTGGTCCGAGTTTTCGTACAGAACTCTTCATTGCTCAATCTTGTTTCAATATTCCCCCTTTTCTTTGTTGTATTTTTCTAACCTTTGATTCAAATTCTTTCACCTTTGAAGCTGTATAAGAATGTTCCAAAGAGCAACGTATCGGATACTTTTTTCACTCACTATACATATAAGCCGGTCCTAAATCCAAAGAAGTATACATTTCGCGTGGCCATCGGCTAATTTCAAGTCAATAGACGAAGACTCCGCCCTGTCTTGATCCGTCTTCTCCCCAGCTTTCCCCATTCTCTCTACCATTAACGCTGACCCCGTGACTTACATTAGCACTACCCCTAAGTAGCTACCTCCCCTCCGGTCGTTTTTCGGACAGCGCCTGCTACCTTTCTCCTCACTCACTCCCTCTCTGCTGACACCGGGGTGATGTATCATTCTCACCGGACAGCTACCGCAAATCCAATTTTCTTCCACATGCACACACATGACCCCAGTACGTTAGTCATGGACGCGATAATTTCATTAAATAAAGACCGAGCCCTGCCCGCAGCAAAAGTACATCGCACACATAACTGATTGTTCTGCTTAAATCCGTTTCTTTCATTTATAACTCTCCCTCCACTAGCTCCCAACTTTCTGACATTGCTCAGTTAAAATACAAGATAAAGATCTTATCAACAATTTTTATGTCTATAGCAAATCGACTGTTTTGCTCTCAGGGCCGGGGCAACGTCCATCTGTGTTCTGTTAGTACAGAAGTATCCAAAAAGCGAGGTGCCACGTGGAACATTTGGTTGATGTATAATCTTGAACTCCGAGGTAAAGCAAGAACGAAATGAAACGCTGTAATAAGCGGGAATTTAAATAAACCAGGGTGAGGCCTTTAAATAAACTAATGTGGAGTCAATTCCCTCGAAATGTCAATCCAACCTTTCAATCAGCTGTCTTGCAGAATAATAAAGATATCTCTCGATCTGAAGAAAATGCCTGGATCCGTCCCAAGATACAATCGTTCTTCCCATAGCCCCTACATCAATCAAAAGCAAATTCCTGGATCCATCCCAAAATTCAATCGTTCCTCCCGTAACCCATTGGCAAACTTTCAATCGAATTTCATTGGAATTCAAAAAGAACTTCTGGAGGTATTGTGTGGAAAGACAGAAGGACAGATGCTAGTAAATACATATACCTCCCCTAACATTTTCGGTAGAGATTGAAAAAACATCTTGAGGAGCATTATGGCGAAGCATTGTGGCGACTTAAGCTCATAGACCACTCACTACTCCAGAGTTCAAATCATATCGGGTGACCCACATATGTTTTCCTGCTCCGTATGAAGCTAGACAGAGCAAATACATAGCTGCCCACTTGTAGATTATTGATGCACAAGCTAATCTCGCATATCACTGTAGTAGTGAGTTCGATCCTCATTGGGAGCCTCACATATTTTGCCCAGTGTTGTACTACGTTAAGCTGAAAAAGCAATCGTTACCTTTCCAGTTTTAAAATGGCTGTCATTCCAGCTATCCAATTCGACACTGATAACAAAGTTGTACTGAGTCGAAAAATACTAATACTAACTCTGAAGATACTAACCCGAACAATATCACTGGAAATACTAACCCAGGCCCTCTTGAATGATGGCCCTTTTAAAACAGGAAAGGTAACTATTGCTGCCTAGCAAATATCAGAAAGCTTACTCTTAGAGCGTTGACTGGCAAGATAGCCTATTAGACGATTACCACTGCAGTAAGTCCAATTTCCTTCGAATCCCTCACAATTATGGTTACTCCAAGCTGAGCAAATATTCATGTTGCTATCTTTGTAATAGAGCTAGTCGGAAGTTCGATCCTAACTGGGTTCAATGTAATTGTTGATCTGTCGCACTAGAAGGAAATCAGTCAAAAATTGCATTTATAACACTACAAGTATCTTTGGCCAGTGTAACCTTCCCCGTTTTGAAATGGCTGCTGTTCCAGAGGGTCAAGATCAGTATTTTTAGGGTTATTGTTACAGTCAATTTGTCATGAGCATCTATCATTCCACAGCTGGAACGGTGGCAATTTTAAAACGGTAAAGGTAACAATTGCCGTATTTTTATCGAGCCAGAACAGAACTTAGAGAAAATCGAACAGCGGTTATGGTTCAATCGGATGGCCATGTCGCATGAATGTCAGACAGCTGCTGGAAAATCACTACTCACAACGATGATCCCTAAAGATCATATGCGAAACTGGAGCCGGCAAGATGAGAGATTGCATAACAAACCAGGAAGTATTGGGTGTGCGACGCCCGGCGAATCTTGGGGGGAAGGTCGACGTTCAACGACGGACGCTAAAAGTCTGATGATGTTGATGATCGAGACTAGTTTGTCTGCCACTACTGCACCGTGAACCGTCTTTACTTCCCTTCCTCTTTGGCTTCATTTCTCTCGAGACCCTCCACCTTTGAAAACCTTGTCTTCATTATTCAAGACTGCGAGACTTTTTGCTCCACTGATTCTATACTAATCATGTCGCTCACTCAATAATACAATGAAGGAAGTGTATCCTGGTTGCTGTTGAATTGCACCTCGTGCGGGGCTGGTTTTCTGAAGAACAAATCACCTAACGAGTCGACCCCATCCAATGAAGCATTGTTTGAATAGTACAACGTAGTAAGGCGTCATTCCGGTCACTAATGTATTGTCGCTGTACCAATCAGCTTGTTTGGTCAACGATGCATGGAAAAGACGAAAGTGAAGAAAATCCTATTAAAAGCAGAAGCCATAGAAGAAACCAATGTCTCTTAATGAACGTTACTTGTCTTACAGCTATTGGTGCAAAAATAATTGCAGTTTTTGTTATTTCAAACTTTTCGGGCTTATTTTCGGAATAAACCATTATTTAAGTATCTTCATAGAACATAACATTTTAAAGCATGAATTTTGCTCTATTTATTTAAGCTGAACGTTTTCTTTTCGTGATCTTTTCTAGTTCACTCTTCAGGCTGTCAAATTAGAGATGAAACAAGTAAATTTGAGCAATTTTGTCGTATGAATTGAAAAAAAGGAACGTAAAGCAGCGGAAACTACTCACGATATCAACCAAGTATTTGACAAGTGATTTCTCAACGGACCTACAGCTCAAAATTGGTCTAAACACTTCCAAACATTACGACATCTAATTGAGGACCATTATTGAGATGGACCCTGGCAAAACAACCCGAGAAGTTGCAGAGGAACTATGCGTTGACCATTCAAAATATTTTCGACATTTTCACCAAATTTGAAAAGCAAGGAAAAAGTTGAACATATTGCACGAATGGATCTGCAGAGACTGAACGGACAAGGCTACAAACCCAAACTCGCTCAGCTCACTCACTATACCAACCTGCCACTTTTTCAAGCGTTTCAACCACTTCCTACAAAGGAAGATTTTCAATAACCAGGTAATAACTGGAAACGTCTTCTGGCGCACCCCTCTTCTTAGCAGTTAGTTTTTTAACTGTTACCAATAAACTGCAATAATAAGCAACCTTTGACAGGAAGTGACGTCACAGCAGCAGTGACAATGTACCATTATCAATTAAGCTAAGTTTCGTACGTAGATAGACAAGGCATTTTGTCGTCAGTTCTTGCAAATCATAACTACTTTCATTGCATGCCCCACACTTGTAGCCAAGAGTTTTCCAAAGTGGGTCCCGCGAAAAATGCCGAGATTCTGTGAGATGAGCCGTCGTTTAAAAAAAACCTTGTACATTTATTTCATAAAAAAATTATTAACTATTTTCAAATTGTCAAGTCAGGTGGCATGCACTGTTGCTTTCAGTAGAATGTATGCACCCAGGGGGAGGTGCAATGTTCAACGGAGCAGCAGGGGAGCAGACGATAAGTGTTGCATTCAATCGATCGTATATCCTAGTAAAATTAGGGTGGCAGCAATGTCCTAAAAATATAGGAATCGGTTTTACGATTTTGGGAAAATTCTGTATAGGATTTAAAGTGACATTTTTTCTCAAATAGGTAGAATAAATAAATCATATATACTCGGAACTACAACTGCCCTTATTTTATTTTTCAAATATTTCGCTACTCTTCTGGTGGAGAGCTCCAATAGAATGAATTTAATTTTCATAACGCATTTCCTTTTCGTTATACGATATCAAATTTTGCGTTTCACTGATTTTCTCGTTCTACCAATGGTTCTAGCGTCTTTTATTCTTAAGAGTTTTCATTCTTTATGCACGAAAGAAAGATCCTCATGAATTATTCTTTAGAAAATTTCCAGAATCACAATGTACATCTTCAGCTTCCAAAGGACCAACGTGCATACGTTCAATCTCTAGTGATTCATGTATTTGCTCGAGTAAAATTCTATTTCAACTCTCGACGTTGTTAATAGCCAATAGAACCGACCATGACAGTCCCTTGAATGTCCAGTCGCTTCTGAATTAATTGAAGTATACTGCTTACCAACTATATCATATGCCAACGTCTGGGTGCTAGCATCAATGTTCTGAAGTCTTTTATCCATATGCATTTTGTGATTAGATAAAAATAAAGATAAAAAATCTGGTTAGTCAGACGAGGAAAACTGTCATGAAACAGTGCACCATGTTTTGTTATCAAATAAAAAAACATTGTAAAAATGATGCAAAATGTGAACACTTCTTACATAATCCATTGTCCACTCTTTCACGAGATTTTACTGAAATTGATAGAGAACTTCTGGAGATATAGTATTTGGTACTAGGATGCAAGAAGGTGCCCTTGAGAAATTCCTGGATCGGCCCCGAAATGTCAACACTTCTACCTTAGCTTATGCCTACCTTTGCACAAAGTTTCAGTGGAATTCATTGGAAACTTTTGGAAATATCATGTTCGATACACATAATGACGATGAAGGGATGGGGCTTTTGAAAATTCCTGGATCAGCCTCAAAAAAGTGAACACTCCTTCTTTAGCGCATAGCCTGCGATGAAATTTCATTGAAATTCATTCAGAAATTCTAGAGATATCATTTTGACTGAAAGTAAGGGTCCAGTTCTGCATTGTAATTGTCAAGTGAATTGAACCCTAAGCTATAGCATATTGCAATGGGTGAAAACCACACAGAATAACAAATTAGAGCATCCCAAAGATACATGGTTAAAAAGATTCTCCTTACAATGTCCCGTTATTGCTTGGTCACGGTGACTGATATTCATAAAGAAAACTACTTTTTAGGGATCGATTGAATTGTTTCGAATCCTAATACATTGGTTTCGCTCTCAACGAAGACTACCCGTTCCAATAGAGGTCTCCTTAGATGGAATTTCATTAAGTGAATAATCAAACCAATGGGATTGCTGTAATTCGTTTTAAATAGAAATATCAGGCACGTAACATTCTAATAATAACCTTGTCAATAATGTATAATGAATAATTGTTTGGATTAGGTTCGAAAAAAACTAGGGAGCTAATTAGTCTAGCATCTAGGATTGAGTTTGTGTTTGAAGGACAATGTTTACTTCTTATTCACATGGACAAATTTGCAAAGAAATACTGTGAAATGATTAAGAATATATATTCAATCATTTTATGATATTAATTGTATTGTATCTTGTATCTATCTTATTCTTACAAATATGAAAAGAATATCTGATCTTTGCTTAAGAAAGCATTAGGCACGAAATTTTGACATTTACCAGGATAATGTTTATTTATATATATGAATGACATGAAGAGCGAGTCATGTCTGTTGTTATACGCACATGACTCGCTCATCGTTGAAAAAAAATTACCGGTAACAAACGCAAGTAAGCCCAGTTTCTGATAATGAATATGTAATATAAAATGATATCAATATACAATACACATAAAACCTTATATAAAATGACAAACTACATGTACGGCATAAACTATATAATAAAAGGAGGAGTTGTTTGATCAACAATGCTGGGGAACCATGTAAATATAACTGTTTTGTTTTTAAACCCCCGAAACAGTTTCATAGTGAACAATTGGTGACCCTAACAAGACACAATTTGTAGATTGCAACATAATAACTGACTATAAGGGAAAAAGGAAAAAAACACTTTTGGAGATTACATAAGTTGCATTGACAAATATTGGGATATAAGTGACGGAAGTGGCACAAAAAATTTATTGAAAGAACTTTTCGATGCTCAATGTTCAGAACTGTAAAGCTTTGCAGACTATATATATATATATATATATATATATATATATATATATATATATATATACATATATATATATATACATATATATATATATATATATATATATATATATGTATATATATGTATAGGGATACTAGATATAAATTAAATGATTCTGGATGATTTTATGGTATTTTAGATTTTTTTCTGGCAAACTGGAAATATTTTGCTAAGAGACTGTTTTCTTGCAATTGGAAACTCCTGCTAAGTGAGATTTTGTTATAATGGCCCTCCACTATGAGAGATTCCACTGTATAAGGACTACTCAACGGTATACAATTGGCACACTCCGAATAATAAATCATATATGCTTGATATTGTCTACAACTACCCCAATTTTATTTTCCTAATATTTTCCCCTTTTTTTGATAGAGAGCTCCATCAGAGTGAAGTCAATTTTTGTGACGTATTTCCTTTTTCAAATATCGTGTTCTAATGATTTTCTTGTTCTGGGCATTCTCCATCTTCCAATAGTTCAGCCATCTTTCGTTCCTCTGACTTTTCTTTCTTCACGCATGAAAGAGTGATCTCCATGAATTATTCTTTAGAAAATCTCCAGAATCCCTGTTTACGCATTCAGCCTCCAAAGGAACAACATGCATACATTGCATCTCTAATGATTTTTCTAGGGTGATTTTTTTCAACTCTTGACGTTGCTGCGAATAGTCATGAGAACCGACCATGACAGTCCTTAGAATGTTCAGAGGCTTCTGAATTAATTGAAGTGCATTGTTCACCAACTATCTCCAATGTGAACGATTTGGGTTCTACGATCGACATTGTAAAGTCCAGTAGGGTGCATTAGGGCAGAGAGTAATGGAACAAAAAAAAAATCCTATAAGGATAAAGGTCCCCGACAGGGAACGGTTGAGACGGGGTGTAGAGAGGCAATTAGTTGTTTATGACGACCTCAAGTCCTAGATATTCCGTTTTTACAAATAAAATGTAAAGAAACAATCAGATTGGCCATAACTCACCACCCCCTCGTGGAAATCTCTCTACAAGTCTACGCATCGAATTTCATTGAAATATACCGAGGAATAACGAAGTAATCCAATTGAAAAAAGGTAACAACAACGATGACAACAATAACCAATACCAAAAGCGAAAAATAACCTGGATTTATGGAGCCAAAAGATGAATTAAGCTTCGGTAGCGCTGGGTAGAGTACAAAATATGAGAACAAGGATACTAGTCCAACGATGTGTCCATATTCCACCTGCCATTATTACAATGCAATAAGTATTTGACTTACGTCTCTTCTGTGGTAGACAGAGAAGATTCACATTCAATCCATTCATATCACAAACCGCGCTATAACGAGCCAAGTCGTATCATGGGATGACTGTATCAGTATAATATTTTTTTTTATCTGTACAATATGTATATATTTCAAACAGAGCAATATCGGAGACGACTGTGACAATATAAGAATTACATCTTTGATATCTGAGGATGTTTGTACTAATACTATTTTTCATTGTACCAATGTGAGGCCAGGTAAAAAAATAAACTACCTTCCCAAATAGAGAATGTTTTGTTCTGTGAATTTTTGACATCAACAGCGATTTTAGAAAAAAAATTGTCTAAAGGAAGTAATTTCAAGTCCGGGTCCAGATCTGCATTGTAAGTCAACACTGAATTGAACCCCCATTTCTCGAGTGGCCATAAAGTCAGGGTCCAGCCCCATATTTTAAGTCTCTGTTAGATTGGAGTCTACTTTGAAAACACAATGAAATGAGTGGAAACAATTTAGTTTTATTCTCTCAGTTAGAGCTCGGTGAAGATGCTGGCCCAAACAGATTCTTTCTACTTTGTACTGAAAATTGACTTACAGGCCTTGTAATAAAGATGTGTATGGACGTACCTGAGAAATGGAGACAACGATTACAACAAGAACAACAGATAACAATAACGGATGATAGTCTACGGTGTTTTTCTTCTCTTTTTCCAATGGGGACAAAAAAAAATTATGTTTTATTTTACTAAAGTGATTTTTTTCATTTCGACGGGTAAAAAATAAACTGGATTTATGGGCCAAAAGAACTAATTCAATTTTCTGACAGCGCTGGGTAGCCTTACTAGTCACACACACACACGCGCGCGCACACACACACACACACACACACACACACACACATATATATGTATATATATATATATATATATATATATATATATATATATATATATATATATATATATGCATTGGGAATTCGTACTTGATAAAATTCGACATTCTCGTCTGTTTCGATAAAATCATTGCCCAAGTGACTATTTAATTGATGGTCTGTCGGTTGGTTGAGTATTTAAAATTGTGGAGAAAACGGGGAATTATACGAACAACGGAAATAACAAAAAATAAACCCGTAATAAATGTTTCTGAAGGGGAAAATCGGCAGCTAAATTGAAAGGTTTTTAGAAAGACAGGTCTTGTGAGTCGTTCATCAAAAAGACTGTCACGTGATCCAACGTCTTTTGGCGGCATGCCGAGTTGTGAGTGATCAATAAAAAAAAAAAAGTTGAAAAAGGGGTCTATGAATAAGTTACTAATCTCACCTTTTGTTGGGCAGTGATCACTAGAAAAATTCTGAATTTTCAAAACACCAGCGCAGACACAAAAGGGACCAATGAAGCATAAAATTACATTGCAAACTGACATCCTGGCTAAAACCGTATTTTTTAAAAAGGAAAAAAAAATTTTCCCAAACATAGTTAGAAGTAAATGTATGAAATTTCAGCCCTTTAGCTCCACTGGTGCAGTCGATATGCAGCCAATTCACCTGACACATACATAGTCAACCAGCCAGCCAGCCAGTCAGCCAGCCAGACCAGCTTAGAAACTAAAGAGATCTATTTGGACAGTTTGGTGACAGTTTTGTCTGACAGTTTCTAATTAGTACTCTAATAAATGTTTCAGGAAAGAAAATCGTCCGCCTAATTGAGAAGTTTTAGAGAGACGGACGGGCACGAGTCAACTGACATTTCCATCTCGATATCTGTCTGGTTGGTTTATTTATTTTCCTGCAAGAGTAAACAGACATAACAGCAATTTAGGGTCGCCAATTTAGCCATTTTTCCGGCCAGATCTTGCTTATTCCCTTTCAATTTCGCCGATAAAAATCTACAATAGACGATAAAACTGGCAGATTTAGTGAAAGTAAAAAAACAATTATATAAATATTTTTTCTGGATTTTTTGTCTATCGTATTTAGGAACCGTTGACCAGAACCGTCAAAATATTTTCTTTCAGTTTTCAAGTTGGTCCAGCTGGCTTTGAATGTATGTATTATGCGTAGAGCCCAAGGGCTAGGGGCTGAAAATTTCAACATATACAGCTGATTAGAGTACGATAGATGAATTATTCAATAATCATCCCATTGACCAGTATTTTTTTTAAATTGAGAACCTCAACACAGCATGCTGCCAAAGGAGTTTGGTCGCGTGACGGTTTCTATCGAGTGACTAATCAGACCTGTTTTGATTAATGATTTATTCAGGAGTCTTTATTTGATAATTGGTCTGTAAATGAGTATATATATATATATATATATATATATATATATATATATATATATATATATATATATATATATACAATGGAGTAAATATTGTTACACAAACACATTTATGATTCTGCCCTGTTTGCGCTTCTTCAGGCGAGGTTGAATGTATCGAACACTTTATGAAATAAACCCATCATACATCGGGTATTGTATTACATTATATTATATCGTATTCCTGATTTGTATTATGGTATATATATATATATATATATATATATATATATATATATATATAGAGAGAGAGAGAGAGAGAGAGAGAGAGTAATGATTCTGGTATCAAGGCAAAAGTTAAGCAAAGGGAAAACAATGAGTAGTATAGTGTACGACACTCTGAAAATGTCAACCAAAACTGTCATTTAAACCGTCAGAATTGATTTCTTTAGTTTTCAGGTTGGTCTGGCTGGCTGAGTAACTATGTATTTATCATGCGTAAAGACTGCACTAATGGTGGGAGAGTGGTGGAAGTTTTAACACTTCAACCTCTTTATTACGTCTAAAAAAACAAAACAAAACCTTTTTCTTTGTTTTTGAATTCAATCCCCTGAATACGGTTTTAGTGGAGGATTCAATTTGCAATGTAAGTTTATGCAAAATCGATCACCCCCAACGCAACATATTACCCCAATATATTGATCATGCGACAAATCCTATTGAGTGATTTACGAGACCTGTCTTTTTAGCAATTCGTGTTATACACTGTTTTCATTGATTGAGAATGGTTCAGAGGTTAGCGTTTTGGTTTACCAAATCCTCTCCAGGTGCCTCACTCTTGGGGTTTAATTTAAAGCGATCAAATTGTCCGGTAAAACTCTTCTGCATTCTCGTTAGCCATTAATTACTGTCAGTACCATTTTAAAAGTTTTTGATATGACACGCTCATGGGTTGAACAAACGACCTACAGAACTGGAGACGACCACTCAATCATTGAGGCTCAGAGACCGCTCACTCCTCGCCAGGTGACTACAAAGATAAAATTCTATCTCAATAAATGCTGTGGACGGATTGTAGGTGACAGGAATTACAATGACCAATCGACAATCAGATTAACCACCAATAATTTCGAGCTAACAGGAATGCATTAAAGGTTAAGCGTCTGTCTCTCGCGAGACAATTCCCATCGGAGTATGAGAGACCGTTGACGAAGTCCCAGTTTATTTTGCATGTGTCAGCTCAGTGACCCTTGCAAGTTTCTAATCAAGTCGATACTAAGACTTCATTCTTACGAGTTTTCCATGACCAACCCTTTGGCAGGATGTAAGTCCATCAAAGGGATACTTTCATCCTTATCACACAACGTCGACTCAAATTTGTCCTTACATAGAGTCTCTCATAGAATTAATTATCAAATTATCCATTCATAGTTTACAACATTATCAAGATGAAAGTTGATTATCATAGCACTAGAATATTGCCGTCGAAAATGACGAGGTTATTTATGCATGGATCGGCACCGAAGGGTTTAAAGCTCTTCTATTGGGTAATCCATTTATTTAACGATTCCAGTTTCCTAAGTTTTAATTATCTAAAAAGTCTCAGCTAAACTCAAGCTGTTTAAGGTGTGATCAGAGTTTCTATGAAGTAATATTTGGAAGATGAATAAACTAATGAGATGCATCAGCGACAAACGAACGCAGAATATATTTGCATATATGTTCATTATACGTATGGATATCTTTAATAACCAGCTCGGCAGCAAGAACTCATTTGCATATTATAACTTACTGGCCCGAGTGAAGCTAAATTGACTTTTATTCAAATTTGAATCCCTAATCATCCATTATTATCAAATAATTTAAATCGTAAACGACGGCAGTTGCTGCTGATTTCAAGCTAGCATATAGTTTTCAATAATAGTAGTGGCGTCGCAGATGAAAGATGTTTTTTAAAGCTCATTCGTCACAAAGTCGACCGTGAACCCGAACTATCGTTCAGAATGGTTGGATTCTGTCGAGGTTGACAATGGTAGCAACAGCCTTTTCTCCTGTACCTATTGTTGTATGCCAGTGACGAAATATTTTTCCAAGATTCCTAGTGATCGGATGGGGTGCAGGCAGGGTTGAATTCATGTTTATCCCGTGAGCAATTGTGCGAATTGAATTCGATTCGCCGATTCGGTTACAGAAGTGCACAGAAAGGTAATCAGAATATAGATCTTTTTTTTTTCACTGGCTCAAGCCTTCCTGACAATACTTCGTTATTAGTTGTCAATCAATCGACATGCGTTACTGGTCAAATATCCCTTTGGTTCTTTAAATCAGTAATTTGACTGCAATAAAATCCCTTGGTAACCAACTATAAAGCTAATTGTTCAACTGTGCATTGCTTTCCATCGCTAGGGAATCGGCAACATTTCAATTTTCCTTATCCCCAGGGGATGAGAGATTCGTACACTCAAACAACCTTGGAGGTGCTGCAGGCTACTGTTGTCGCAGGATAATCTGGTTTTTGAATATTTTGCGTCGATTTGAGATGAGGGAAGGTCAAAAAGAGAACACACCAATGGCTTGAATTTGTTTAAGGTTGATTGGAACTTACCAAGGAGTGACTTACATACTATGATCTCAGGACCACCCTCTGTATTACACATGTTATGAGATATACAGGGGATACGTAGCTTCGGGCAGTGTTTATTTAGTCAGTCTGTCTGAGTGTCATAGACGTCGTTGATTAATATTGTTCCCGAATATTCTGTTTATTCTTGAGACGAGGGAAGGTCAGCGAGAAAGTGTGCCAATAGATTTGTTTCAGTTCCTGAAGATTTGAAAAAAAAAAAGAGCGAGAATGTTAGAAATAGTTTTCCTTGGAATTAGAAAGATAGCAATCTTTACCTAATCTGATTTCAGAGTATTTTGATACCACTTGAGACGAGGACAGATGAACCAGAAAAAGTATGGCATGGATTTGTTTAATATGGATAGCAACTTTAAAGAGGATGACCCACACACTATGATGTTGAGCAGGGCTGCAAATGCAGGCCCTCACCGAGATTTACGGTTTCATTCAACTATATTCCTGGTTTTAGATATTCGAAATAGTTCATATTCTATGTTCTTTGTACCCTAAATGAATAAATTCTTGAAGATTACACATATATTTGTATAATCGTATTTAAAATAACTTTTAAAACTGTTTACTTCATATTAACTCTTGTCTCCTAATAGGCTGTTATTAGATTAGTCCTCATCTAGACGTGAATGAATCTCGATGGTTATGTGTGCTGTTGAAGTACAAGCAAAGAATAGAAGCGTCTGAAGGGAACTCAATGGCTGATCGGGAAAAACATCCGCCCAACTCATATAAAAGCAAAGTCTTGTGTCGTTAAAAACAACTCGTTCACCATTTCAAGAGGGATTGAGGGAAAAGAGGGTTGATTGTTGTGATCTACAAGTAGAAGTAAGTAGGATACAGTTATATTTCTATATAATCTTGATATCTTGAAAATCTATTTTTTCATTGACAGTCCCTATTCAAAGACCATCCTTTGTGACAGCTGGTAATAATAAGTATATATAAGTGTTTCCCATATCTTTATGAACTAACATCCCCATTCAGAGCATTGCTCATCCCAGTGAAATCGTACAAAAATAATACATTGAAAATTAAATTCTGATAAAAGGTGTTTTAAAAAACGGTGAGCATTGGTTTTATAACTGAAATATAATTGTGTAAAAGTTTTTGAATTTGCAATAGATAAGATGCATTGATTTGAACTTAGCTTTGAATGAATGGAAGTTTTCTGAACATTTGTTGCTTACCTTTTCATTGTCATCATCATCAGTATCATTATCATCATCATCATCAGCAGCAGCAACAACGGTAGAACTTTAGACACCATTGTTGGACATAGACCTCCCTCAAGTTTCGCCAAGCCTCTCGGTCATGGGCGTCGTGGAGCTAATATTTTCCCAACTTGTCTAGTTCGTCACGCCATTTTATTTTTTGCCGACTACAGTTTCGCATATGATCTCTGGGGGTCCACACAGTGAGTTGTGTCCAGAGGTTATCTGACATTCTTGCAGCATAACAAGTTCATTGCCATTTGAGTTTCCAAATTGATTCTTTGATATTTCAGATTCCAGTCTTCCTTAAGTATATTGTACTGTGTTTTGGTCTCTCCGTGTGATACTGAGAACGATTCTTTCCCGAGAGTTCCCTCTAAACTTCACTAACCACCCACGTCAAATGCAACTGTTCTTTGTTCAGTTCCAAGGGGAGACAGATCTGGTGAAAATCCTGACCACCTGCCAATTCCTTTTTTCTCGGAAGGGAAAAAAAAGCTTTCATTCGTCGTCCACAGCTCGCGTGACGTGCTCAACTCGCGTGAGAAACGTTAGGAAAATCTGAGAAAATCACGTGCATGATTGTCACTACCCTTAGCTTCGGTCCAGAGTGGTTTGCGCTCACCATTCGAAGCTCAAGCTCAAGCTATTGAACAGTCGGTTTCATTTTAAGATTATCTTTAGACCTCTCTTCACAAATCATTACTACTGTAGAGGGTTTGATACTCACCCAGTACCACATAATTGAGGCCTTGAACTACACTAATCTCCTCGAATGTCTGGCCTGTCACCTCTTTGAAATAATCAGATTACAGCAAATTTTTATTCTGTCTCCCAGAATACGAAACAAATTTTCAAAAATTAAATATGTAAAGTAAACACTTCTTATTTTCCTTAATATCTTTTGATGAAGCAATCGTTCCCGTGGCATTTTATAATGAGCCAAATTTATCCTAGACTCTTCTTAATGAGATAAATATTTCCGTAACCCCCTCACTCATTGAACAGTAACTAAACATACAAAAATACATAGGAAAGAAATTATCAAACCTTGCATCGTGTATATCCACAGATTTTATGGTGTTTCTGACGAAAATAATGCCAGAACACTGTCAACTTACATGCTTCTAACAGATCTAGAAAGTGAAATCAAAAATGTCAAATCGGACATCATAGGAATTAGCGAGGTAAGAAAACCCGGAGAACTGAAAATCCGACATCTTTTTTACAGCTACGGAAAAGAGAAAGTAAAACAGAATGGATTAGGCTTTCTCATCAATAAGGACCTCAAAGACAATGCAACCAGTTTCAAAGCCATCTCTGACCGAATAGCTAGCGTCGCCATATAACTTTCAAAGCGATACAAACTCAATATAATCCAAGTCTACGCTTCCACTTCGCAATCAACTCAAAAGGAAATAGACAACTTTTATGATGACCTGAACCCCCTTCTCCAAGACACCAGAAAACACTTCAATGTCATCGTGGGAGACTTCCATGCACAGGTAGGACAAGAAAATGAAGATTGTGTTTTCGGATACAAAGTACTGAACGAGAGAGGAGAGGATCTTGTAAACTTTGCAACGGTTAACTGATTCAAGATCATGAACACCTTCCTCAAGAAGGGACCCAATAGCAAATGGACTTGGAAGAGTCCCAATCAGGAAACAAAGATCGAAATAGATTACATCCTGACAGATAAAAATGATATCGTCATGGACATCCTAGTTTTGAATCAAGTCAATGCAGGCAGCGATCACAGAATGGTACGATGTAAAATACAAGTAAACACCAACAAAGAAAGCAGGAAGTGTTCCAAACAAAACTGCAACCTTTAAACATACCAAAAGAGCATGCTCAATCTTTTGAGCTTGAGCTGAAAACAGATTTAAGATTTTTACTGAACTAGACGACACCAACATCAACGAACTGAGCAACAAAATGACAGTATCTATAATAGAAGTCGCCACTATATCCAAACAAATGAGTACACAACCCATCAGTAAAATCTCAGGCGAAACCAGGAGTCTTATGGAAGAACGCAGAAACCTCAAGCCACCGACAACAATAAGAGAGAAAAATTGAAGAGGCCGAACTAAATAAATTAATCAAGAAAAACGAAGAGAAGACAGAAGAAATACACGACGGCAGTCATTGAATAGACTCTTGAAAGTGGTCGAGGCTTCAAAGCTATAAAGTAAGGTCTCAACTCAGGACGAAAGCAAATAACCAGCATACTCGAGGAAAATGGAAATCTAACAACAGACAGAGACAGGATTGTCGAACGTGCCGAAGAATTATACCAAAAACTTTATTCGTCCAAACAAGGAATACAAAACAATGAACAGGATACGCAAGACGTGAGGAATCAACTCGAGGACTTCCCACAAGTAATCCTGTGGGGGGTAAAACAAGCCATTAAACAGACGATGGAATGAACGGCCCCTGGACCTGACAACATCATCATCGACCTACTCCAAAAAGCGGGTAAAATCATCACCAGAAAACTGGCTATCCTTTTCAACTTGTGTCTAAAACTCAGTAGAGTCCCTGACGATTGGAACAGAGCAATCATAATGCTTTTATATGAAAAAGGAGACCCGAAAGACCTCAACAACTTCAATCGTATATACAAAATTTCCACAAAAATCGAATCACAAAAACACTTGATGAAAACCAACCACGAAAGCAAGCTGGCTTTAAAAGAAGCTTCTCAACCATGGACCACCAGCATTCAATAAATCAACTGAAAGAAAAAACAGCAGAATATAAACTACCACTTGCTGTAGCATTTATCGACTTGAAAAAAGGCGTTCGACTCAGTAGAAATTCCTAAGGTCATGGAGGCCATCACTTAACAAGGTGTAGATCCAGTATATGTCGACGAGCTGAAACATATATACAATCAAAGCAACTCCTTTATCAGGCTACATAAAGACTCGGACCCCTTTCAGCTCCTGAAAGGGGTAAGACAAGGTGATACCAGCTCACCTAAACTCTTCACAGGCTGCCTCGAGATGATCTTCAGAAGACTAGACTGGGAGAGTAAAGGAATTAAAATAGACGGCAAGTATCTAAGCAACCTTAGATTTGCAGACAACATTGCCCTTTTCGCAGAGAACCCACACGACCTCCAAGTAATGCTAGATGAACTAAATGAAGAGTGCAAGAAAGTCGGCCCACACATGAACTTCAGCGAGATGAAGATCATGTGCAACAACGATATCGGAGATAAAAGCACTGAAATCAGAATCAAAGACACCGAACTGGAGAAAGTAGATCATCTACCTTGGACAATGAATCTCCATGAGACCCTTGAAAGAAGAAGAAATCAAGCAAAGAATCACACTAGGAAGTCAAGCCTTTGGCTGAGCAAGTTCAACCTTCAAAAATAAGAAGATCCCATTAATCCTAAAAATAAAGGTGTATAACCAACGCAACCTCCCAATAGTCACTTATGGATCTGAAACATAGAACCTAACCAAGAGACAGATCCGCAAATTGAGAACTGTGCAACGCGCACTCGAGAAAATCATGCTAGGCCTCACATGGAGAGACCACAAGACAGCACAGTACATCCGGGAAAAGACAAGAGTTAGGGACATCATAGAATCCATTGAAAAGCTCAAATGGCAGTGGGTTAGCCATGTTGCACAAATAGCGAACAACCGATGGACATTGCTACTCATGACATGGATCCCCTGAGATCACATGCGGAACCGAGGTAAGCAGAATATTAAATGGAGAGATGAGCTAGACAAATTCAGAAAGTACTGGGTCTGCGACGCCCATGATAGAGAAGTATGGCAAATCCTGGGGAAGGTCTATGTCCAACGACGGATGTTGAAAGACTGATGATGATGATGATGATGATGATAACGAAAATTACTTTCCAAAAGAAGGATTACTCAAATGTAGCAAAAACAAGAAATATTTTTAAAAAAATAGTGAATACATTTGCGAAATTTTACAATTCACAGAATATTCTCGATGTAGAAAGGTGCACAATTTATGATAAAGTTTCATCTTGAAACGGAATACGTTTTGGCTAAATAAATAACGTGATGTTGAAATGTTTGAGAAGTAGAGAGAGAGAGAGTGAGAGAAAGTAAAAGAAAGAGAGAGAGAGAGAGAGAGAGAGAGAGATACAGAGAGAGATACAGAGAGAAAAGGAAAGAGAGAATCAAAGTTTTTTTCTTTGTTCTGTTTGATTTTCTATAGAACGTGATGGAATTGAATTATTGTCAGACGAGGTACCAGCATTTTGAAAATGTTCTAATTTGATTGTTTTGACTCTTCAGGACAATAGATCTGATCTGATTGTTGCCGTTAAAGATATCATGTATAAATAACAGCGTCTGATTATTTCAAGTTGAAACTTCCTAAAGGTATCAATGCAAATTGTTGAAGACAGATGCCCTAGTTAGAAGTTGGAGGTTTTAAAGCTATCATCAAGTGACTCTAGAAAACTGCAGTAGCTTTGCTTAATCCTGATCAGAAAATTACTTGCTCTAATCATGGGGATATCAGTGAAAAAACAAACTTCGAAATGATTTCTATCTAGGATTCGAAATTCATGTATGCAAAAAAGCTGACTGCTAAACATGCCCACAGAAACCAAAACATGTGGATAAAGCTAGAAGCTTTGATTAGGCCAAATGAAGCCCGATGGATCAACGAGAGCGCTTCTGACAACAGATCTGAATACTGTGTGTTTACATCAATGAAAATGTTTTGAATATGTCTATCCAGGATTTGTACTACTTGCATAAAAAACTGATTATCTAATATATAAACACGCACAAACACATATGGGAAAAGCAAGTAGGTTGAGTGTGGATGTAAGAATGTCCCTTGCGTATATAGTTGCATTTGATTCCAGATAATAAGAATGGGTGATGAGATAAAGTCAGGGCAAATTACAAAAATTACAAATTTCTATTAAGGATTTGCACTTATAAGTGCAAAAAACCCCAAAGATTAAATGCTATATATACGTCTGATTCCAGGCCACGTGTTAAGATCACGTCGTGGCCATTTAAAGGTTTGTATATTTAGCATAATATGTATGAAAACCTTAATACTTAGAAGAAATCTCATGCATCATATCAAGTAAAAAAGCGATAGAGGTGTGAACACACAACAGTGATACGTCTGACTCCAGATCAAAGGGTTACATGTACAAATGACAGTGGAGTCACAGACAGAGTTCTGTATATTCCGATTGTGTTTTCACATAACGTATACAAAAATCTGAATACGAAGAAAAATCATTTACCAAACCAATCCAGAAGAGCGAAAGAATAGAAAAACATACTGCATGGGAACCAGTGGTGACATGATAGCATCTCTGATACCAAATCATAGGGTTACAAGCTCAAATCACATCAGGATCACTAAAAATGATTTGTATAACAATATCAAACTTTCACACAACATGTATGCAAAACGTTATAATAAGAAAAACCACATGTACAGAATAAATTAGAAAAAAAAAGATGAAAATCGAATTGTATCAAACTAAATGGTACAACAAGAGCACTTCTAACTCCAGATCAGACAGTTATGAGGTCAAATAATATCAGGATCATTGACAATGTTTTGCATAGTCCTATTGCACTCAGGCAAAACACGTATGAAAACGTAGATATTGAAAAATAAAGGTACAAAAAAAGTGAAAAAAATAGTATGTAGAAAAAAATCTTACCTGGCCCTGTGGCGCAACGGTAGCGTGTCTGACTCCACATCAGAAAGCTACGTGGTCCAATCACGTCAGGGTCATTGGCGAAGTTTGGCATATTCCTATTACACTCGAGCATAACACATATGAAAAGGTATCTATTGAGAAAAATACACGTACTGAAAAATTTTTTTAAAAAATTGAACGTGAAAAGCGCACAGAACCTGGCTGTGTGGCGCAACGTTAGCACGTCTGACTACAGATCAGAAGGTTACGTGTTCAAATCACGTCAGGGTCATTGAGAAAGTTTTGCATATTCCTATTGCACTCAGGCATTAGACATATGAGAACGTATATATATTAAGAAATATACACGTACAAAAACAATTTAAAAAAATGGTATGCGAAAGGCACGCGGAACCTGGCTTTGTGGCGCAATGGTATAACATCTGACTCCAGATCAGAAGGTTACGTGATCAAATCACGTGAGGGCCATTGAAAACGTTTTGAATATTCCTATTGCAGTCAGGCATAACACATATGAGAACGTATATATCAAGAAATATACACGTACAGAAACAATCTAAAAAAAAATAATAGTACGTTAAAAACAAGCAGAATCTGGATCTGTGGTCGAACAGTAGCAAGTCTGACTCCAGATCGGAAGGTTACGTGTTCAAATCTCGTCAGTGTCATTGAGAAAGTTTTGCATACCCCTAGTGCACTCAGGCATAACACATATGAAAACGTTTCTATCAGGGGAAATACAAGTACAGAAACAATTTTAAGAAAAATAGTACCTGACAAGCATGCTGAACGTGGCTCCGTGGCGCAACGGTAGCGCCTCTGTCTCCAGATCGTGAGGGTACATGATCAAAAAACGTCAGGGTCATTGAGGAAGTTTTGAATATTCCTATTGCACTCAAGCATAACATACATGAAAACGTTTCTATTAAGAAAAATACACGTACAGAAACAATTTACAAAAATAATTTACGTGAAAAGCACGCAGAACCTGGCTGAGTGGCGCAACGGTGGAGTCTCTGACTCCAGATCAGAAGGTTGCGTGTTCGAATCACGTCAGGCTAATTAAGGATGTTTTGCATATTCCTATTGCACTCAGGCATAACGCATATGAAAACGTTTCTATGAGGAAGAATACACGTACAGAAACAATTTTAAAAAAAAATAGTACGTCAAAAGCACGCTGAACCTGGCTCTGTAGCGCAATAGTAGCGTGTCTGACTCCAGATCAGAAGGTTATGTGTTCAAATCACGTCATGGTCATTGCCAAGCTTTTGCATATTCCTATTGCACTTAGGCATAACACATATGAAGACCTAAAAAAATACATGAGCAAAAACAAATTATGAGATAATAGTATGCAATAAGGAAGTAGAACCTGGCTCTGTGGTGCAACAGTAGCGCGTCTGACTCCAGATCAGAAGGTAAAGTGTTCAAGTTGGGGTCATTGACAAGCTTCTGCATATTCGTATTGTACTCAGGCTTAACACGTATAAGAACCAATCTATTACGAAAAATACATGTACAAAATCAATTGAAAAGAAATAGTTTAAGAAAAGTTCGCAGAAACTGGCTCTGTTGTGCGACGGTAGTGCATCTGACTCAGATCGTAAGGTTATCTGTTCAAATCATGTCATGGTCATTGACAAAATTTTTGCATATTCCTATCGCACTCAGGCATAACACGTATATATTACAAAAAAAATACATGTGCAAAAACAATTTTTAAAAAATAATACGTGAAAAGCACGCAGAACCATGGTTTGAGGTGCAACGGCAGCGCATTTGACTCCACATCAGAAGGTTATGTGTTCAAATCACGTCCGGATCATTGATTATCTTTTGCACATTCCTCTTGTGCTCTGGCATAACACGTATAAAAACATAGATAAAAAGAAAAATACACGTGCAAAAACATTTTTAAAAAAAAGTATGTGTAAAACGTTTAGAACCTTGCTCTGCAGTGCAACGGTAGCGCTTCTAACTCCAGTTCAGAAGGTTATGTGTTCAAATCATGTCGGGGTCATAAGTAAAGTTTTTTTTATTTTTTGTTGAACTTCTGCCAAGCATGTATCAAAACCTGAATACTTAGAAAGAACACATGCTTCAAATCAGAAAAGCATGAGAGTCAAAAACTGGCTGCATTTATCTCTGTGGTGCAGCAGTAGTGAATCTAACTCAAAATCAGAATGTTGCGAGTTCAAGTCACTTATGGGTCACTGACATAGTTTTGAAGATTATTTTTTTTATTTTACAATATGCGTGGGGAACCTAGTTCTAAGAAAAACTGAGTGCATCAAAACCAATTCCAAAAAGCAACAGAGTTGAAAACGCACTGTACGTGGCCCTGTGGCGCAAAGTTAGTGCTTTCTGATTCCAAACAGCTAGTAACGGTTTTAAATCACGTCGGGTTCTTTAACAAAGCTTTGTGCATTTTTATCAAGCTTTTGCACAACATGTGTGAGAACCTGAATACTAAAGAAGAAATGCATGCACTAAACCAAGTCACAAAAACAAAAGAGTCAAAGATGTACTGCATGTTGCATTGTGGAAAAACGTTAGCCTGTTTGACTCCAGATCAGAAGGTTACGTGTTCAAATCACGTCTAGGTCATTAACAAGGTTTTGTATATTCCTTTTGAGCTTTTGCATAACATGTATGAGAACCTGAATACTAAGAAAAAATACATACATGAAACCAAGTCAGAAGAGCAATTGAGTACAAACCACACTGCATGTTGCTCTGATGTGTAACGGTAGTGTGTCTGACTCCAGAATAGTAGCTTATGTTTTTGAATCACGTGGGGTTCATTAACAAAGCTTTGTGTATACCTATCCAGCTTTTGCACAACTTGTATGAAAACCTGAATACTAAAAAAAATTTTGCTCCTAACCATGTCAAATAATTACGGAATCAAATGTGACTTTGAAAGGGTTTTATGGTGCAATAGCCGGGTGTCTGTCTCCTCATCAGAAGGTTCTTTGTTGGAATAAGGTAGTAGTCATTACTACTAAGTTTTATATATTCCTATACAGTTTTTGCACAACAAGTATGGAAACTTGAATAAGAAAAAAAGATATATATCCCAGGTTCTGTGAGCAAATCTGTAGGGTTAATCCAAAATCTCCCTCTGGCCCCGTGGTGCAATCTTAGTCTGTCTGACTTCAGATCAGAAGGTTGCTTGTTCAAATCCGGTAGGGGCCATTATCAAAGACTACTTTATACCTATCCAGTTTCTGCACATGTATGAAAACCTGATTACTTAAAAGAAAAAAAATATATGCTCTGAGCTGAGTCAACAATGTTACAGAGGGAAACACAAATTCCATGTGGACTTGTGATGCACGGCAGTGCATCTGAGTGAGGATCAAAAATTTCAGTGTTCAAGTATTGTCGGAATCTTGAACGATCTTATATATCTATCTATCAAGATTTGCATACCATGTATGAAACCCTAAATGCTAACAAAAAAAAATAGTCACTGAGACATATGTACAAATCTATGCAGTTCAACACAAGATTAATGTGGTCTTCTTGCCAAGAAGGTAGTGTGCTTATATCATGTTCGGTTCATTAACAAATTTTTATATATTTCAATCTAGGATTATCATACATTGTATGAATACCAGGATGCTAAAACCAAACATAATCACCAAACCATGTGGACAAAGCTACTAAATTCAACACAAATTCAATGTAGCCCTGTTGTGCAACGATTGAAGGTCTCATTTCAATCTAATGAATAAATGCATATATACTTAAAATTACATTTTCATATTCTTGTCAATTCATCATACATACAGTATAAAGTTGCTACGATCATTTTCTGTTAGAATAGTACCTGGACTGGGTCTTGTCCCTGCTGTGACCCCATCTGTTTACCCTAATTTTCTCGTATCTTTTTACGAATAAACTCTTTCTTTACAGATATCTATTCACTCAAGAGGAGTAGTATCAACAAAAGGGAATTTTAAAGAGATATCCTGTCGGTTGAACTCCTCCTTGCTCTTGACACGATGTTTCAGTCGATCCATTGATCGATTTTGTTCAGGTGTGATATCTGAATCAAATTGCGCTACACAGAATTTTCTCAATTGTATCAACGCTTATAACGTTGGATTCGGTTGATATCCTTATCTCTCCTTGTTAGACCGGGATTCCCATACATTAACCCCTGGAGAGTAGCAGAAGGCAGCTGGGGTTGAACTCTTGTCTGATATACACTCACTCGACATGTTTATGTGAGCTTCATCTTTAATTTTTCTCACTTTCGAACGGCGTTGCCTGACAGTAATCAAGACTTCTCTCCAGAATAATAGTGTCAAAATTTTGTTCACCACCATCGTATTCGGATGGTACACATAAAGAAGGCTGTAGAATGGAATGTCTTGTTTACAACAACACAAACAACAAGAACGAATTCAATAGAAAAACTCTTCGAATGTCAGTGACCCTTGACAGAACTATAGGCGAGAGAAAAATTCGTCAGCAACATGGGATATCTGAGGTACGGTTCTCTCTGCCTCATAAAATATAAATTACATTTTTATAGTAGTGGATACGGGTTGGACATAAAACTTTTTTAGCTGTCGAGGGTTGGGGGTTCTGAGGGCTATAAAAAAAGTTGAGATTCCCGGGTTCAGATCGAACACCGAATCTGTCATTCTGCAATTCTGTTATTACAGCAACGGGGGCCAAATGGAGAAGTCATCATATTAACACAAGGGTCGCGGTTGTGGAAATCAAGTCAGCTGGAGTTATAGTCGGAATGTCGGTCAATTGAGTTATAGCCGGAAAGTCGGTCAAGAGAGAGAGGGGGGAGGGAGAGACGGAGATAGAGAGAGGGGGGAGAGAGAGGAAGAAAAAGACTTTGGAAAACATTCTGAATGCAATCGATTCCCTCTGATCGACCCATGGCTGTCGACAATAGAGCATATTTGATTTGAGATCGTCGTCCACTCAATGAATGAAGCGAATAAATAGACATCCGGTCCCACTTGGAAAGGAGTGAACACAAATCGATACATTTATGACCAATTTTTTCTTCTTTTCCTTTAGTCTTTCTTTCTGTTATCAGTTCATTCCTTCATTCCTTCCATCGTTCTTTCCTTTCTTCTTTTCCGTTCCCTTCCTTCATTCCTTCTTTCCTTACTTCCTTCTTTCCTTCCGTCGTTTCTTTTAGTACATTTTCTTCCATTATTTTACTTTCTTTCTCTTGCTTCATTCCTTCCCTCTATTTTCTCTCATTCTTTTTTCCTTGCTTACTTTGTCCCCACCTTTCTTTATTTCTTTACCCCCCTCATTTATCTTTCATTCTTTCTTTCATACTCCCTTTCTTTTTCTCTTTTACTAAGTCCTTCCCTTTATCCCTTTCTTTTTTTCATTTTTTTCTCTCTCATTCTTCCCTTCTTTCTTTCTTTTTTTTCTTCACCTCTTTTCGCTCCATTCAACCCTCTTACTAATTTTTCCTTCTATTTCCTTCTCTTATTTATTCCTTTTACAAAATTCATTCTATTCAATTTATTATATCATTAAAAGTTTTAAAAAAATGATTCCCTTTGGTTATACGATTCATTTCATTCTTTTTTTTATTCTCCTTCTCGTTAATTTTTATTATCTTCCAATCCTCTTTCACCCTGCTCCCCCCTCTCTCTCGATCTCTCTTTCTTTCTCTTATTTATTTCATTCTTTAACGTTGGATATATTTCTTTATTATATTTCTAGTTCGCTTCTTCCGTTCATCGAATTTGATTCCTTTTTTATGGACTCTTTTCATCCATTCCTGATTCTGTTTGCCTATCAGGATGGTTTCATTTTATTTCTCTATCTCTTTCTTCCCTTTGATACTCTTTCTTTATTTTGTTATTTTCTTTCTTTCTTTCTTTCTTTCTTTTTTTCTTTCTTTCTTTCTTTCTTACTGATTGCTTCAACTTGCCACTGTTCATTTGCCTCTTTCTTTTTTTCCCTTTTTTTCTCTTTCCACAAACCGTCGACCAAAGCTTGTCACCAGAACTATCTAAATAGGTTTCTTTAGTTTTCAGCTTAGTCCAGCTGGCTGGCTATGTATGTATGTATGTATGTATGTATGTATGTATGTGTGTGTGTATATGTATGTATCATGCATACGGATTGCCCCGACGGAGTTAGAGAAACCTTCAACATTCACTCCTTATTTTGTCCAGGAAAGTTTTTTTAAAAATATTCCCTCTGAATAGTTTTATTTTAAGTATCCCTCCTAAATAGGCTTTTTGGGGTGGGGGTTCAATTGGCAATTTACTTCTATGCTAAGTTGACCCCTGAGTTTGTGTCCGGTAGCAATCATGCTCGTTCTTTGAAAATTATGAGTTTTTTTATCAACCACTGTTGAAAAAAGGATGAGAGAAGTAATTCATTAATTGATCACTCTTTTTCCAACGTTTTAATTGATCACCCCAACATGACATGCTGCAAAACTAGGTTAGTACTATAATGGTTTCGATTGTATGACTTACTAATCTGTCTTTATCTCTATCGATAATTTTCACCGTTTCTCTTCTCCCTTCTTTCTTTCTGTCTCTATTCAATTCGTTCCCTTCATGTTTTGAGTTGCTTTCTTGACATATTTATGCTGGCACAAGGAAATAGAAAAGGGGCACCAAGTAAAGATTGAAGCCACTGTAATATCAATTGCCTTATAAGATTTGTTTGCTCACCATTGCTTTATACCAGGCACTTTGGTCATTGACCAATCAACTGCGGAAGGTAGCAAATGTAATGGTTATCCACTGTGAAAAGAAAGCCCTTGTCTATTGCAATATAATTCTTTGCAAGATGAAAGCCCTGACCCACAGACAGGAATCCTAATATCTACCCCTTCTTACCCCGATAACTATAACTACGGAAGTGAAATAGTTATCCACTGCAAGATGGATCTTATTTTTCATTGCAAGATAATTCATTACGAGTAACCCATTGCGAGATAAAAGACCTGATTCGCATTTAGAACTCAGTTGCCATCTATCCCAATAAACAAATATGTTTGAGTCAACTATAGAAATGCAATCAACAGTGAATGGGTTAAACTTAGCTTTCTACGGTGCAAGGTCATGCACTCATAACTGTTATAATTGTCAGCAAAACTAGTGTGCAAACCACTGCTCCGAGGCAAGGCGCCCATTTGTTACCTTGATTTCTATCAATTGAAACTGACACCACAACTATCAACACAAGTTTCTTTCAGTTTTTAAGTTGGTCTTGCTGGTTATGTAAGCATGCGTAAAAGCCCTACTTATGGAGCTAGAAGACAGAAAATTTCAACATTATATCCGCATCATGTCATTGAAAACGTCCTTTTGTTTGTTTTTTAAACCTTGCTAAATAGGTTTTCAGCTGAGGTTTCCGTTTGTTATGTAGTTTTATGCTAAATTTGATCGCTTGATTTGTGTCTGCTTGTTTTTTTCTTCAAATTCGAAACTTTTTAGTGATCACTGCCTAACAGAGTGCAAGAGAAGTAACTTACTCATTTATCACTCACTTTTCCAATTGTTCTAATTCATCACCCCTAACATAGCAAAAAGACGTTGGCTGCCTGGCGGTTTCTCTTGTACAACTAAGCAAACCTATTTCATTTTATCTTCTTTCTTTTCCCGATCTTATCCTGAACAAGGACCTGTTGTGTATTATCGATATCCGATCTCATTAATTGTATATGTCTGTAAGAGGTGTTAAAGGGAAGGGGCTGATTGGCGACAAGTGACAGTTCACGAACACCGATCAGAAGGGTTATCGATTCTGAGGATCAATCCGTATACTTTTTTTGAACCTGACAGCAAAGACAAGAGGATTTGAAAAAAAAACCAACTAGGGACAAAAAAACCAAAAACCAAAACAAAACATAAAAACTAGCAAACAAAAAAAAAAACGTAAGAATTACTGCGATGGGTGTGGCATAGTTTTGCATTAGCGAATTTAGCAAAAATGTAACTTTGTATATGAGAAGTGCAATAAACACAAGGGGCTGGTAGAAAGAAGCTGGGAGGAAGAGATAGAGAGGGGTAAAGAGAAAGAAAAAATAGAAAAAGGTGAAAGAGAGAGAGAGAGAGCTAGCGAGCGAAAAAAAGAGAGCAAGAAGCAAGAAAAGGAGAAAAAGAGGATGAAAATATGAAAGAGGAAGAGGGAATCGAGAGAGGGGGTGAAAGAAGAATGGAAATAAAGAAAGGGAGAGAAGGAAAGAGAGAAAGGAAAGAGAAAAAAATGAAAAGCGGGAGAAAAAGTAGAGAAAAAAAGAGAAAACCAGAAAGGGAGAGGAACAGAAGACGAGAAAGAAAAGAGAGAGAGAGACAGAGAGAGAGAGAGAGAGAGAGAGAGAGAGAGAGAATGAAAGCAAGAAAGTGGAAGAGAGTGCAAGAGAGTGAAAGATAGATAGATAGATAGAGAGATAGATAGATAGATAGATAGAGAGAGAGAGAGAGAGAGAGAGAGAGAGAGAGAGAGAGAGAGAGAAGTGAGAGAGAGGAGGCAAATGTACAGAAAAAATCAGAAAACGTAAAATGAGATTACCCCGCTAGTCAGAAAAAACTCGTCAACACAAAAAACACAAACCGAAGTCAACAAATACAATGAGAAAAAAAAGCGTGAATCACTAAAGGACAATCTCACCGAGCATAATAAAGATGCATTTTTTTATTTCAAAATGCACTTTTCATCATCGTAAAAATGTCAGATTGCACAAAAGTTTCACAACAAGAATTTTGAATATGAAAAGACGGAAGCCATTTCTTTCACTTTTTCGAGAAAAAAAAATTGACTTTTGCATATTCCATACTTTTTGCAACCCATTACCCCACCCTTACACTTAAAACCCTAAAATGACAGCAGGTCTGGTGAGTTATTCCATAGAGACCGTCACGCAACAAACGAATTTAGCAGCAGGCAGTGTTGGATGTGATCAATTAAAAAAATTAGAAACTGTATTGATCAATAAATACCTTACTTCGCTCCACCTTTTGTTGAGCTGTGATCACAAAAATATCGTTAAAACAAAATAAAAACAAGCGGGCTCAAACAGGGGGATCAATTCAACATTAATTCACATATTCAAATGAGGGAATGAAAAATCAAAACGGAAATACGGGCAAGCAATGAATAACTTACCTCTCACGCATTATGAGGGAGAGGCAGGGGCACTGATCACTAAAGATATATTCGAATCTTCAGAAAACAAGTGCAGATGCTGTTGAGCACAAAATAAGGATCAATTCAGGATAAAATCACATTGCAAATCGGACTACCCGTTCAAAGCTTATTATTGAGGAGATTTAAAAAAAAAACATATTTTTTCCAGACAATATGAGGAGTAAATGTTTGAATTTCAATGCCTCTTGCTCCTTCAGTGCACTCTACACGCATGATGCATGCACGCATACATACATATACAGCCTGCTAGATCAACATGAAACCTGAAAGAAACCTGTGTTGAGAATGTTGATGACAGTTCTGGTTAACAGTTTTTAATAGCGTATGTAGAATTTGAAGCCCATCACGAATTTCATTTTTAAGACGAATAACAAAACTGACTCGTGCCAACCACAGATGACTTTAAATCACCAAAGGTCAGCACTTTATTATAATGTTTTTTGTGAACATCCCTGTTACATGCAGCTGGGCCAGAAGTGTGACCATGGGCGTCTGGAGGCGCAAGGGAGAGTATCAGTTGATGGGGACTGTTTGATTGAATAATTCATCTTTATTCTTAAATATTTTATTTTACTTTTGAGTAACACTTTTGTTGTTGATACTTCTTGTGTGCATATATGTAGACTATAGTTACATCTTTGGTCAAAGAGTGACCTTTTTCAGACGCCAAAAGGATGAAAGAAACGTCTTAGGTTGATTTATTGACAAGATTGAGCGTGGTCGCTAGGAACCCCCACAGATAGATAGCCAGTCACAGCCACTTGATTAAAAAGTCATTAGGATAAAGAAAGTAAAACGAGGTTGATAAAAAAGGGACAGTATATAATGATTCTAACAGCGAAAGTAAGGAAGACACCGAGTCTTAATTGCGTGGGAGGGAACGAAAAGTAGCAGGAAGAAAATAGAAGGGAAAAGGGTAGATTATCATTTAGTTCCGATATCAGGTAAAAGAAAAGGGCGTACGATAATTTATCAACTGAGATAGCGACATAGAAAATGACCCTTGCTTATAAGTTTAGGGATCAAAAATTGGTCAGCAGAAGAGCTGACCAGTAGAAGAGAAGAAGCATAGGGTAATCGGGTGACTACGGGTGGTCTGAGGGCTGCCACCCCGTGACCACTTGCAGGAGACAGGCTAATCTCTCTCTCTCTCCCTCTTTCTCTCTCTCTCTTTTCTTTCCCTGGATATGTGATGATTTTTTGTTTTGTCTCCAAGCAAAGACTATCGATATGTTTTTGGTTAGTTAAAGAAGAAAGAATAAAGGTTCAATTTTGAATCCTGACATGAGTTTTGCATCTTACGTTCCTTTCCTTGCTACAGCCTGCTGGAGCGATACATGTCATAAAACATACCCAGCGCCATTACAGTTCCCATTTGCATCTCTTTGAACAGTATTATATCTCGTTTAAACAACTCATTTACTGTTCCCATCAACAATGATAAAGTAATATGAGTAACTTGGTGGGAATGTCTGTTGACATCGAAGCTATGAAGATCGCGTACACACTGGGTACACCTTGAGATATTGAGAGCTACCTCTGGTACTATTCGTCCATACAAAAGAATTTAAAATTCTAAGATTACTTCCCAATTTCGAAACCTCTGATTCCTTTGAACTTTTAGGAAAAAATCAAAACCTTGTGCTCTTTCAGGAAATACATTATTTGGGGTCGTACAACCAGCTGAAAATGATCACCGAAATAATTGTGCAATCGGAAATGATGAATGATTCTTCATTGGATATATCGTTTTGTGACCCTAGGAATCTTTTTGCATCACCCACGCACCTTGAGTCTTATTTTCTTTCCTTATAATGCTTCCATTTTGGTTCGGTGGTGGTGTTTGTTGTCATTGTAGCAATGTGCATTGCATATTCACTACGTGAACATATATCAACACATTGAGAGTTACTTCTTGTACTATTTTCACAGCCCTTCCTATACAGACAACAGAATTAAAATCCCCAAATCACTTCCCAGTATTGAAACTTTGTATAACATTCGATTCCTTTGGGCTACTAAGAAAAATCGAAAGTTTCCTAATCCTCAGTCCTTGCTCTTTCAGAAAGTGTATTAATTTGGTCCCTACATCTTCATGGAGGATTTTGATCCGTTCACCTTGATAATATAGCAATCAGAAATGAAGAGTAGGTCTTCATCGATTATTTACTTTTGTGCCCCCCCACTGGAAATATATCCTTCTGCTTCCACCTTGTAAAGTGGCAGCCACCGCCCATTGGAAACTCCCGTCGAACTGCCAATGGCCGAGGACTCTTAAAAGCTTTATAAATAGTTCATCTACTGCAGATAAATCTCATTAGCGTCGGAAGAGGGCCCACAAAAATACAAGCCCCCCTTGGCCCCCAAATCTCTGCCGAATCTCCTGCTCGACCTCTAAGCTGAAATATATCAAAACATCCCTTTTCTATGACGTTAAATAACAATAAAATACTGTATTTCTGGGTCATTTAAGACGCCTGGCATATAGAGCACTCCATAAATCCAACTTTAAATTCAGGTGTCCCCTGTTAACGACCGGACTCTGCTTCAACAATCAGGTTGTTAAATGAAAGCCTTGTTTTATGGAATTACAAATCTCACTTCCAGCCCCGTTTTAGCAGTCTTTTCCAAACAAAATTGAGTTACATTTTACAATAATGAGATTCAAACCTTTCCAAACATTTTTAAGGCTTCATACATGGAACTTTGTTTCACTATAAATTTTCACCCATAAACCTGAGCCTTTATTTGTTGCCTCATAAACTTTTACTAAAAACTCGAGCGCGTTTTTTCTATAAGTAGCCGTGTATGTTTGGGTACCTCTCCCATTCTTTCACAATTTGAACTTATTTTGTTCACAATATTTTCGCTTGAAACAGAAAGGTCTAATGGTTTGTTTTTATGTAAACCAGCCAACCAGACCAACATAAAAACTGAAAAGAAACTATTTTGATTGTTTCGATGAGTTTTAGTTTCTAACAGATAAGAATAGGATGATCAAGAGATACCAAGTCAAAATAGGAATTTTCTAAGTAAGGGTTGGTCATACAGTCCGGATCGAACTCACAAAAGTAATAATGATCTGCAATTCACGCATATTGCTTTTGAGCTGTAGGCACAGTTCCCTCTGCTTTCTTCAGGTTTTCCATCCAACGTTTCAATAATTTGCTGTTCACTCATAAATATTTTTTGTTTTTTCTCTGCAAAAGAAGCATGATATAAAATACGCTGATTTGTATACGCAAAACGTGAAAAAGTTCAGGAAATCATACATGCAAATATATTTATGATATAGCTACTACCACGGACTTTTGAGAAAAAAGTGACGTATCGAAAAAATGTCTGGAACTTATGTATTAATCTTATCGTAGTAATCGTTGTGTTATTGATAAAAAAAATTAATTGGAAACTATCAACTACAAATTATATATGTAGACAACGCAAACACGGAGATAAACGCGATTGGAAACTTGTTTAAACTCAAGAATCGATTAACCATAAGAATTTGCATCAGGAAAATGAATTAATGGAATATTCTTTCGATGTATGCTTCATAGTATTCATTTATTATGTTTACAAATACAATTTGGGAATGAGAATTTTTTTCATCAGCGATTATCATCATGTGATTATGAGTATCTTTGACCATCGAAACACAGGGGGTACTACTAGGCCATTGTGTTCATCCACCAACAACACTCATTCATAACCCGAAGATGGCTGCAGGCTAGGACGGCCAAAACCTTGTGTTCAAGAAACGAACCAGGAAGAGGACAAATGTCTGAACAAGACTTAATTATAATAAAGTGTTTGTTTATCAAAAGGTTTATGGTACAAATCTTATGCTTTTTTTTGGACTGAAAGGGTTTTGACGCTGGTTGGCAAAATCTATTCGCAGATCTAGCGTATTTGCACCCCACTGGCAATCCGTAACCCCTCTGAATGGAAACAAATACGGTCAAAAACGAACACATCACGGTGGAAATGGTTAGAGAGACAAGCCATTAGTGCTAAGTAGGTCGGCATTGATAGATTGGTCTTTACTTAGCGTTTTGTGAGTCTTGGGGTTCCTTGAGAAGATGAGAAGGTAATCGTATTCAAGCACCTTAAATATAAGCCTACAGTGCAAACAAAGAAAGTCGTTGCCGTCAACACGACGTTTACTTAACAGCAACCGATCACTGAACATGGCGGGTCTGGTTAGTCATTCAATAGAAACAGTAATGTAAGCTACCACTTTGATGAATTTTGCCGCGTTGGGGGTGATCAATAAAAAAATTGGAAAAAAAAGGGTGTTCAGTGCTCTCGCCTTTTATTGGTCAGTGGTTACTGAAAAGAGAGAACAAGAAAAATACAAACTGAGTGATCAATTAAACACAAAATTATGAAATTGCCGATTGAGCATCCATTTATAACTCCATTTATTTGGGGGAGAGTATAGAAATAAAAAACCGGAAATGTTTTTGCGTCGACATAAAAAGAAAATGTTGTAATTTTCATTCATCTAGTTCCACTGGTGCGGCCTGTACGCGTGATACATACATACATACATACATACGTACGTACGTACGTACGTACATACATACATACATACATACATAAGTACATACATACATACATACCTACACACACACATACATACATACATACATACATACATACATACATACATACATACATACATACATAACCAGCCGGGCAAAACTGAAGAAATCTATGCTGACAGTTCTAACGATAGTTTGAATTGACAGTTACTAACGGAAATAGTATTTAGTCGATACTAAATTAAAGAGAACAGTTAGAACGTTTTTGGTACTGAGTAGAAAGCAAAAGAAAAAACGTTTTATAAAGAAGTGTCATGGAAAAGGAGAAAATTGAATGATTTGTCTTGTTTTCTCTGGGTTCTAATATACATTACACTCTCATAATTTGTCGACAACTATGAAAAAATATTAGCATAGGATATAGATTAACAAACATCTAAAAAATCTGAGCCTGTCATAAACTTGTTTACATGAACTTCCGAAAGAAGAAAGGAAATTTTGCAAATATATTTCCAAATTTCTATGTTTTTTTTCCCCGAAAATTGAACTCTTTGTTCTCTGCGTTGTTGACATACCTTTTCAGTTGATCCATCCTACGGCCTGCTCCAAGTGTACTATCCAAATGTGATGGGAGTAAACAAAAATGTTCTAATTGTTGCAACGCTATAATAATGGATTCGGGTAATATCTCTTTTTTTCCTTATTGGGTTTGGATATCAATACATTGTCGCTATTGAGCATCGCTCAAATACAATGTTATAATATTGCTACCATCGGATGAATTTCTATTTATCAGTGTCACATTTAGATAATATTCTTGGAGAAGGTCTTTGAATGAATCGGCCGAGAGCCCCATTCTTATAGGCTGAGCAAAATCAATTAAATATTAGGTCGCCTTAAAAACTTGCGAAGCTGAAATAGTAGAGGCTTAATATAGACCCTAAATTAAAGAAAAGAGTATGATCAGAAGTAGAAGCTATGTAATAAAAAGCATTTTTAAAAAAGTCGTGATATTGTTGATATTATTTGTGGTTTTATTAGCAATTATAGCCTGCTATTGATTTGTATGGAGTAACATTTCTGTTACAGTAATTTCGACTGATACTCGCAATAAATTCCCGTTTATTTTTTTTTTAAATTTAAAGTGATTAATGGACTCTTAAAAAAGAAAATGTTTTCGCTTCAGACGCTACGGGCCATTTGATTAAAACACTAATGTGTCTTCCTGTGGCGATCGAATGATTTGAGCAGGTTTAATTAGTTTCCAATTAATTCCTTCTCTCCCCTGAAACAAACCTGTCCCCACCTAAGTTTATACACTGGGTTGATACGTTTGTATGGCACAGGGGTGCCTGTCATGTGTCAGATTTTGTTATATTTTTCAAACACGAATGGAAAAATCGAAAAATCGAAAAAATGAAAAAATGAAGCAGAATAAAATCAGTCCAAATGAAAAAAATCCCTGGTGTGAACATAGATTTTTCGAGAATATTTGAAGTTTGAATAGTTTCTGTTACGGTTAAACTAAAAGAGACAACGGGCCCTGGAAATTCTCGTGACCGACGATTAAAATTTAAATTAGTGACACTTAGTATTAATCAGTATAGTAAAGTGCCTACATACAATTCACCATTACACTTGAAAATTTTGAATAATTTCATTATTATCTGGAATAAATCAATAAAATAAAATTCAGAGAGATATTGCAGTTCCCAGCTCTGAAAATGATCCAGAGACAACGCAAACTCAAATCTGCTCAGGAAATAATAATAATAATAATAATAATAATAATAATAATAATAATAATAATAATAATAATAATAATAATAATAATAAACAACAACAACAACAACAACAACGCAGATTAATATCGCTGACCTGAACGTGAATTCGTCCTGACCATACATTATGCACATAGATATCATAACAAAACTCATGAACGAGGTTCAAATCAGCTATTTTGATCAGACATATCGAACTGTGGTTTTTAGATCATTTTCAGAGCTGGACTCTTCCTATGTTTGGTGATGAAGTATTGCAAATTCCCATCTGCATTAATTGTGGATCTTTTTCACACCTGGACTCTACAATGTTTTCCTGTGCTTAAATCTTGACCTCTTGTGATCTCTTCGTGAACGTTTGAGCCCTATTTTTGCCTTCAGACGGACCGTGGACTGATCAAAGTTCAACAGCAATACTTTGATAACAGCCTTCTCCTCAAGATCCAACATCTTCTCGGGCGTACCACCTCTGTCCTTGGACTCACAACTATCTGGATCATACGAAAAAACATTTCACTATGGTCTAACAGATTTATTTGCTTAGGTATTAAACATTGTGATAGATCCTGATTCTGAAGCACAACAATCCTATCACGTTCGAAATCGGACATCTTTGGTCTCCCCTTCCATACTGTGTAAACTTGACACAGTTCTTAAAAACAATACGAACCGATAATTTGAAATTAGAAACCTTTATATCTCACCTTATAATAATGAAAGTATTCAAAATTTCCATTTGAGTTTTGTGGAGCATTTTATATCCCGGGTATTCATTTTCCTCGTTGTAAAACGAAAATGACATAAATAAGATAAGAGGTGACCAATTAAAAAATTAGAAAAAAAGGGGTGATCATTGAATAAGTTATGTTTTTTGCCTCTTTGTCGGTAGTTATCGTTCAAAAAGTTTAATTTTCAAAAATACAGGAAGCCACAAACTAATGGATCAATTTAGCTTAAATTCACATTGCAAATTCAACTCCCATAAAAAATCCTTTGGAAGGGCTTGAAAAATAGAAAATAACGTTTTTTATAGACATAATAAGTTGTGAATGTTGACAATTTCAGCCATCTAGCTACATTGGAACAGTTTCTATACCTGGCCAACTTTAAAACTGCAAAAACCAATGTTGAGAGTTTGGGTGACAGTCTTGGTTGACGGTTTTTAATTATTCAAAATTCACGATTGAGTTTAGAATTTTGTTGTGCACTGTAATTTCCTGTATATTTACACATTCTCTCACTGTATACTATACCGAAATTAAATGAATAAGGCAAATATTATACTTCGGCTTGCCTGGGACGCTATGAACCCTATGCGTCCCTGGCAGCGAATAAATACTGGTCGTTGTCTCTATTGGGAGACAGCCACGCCTTTTTCGCTATGGAGACACAATTCTAAAGTTGTCAATAAAACCAATTAAGCCGTCAGTACGGTTTGACACTAATTGCAGCACTTCAAGAAAAATAACTGATGGGTTAGGAAATCGGTGAGGGAACTCCAACAAATTTATATCTGTACTCCGCATAAATGAATCACCGTAAATGTGCATGTACGAGATCTGATGATATAAAGAGAAATATATGAGATTATTTTTAAAAAAATCTTTCATTCTAAATTATATGAGAAATACCTGAACGATTTTGGGGCATTAGTGGTCCAAATATCGTCCAAAGAAAACTTTTCTGTAAAAAAACAAAGAGACATTTTTTAGTGGAGCCTTTTGGTGTACTAATGCAAATCATCACGATTGTAGTCAAAGATATAAGACTTAGAGTGCCCGGAAACACATACCAATCAAAGAAAAAAGAATCTGTTGCCCACTTGGCCGGTTCCTGGGCTACGGGGATTTGATAAAGTCTAGACTCTTTCGTGACAAAAGCAAATCACGGGAATAAATTACGTGGCTCACTTAGAATTTCCAGAGACCATAAGTGCGCTTTCTCTCACTCATATCATCTTGTACACCCTCATTATATCCACAAAAAATACATTTTTAATCCCCGAATCGGTTTTTAGTTGGGGAAGGTTATTTTGTGCAGTTTTTAAAGACAAACAACGAAGAAAAAAGCCCAGTCTAATCTCACCTTGGCTTACGATCGTATTTTCCCAGGTATTCGTAAGTGCACACCAAGAGAGAAACAAATCTACGAACTGAAACTTATCCTTTGACAGCTTTAGTCGATTATCAGTTTGTATTTTCATGTGGAAATTGGCCCTTATTTTGTGTCCGGAAATTTTGGAAAGAGAGTAACTCATTCATTGATCACCACTTCATTTACCCTGCAACATGGTTTACTACCAAAGGACGGTTTTTATTGTGTGACTAACCAAATCTGTTTATGCTATCTACTTAATCCCCACAGGATAATTCACGGAGATGATTTTTTTAGGAAGGAAATCATTGAACCTGCTTCAAATGGTTGGTAGGAAATATTCTTTATTAGGTAAATTGTTATCTCTAAGTGAAAGAGTCCATTGTTACGGACAGAAAAAACAAAAATGTTCACAGTGTACATTACATAAGTAGATAAGTATACCAAGATATTCAAAACAAATCAGTTTCTGGAAATATCTTCTCACAAATAGATAGGACAGTAAAAGCGGATACTGTATAGCACTGGTTAGTAAATTGATTTTTTGAATAAATTCTTAGCGTGGTCAACGTTTCTTTAGTGTTGTATTTGGTATCTTTATTAATGTTTCTCTAATTGAATCGACAAAAGGGTTTTTTTTCTATTTTCTTTATTGAAGAGTTCCACAACAACTTAGATAGCTATCAGAATCGGAAACCCCCAACGAAATTCAGATTTTCAAAGATGGAACAATTATTGAATTGAAACGTGAAGACAGGATTCAGTATGGAATATGTTAGCAATTGGAGATCTCATGATCTGCTTTTTCAAACATGTGTAGTTTATATGCAGCGGAAGGGAATTTTACAACAGGGAAACGTTCAGGGAGGTCAGAAAAAGTAACAGAGCGAAAGAAAAAAGACCAAACGGCGAATAAAAAGAGACTTATCTATCAATCCGTTTCTGAAACTCTTTCTCTATTGCAAAGAAATTCATCTGATATGGCAAATCGTATTCTGAAGAAAGAAATTGGCCAGAGGGCTGGTAGAACTTCGGAGGAACCATTGATGTCAATAAATCAGTTGTTGAAGTAGAAGAAATTCTGTAACAGAACAAAGGATTAGACTGTAGAGGAGTGGCCGAAAACGAGTTGGTCTGTTGAATCCAATTCTCATCTTCTCATACAAACTAGTATTATTATATTACGAGGGATTACGCAGATCATACTCAACCATTCGACAGTTCACACAACCAACAATTAAACCTCCTCCTCATGTCAGGATCTGAGGGTACCCTCTGGCGATAACTGAGGAGAATTGTATTTTCTGCCATCAAAAGGGACACTTCTACCATTCATGCTAATAAGTAACAGCTCCATTTTTATACAGGATGGTGGTCCGTGCTATTTGGCTAAACGTGTAAAAAATGGTTTCTATATCATGATGTCGATATCTCGGGATGGCCGGCCAACTCCCTGGAACTCGGTCCTATCCTGAACTTGCGGATCATTATGAAATGAAAGAGTGCACCAATGAAGATCATCATCATAGATCATCTGAAAGAAGTTATTAAAAAAATTTGGACACGAGATGTTAATGATGATCTGTGCAACACGAATGCTTCCCAAAGTCAAGACACCTTCCCTGTAAAGTTTTTGCTCACAATACAATAATGGCATATTGTTGAATTCAAAAAAGGTTATTTTCATATTTCTGGGATGGAACTTCGAGGACTAATCAGTAGCTGTGTAGCCTCAAACGTAGTTATCAGCTGAATGTTTATATAAAATAATGACTGTAAAATGTTCAATCAACTGAATTAAGTGCATTGACAACGAAAGCGATTATACTGAAAATGATTATCTGTAATCTTAAATACATGCTTTTTTTCTTCATCAGGTTACGCACTTATCAATTTACCCATAGATATATATATCCTTGTAGCTTTGTAGATATGTACCCACACATCATGGCCCTTAACCTATGTAACATCATGTTAGACCTTTCCCAAGATCCGCCAGACCTCTCTATCATGAGTATCGCGGAGCAAATACGAGTAAATATTTAAGCCCAATAACAAACACACACACATACACATTTGATGTATAATTGATAGTATAAACGCTGTACATGAGAAAAGTGTACAAATATTTGAATGATCATCCCTCTAGCTCCATTGGTGTGACCTGCATGCATAGTATATAGCTAGCTGGACCAACCTAAAAACTGAAGAAGGTTTGGTAAAACAGATTATCGTGTATCATCGTTCTCCACTTATACCCCCTGGGAGGATGACTTGGGGTAAGGTACACGCAGGCGATTTTCACTAATGCCATCCTGCCTACAGTACCTGGTTTTCTCTAATAGTCACCCATCTTAGTACTGACCAGGATCAATCTTGCCCACCCTCAATGATCTGACAAGAACCGATGTATCCCACATGATTTGACCATATCCACTTAGGGCGAGAATTTTCATGCTGAATGCTTTGTGGAGAGGCATTGATTACCAATTGAAGAGTCTTTGGTATGACTCAATGGTAAACTAAAGCGCAGCCCAACGAACCGGAGCCAAGCACTCTACCACTAGGCCGCTGTGATTGGTAACGGATTGTCAAATCTAATCACAAGTTAATGTTCGACCACGAATTGATAATATCCTGTCGGTATCGTTGAGAAATCTTGCCAGGCCTATTTCCAATTAAGTTGTCATATAAAAAATCTGTTCTTTCTTCGATAAAAAAATCAAATTCGTTCTTATTGAATTTTCTTCATTCTCAACTTAAAAAAATATACTGTCACAAAGGTGACGTGATTTATCGATATTCTCTAAGCTAAGCTTTGTAAGAAACAAGGCCGATAAACGAAGAAAAGGAAATTTGCATAGGAAGACTGCATTGCGTTAATCTTCCAAGCAAAAAGAGCCTGTTTGTCTGGCTTGAATATCATTCAAAATCGAGTTTTCAAAATCCTGGATTTAAGGAAAAAAATCGACCGACATCTTCCCAACCAACGTTTGTTGTAATATGCTAAGATTAGCTTTCTTGGAAGTGCAGGGTATTCGATGAGAATTGGATTGACAACGATAATAATAGGTCTGGTTAGTTACTCAATTGAAACCATCGCAGGACCAACGTCTTTTGGTAGCCTGCTTTGTTGGGATGATCAATTAAAAATCGGAAAAGGGGATGATCAATGGATGAGTTCCTCATCTCGCCTCTTATTCAGGATTGTTCACTAAAAGAGTCGAAATTTTAGGAAAAACAAGTGTTACGCAAATCAAGGTGAAAAGTTCTTTCACGGCACCCGCAACGTGCTGATTATAGCTGGTCTTGACATCAGGACAGGGGGATTTTGTCGCTGGGTCTGTCTGGGCGTTTATTTGTAAATCAGTGGTACTTCTAAACAGTAGGAACTGTAAAAACAGACAGGATTTGGTGACAAGGGATTCGCCCACTTTAATACTTCTTCATTTTACTAGAAAGGATTGGATTAGGGCTCTACCCTGGTGATTTTCCACACCTATCCATATCACAACCGTATGTCGTATTTTGCATGCTTGGATATGAAATTACTATAATCATGCGATGACAGATTAGCTTCACAGAGAGCATCACGCCATTGCATTAAATGAAGCTGTGCCATGAATACTCCTTGATGTCTTCAATAACCAAATATATTTTAAACGGTCTTCGTTGAAAAAAAAAAAGACGAAAAAAACTTGTATCGTGTGTCATGTTGGATTACCTATTCTTCAAAACAAATTGACAATTTTTCACCCAATTACAGGACAGCAAAATGATTAAACCTCTCCATTGCATTGAAAATAGAGTGAAGAGCACACCTCGATGTCGATGGAAAAGACAAACTTAATGAGGCATCTTTATGGCATCTAACCCTCATCGATAAGGCGTGTCGTATTTGGCATCCATGAATTTTTTTTTCAAAATCTTCCACTTGTACTCGGGGTGGCAGGGGTCGGGGTCGGCGAGGGGAGACGCATATTGCATTTAAAAAAAAATCTTACCGAATCACTGTAGCCCAACAAATCGAACGAGCAACCAGTCTGGTTGGCTACGGATATTTCTCTTTACTCGCCTGTGTCTATGAGTTTGTGTGGGGTCATGGTCATTTTTGGGGGGCCATGACCCTGAGAATTTGCATGAATACACCACTAAACACCATATTAAAAGTGCTTTGGGGGTCTCTCTAGTTTTCATCGACTAACTATGTTCAAATTTTGTGTAGGCATTTTTTTTTAGATAATTTCAGATAGAAGGTCATTTTTATATTTAAAAAAATATTATTCTTTTAGATGATTTCTTAGATAATTTTAGATATATTTTTTTTCAAATAACCAGTTTGGTCAACAGAAATACATCGATTGTCTGTGTTTCTCGTAGGGAAATGATTTGAAAACAATTTCAAAAATCTTGCTAAAAAATCAGTAGATTTTTATCTCTACTTTTTGCGGAAGCTTAAAAGCAGAGATTTTTCTTTTATCACGGGGAAAAAAATTCAGACTTGAGTTTCTGGTTTTCTTTTAGTGAAAGTAAAAAAAAAAAAAGAAAAGATAATCGATTAGTCAGCGTCGCATTTTGTAGGCAGTTAACGATATTCTCTTTGGGATATTTTGTCGATGATTAAATCATGAAGTAGATAATATGACTAGCATTTTCTTTCATCTTGATTTTAGTCGCTTTTCATAGTACCAGACAACGACAGCGAGTAAACACCGCAGACTTGAAGAGAGAAAAAAGACTGGTTGCTGCAGGGTGAAACCCAGGTCCAACTCCTATCCCGACTGAATTTGATTACTACAACTTTTGTATTGAAGTGATTATGAATTTGCATGTATGAATTTTTAGCTTCAAATGATATTAATTTCTATAAAGTAGGTATCTTGGTGCCAAAGGGAAAGAAGTTAATGAAGCAAATACGACTTATTTGCATTATTAAACCTGTCTTGTTTACATTCCCAAGTTGTTTTTTTCCAATTCCAATGGGTTAACCTGATATATGTTGTCTTGGAATCCTCTCGCTTATATTATCCAGTTATATTTGTCTTTCCATGTCCGACGTGACCAGCCTGACAAAATAGAAGACGTTTGCCAACAAATACTATCGTGTATATTTGTGCGTGCGTGCAAAGACCAAAGGAAAATAAACCGTAACGAGCCTGAAAGCTGCAAGGCAAAACTCCAATTTCTATCCTAACCGAAGATGGTTCCAGCAACTTCCGTATCTTATACGTATAGCATAGAGAAAAATTATAAGGATATGAATATTTTTGTATATATGTGTTGGAATGAAAGAAACCTGGACTCATCTATAAGATACATTTTCATTATTATCAAAGACTCGTCTATTTACCTCAGTCAGTAAGAGAGCCTTCTGGCAATGCATTAGTCGTGAGTTTGAATCACTGAAGGTGGATGTGAATTTTGCATATCAGATTACAGCCCTAATTTTGGCGAGATTTATTGCATACGACCTTGTTCTTGTTACGGTAGGGAAACCAATTCAACTGCAGACTTTGTACTGGAGTTTGATGAATGAGATTCGGAGTTCGAGTCTGCCTAGAGGTTATTCTTTATTTCTGTTCTGCATAGCTTTATTTACAGCCATAGACTGATAATTGTAGTAATTGCAATGAAAAGCAAGACAACGTGTCTAATTCGTCGATTAATAGAAACCGTCACGTGACCAACATCTTTTGGCAGCAAGCCATGTTGGGTGTGATCAATAAAGAAAATTTGGAAAAAGGGGTGAACAATGAACAAGTTATTTTTCTAACCTTTTGTTGGACGGTGATCACTAAAAACTGTCTGAATTTAGAGGAAAAAAGCTGACACAAACTGAGGGATCAATTTTGCATAAAGTAACATTGCTAATAGAACTTCATCACTAAAAACCAATTTAGAGGAGGAATTCTGTAGACATGATAAGCGGTTAAGATTTGAATTTTTCCCTTTGTAACTACATTGGAAAGGCCTGCACTCGTGATTCACGGAGCTGGTTTTAAGCCAAACGGGCCCTGCACTTTGGGGGGGGGGGGCTCGTGCTAGTACAGTTAACTCTAGTCTTGTCAAATACAAAAGTGATAGTGTATTATATAACCTTACACCCCATTGCTAACTTTATAGAGAACAGCAACGATTTGAATTATCTTCTAAATGCTCAAACATCTCATAGAAACTGTCTATACTTTTTATATTATGAATTTTTTTCCTTCACTTAAATATGTTGATTGATTATAGAACAGCCTAAAACTTTATTTCTCTGAAATTTTCAAGCACACTCTTTTATTGATTTCCATCCTATTGTAGTGATATAATATCTATAATGAACTTCATTTATATTTCTGGAGACTTTAATTTGTAAACACAGGGACCTGCAAAATATGTTTCCATAGAGGCCTGCTGCTCTTAACGCCGATGCTAGTGATAGATATCCGCATATATATCCATCCAGCCAAACCAACTTGAGAACTGAAAGAAGCCTATATTGACAGTTCAATCATAGTTTAGTCGAAGGTCCCTAATTAATGATGGTGAAGATTTCCCCTCAAAGCTTTCTAAAGCCAGATTAATCAGGAAAAGGATTATGTCAGTCCCACATTAGTCATACGGATAATCTATCCGGATCTGAACATTTTCAACGAGTTTTCTATCGTATGTAATTGGTTTATTGTAATCTAAATCCAATAATGCGTGAATCATGTGGGAGAAAATTTGTTTATTGATTGAAAAAACAAATTTTAGATCAGGTGATAAGGTAATAGATGTGAGTTCGAGGAACCAGGTATATGGTTAGGCTGGGCTTCGTGAATGAAGTATAAGGTAGGGTCTCCATTAGTAGACATTGGACGTACACGAAATCCTGGAAATTGAGTTGTAATGATATACCGTTCCCAGCGTACATCCAACTTTTCCTCAGTGAAATATAAAGTAAACACACACACATACACACACGCACATGCACACACACACACACACACACACACATATATATATATATATATATATAGTTACAGAAGATCAGAGAGAAAAAACTCTACACTTGTTTCATGGTAAATCCATTATTTATCGTTGAAATACGTATGTTGGTTTGTAGACCTATGATGTGTTGGAAGGACTTATTATGATTTAGCCATAAAAAGAGTGTATTTGAAATATTATATACTCTGATGTGGATGTGGTTTTCCGAAATAAAGTTTCCCTCATCACAATTAACGAGGTTCGATGGAAATGTGCCAGTATAGTTACTCAAATCTCGAAATAGGATGCCTTTTACTGGAGTTTTTTTTTGTTGAAAGTCACGTAAAAAGTTTCGTGTCATATTTTCTATTCGTAGGAGTATGAAATGAAAATACAACATGAAAGAAAAACGAGTAGGTCTGTTTAGTCACTCAATAAAAACTGTCACGTGACCAACGGCATTTCGTGTTGGGGGCGATCAATCAAAAAAATTAGAATAAAGGGTGATCGATGAATATGTTATTTCTCTAGCTTTTTGCTGGGTCACTAATAAGTTTGAATCTCAAAGAAAACGAGCACAAACTAGGGACCGATTTAGCATAAACTTATATTGCAAAATGGACCCACTTTAAAAATGTATTTATGGGAATTAGAAACAAAAACAAAAGATAAAAGTTCTTGTAACCATGATAATGAGTAAATGCTTAAATTATCAGCCCTCTAGCTCTATTGACGCAGCTTATAACTATGATACATATGTACATACACAGATAACCAGTTAGAAAGATAGACAAACTTGAGACCTGAAGATACCCATACTGACAGTTTTATGACAGTTTTTTTTAAATACATCCACAAGAAAGGGAAAGGCAATTGTGTCGTTTTCAGCATCTGTTTTTATACAGAATGAATTACCATAGCCACATAAAAAGATGATCTCGTTTCATATTTTGCATCAGTTTAAATAAATTTCCTACGTGCATCAAGAAGATTTTGTGTCTGGTGTTGTATTTTGCATCCATGGGTATTTCAGATAAAACCCCAACTCACACGAAGAAACACCTGGTGTTGTATTTTTTGGTGGTATGTACAATGAATATCTTACCTAGATGAAAAGACAATATGATATATTCTGGATCCGTTGGTGTGCAAAAGAATGCCTTACCCATCTTAAAAAAAACTTGGGTGAGACTTTGTATTCGTGCGCATAAAAAATATACCCTACCATGAGAGTGAAGACTTTGTGTCATATTTTGTGTCTTTTGATATATAAAATAAATAGTCTACTCACATGAACGAAAAAAGAAAATCATGTCGAATTTCGAATCTAGGGGTATGTAAAATAAATGCTCCATCCCTAACTTGTGTTGTATTTCTCATCCCTCTCTCTCCCTCTTTCTTTCTTCCTCCCGTTGATAGATAACGTAGGAATATAATTAGTCCCTCTCTTTTCAATTCTTCCTTTTTGTACCATTTTTCACCTTCAAGTATTCACCAGGAATCATCATTGTTGTTAGGTGAGAAAAATAAAGTCAAAACTCAGTACAAATTCGACAATGACCAAGCCACAAAAAAGAATTCGTATCATATTTAATTAAGACAAGCAAACAAAAACAATACCATATTCCAATATTAAACATGTCTTCAATTTGACCCTAAGTGCATTAAATGAGAATTTAAAGCGTATTTCAGATGATACTATCAATGTTTTAGCTTCCAGTGATAGGCTTCATTATGGAGCAGACAACTTCCCATGAGAATCCATCAATACTATCTCAAGTCAGATTTAGTAAGAGTTCAGCGTACTTATATAACTCTTGGGGAATCAAAAGATTACGGAAATAATGGATTTCTCTTCCACCTGCATCTTACCTATGTCTTCACATCATACGATATCTCCAAAAGTTCTGATTCGATTTTAACGGCATTTGATGAAAAGTTTGGCAATAGGCTACTGAAGTAGTAATTAAATTTGATATGGTTACAGGATTTTCTCTTACAGTTGACTTCCTTGTATCGTAGTTATATGTTGACACAATATCTCCTGGGGTTCTCGAAAAATTCCAATGGAAATTCCAGGAAAGGTAGACCGGTAAGATAAGGAAGTGTTTGTCTGATTTGGGGGGCAGATCCAGGAATCTCTTTTTGATTGAGAGATATCAGCTTTTTCGTACAATAATGCATTCAGTCATTCACTTGCCCATACAATACTTCTAAAGGTTCTCGATGAACTCCGATATTTTCTCCGAAATTTTCTCGAAGTACTGTGGGTCAAGGAAGAATTCATCAAATTTGGGGGCGGGTCCAGGGATTTTTTTGATAGTAACCCTTCCCCTCGCATTGCCAGGAACAGTTAATCGAAACTGTTGCCAAAATTGTCAGCATAGATTTTTTTCAGTTTTCAAGTTGGTCTGGCTGGCTATGCATGTATTACGTGCACAGACCTCACCAATCGGGGCTAGAGGACTGAAAAAGTAGAACTGCCCTTAAGTTTGTGTTCAGTGGCATTTAACTCGTATTTTGGAAATCCAGACTTTTTTTTTTCAGTGAACAAAGCAAAACGAAACGAGGGGAACTCATCCATTGATCACCCTTCCCTCCCAATTTTTAATTGATTACCCCAACACGGGACGCTGCCAAGAGAAAGTGTCTATTGTCATTAATAATTATATATGAACTTATTTTCATTCAGTTTTGGGTTACAATGACGTTGGCAAAGGTATGTACACTCCGAGAGTTCTAAAATTTTTTTTCGCTTTTGATTGAAATGTAAATGAAATGTGCAAAAAGTAATTATATAAGTGATTGCATTAAAAAAGAGGTAAGTTACTCCGCAGAATGTTATTTGCTTTTTAAACTTTTCAGCAAGGATAACACACCCGTACGAAACGTCCGGTTAGTGACTCAATAGAAACCGTTATGTGACCAAGATCTTTTAGCAGCATGCTGCATTGGGGATGATCAATCAAGGATATTGTATAAGTCACTGATCCCGCCACCTGTTGTGTGTTAATCACTCCTTAAATCTGAATCTTCGATAGATAAGCAATACTGCTGCCAGACACAAACGGAAGGGTCAATTCAGTATGAACTTATATTGCAAATTGTTCCTCCTTCGATATATATATATATATATATATATAGGGGTGAATTGAAAGAATTCTTTTAGACATGCTGAAGAGTATATGTTTAATATTTCAGCCCTCTAGCTTCATTAGTACTGCCTGTGTTCATGGTATACACATTGCTAGTCAGACCAACTTGAAAACTGGATAAGCCCATAAGACAATTTTGGTGACAGTTTTGGTTGACGATTTCTAATACGACGCGCTACTTGAGAGTTCGGGAGATTTGAACTGATCGGTCGGTCAGTCCATCAATTACGTTATCTAGCATTTCCCATATCTCGCCGGATATTTCACAGATGTATTGAATTTTCTGCACGAGGAAATAAAGAACATCATCCTCTGTGTGTTTTCTCTATTTTTGAAGGAGGCACTTCGTGCCTTATCTTTGCTGAAATTTTAGGCTGCATCTAATAAATTTATAAAGCTGAATATCAACGATTTTCAAGTGCATCCGGTGCGAGGAGAGAAGTACTGTAACAGAAACATCATTTTGATCATTTAAAAAATGTATGTATATATATGTGTGTATTCTTTCATATGTACCCATCTATTTTTCCTTCAAGACGGAAGATATCATCTGTCGCCATCTTGCTCCTGTTTGTGATAAGAAACATCACAAGTTTGATCATTTCTCACTCATACCCACATTCTTCTCCTCAAATGCTAGAACTGTTATGTACTTTTTTCCCTCCAGTTCAATGCTCCATCCAGACATGTGGACAACTGCATTTTTGTTATAGTTTTCCAGCATCGCTGAGTGCTTTTAAAGACGACGACAAAATTTCGGTGAAAGGCATCAAGCCTATCTTAATAGATAATTAGATGATAAAATTCTTGAGATATCAACACTTGTTCTATAAACATGCACTTCTACATTGTCACATTACTACGATCACACAACAAACATATTATCATAGGGGGCTTAAATTTTGAAAAATAGTTTCCAAAAAATCAAATATGAGCGACGTTTCAGCTCAGTTTTGCTAAAAACAAAGAAAAATTAAAAAGAAACTTTGAGCTATCGCCAATTGAGGCCCCTTAGTCCAGTAAGCCAATCGGGGTTTTCTAGCTTTTTTGGAACGGGTACAGCTCTAGTTTTAGAGAAATTGCCATGTGATATATATGGAATTACTGTAGTCCCACAAATAGCCCGATTAACCAGTCAAATGGGCAATATATTTTTCTCTCACTGCTGGTTTGTATGTGTGTACGTGTGCCTCTGGGTGCTCGTGGTCACTATCTTCAAAACTTGCATGAATACACTACTAAGCACCATGTAAAAATGTTTTTTTTCGTTTCTTAAAAAAATGCGTTGGGGAGGGGGTCTCTATGGTCATTTTGGACCAATAACGCCGAAATCTTGCGCTGAATTCTTCCAATGGATAATTTTAGATAAATGTCTATTTATTTTAGATAATTTTCGAATGAAAGATCTATTCTTTAGATAATGATTCTTCCAGTTCCTGGTTTCAATCAATTGATTTACCTTCGGGTGACTACAGGGTTTCACCTTGTGATAGATAGCTCTTTGTCGGCTCTGTAACCAACAGAACGTGGAAAGTTTTCGAGAATACTAAATTTGATTAGTAACAGGAACATTCAAATCTAAAATTAGTACCTCTGAAATATAGACGATTCTCTGTGTATGCCTGTATATATATGCGTGTGTATTAGTGCTCAGACCGTATTGACAGCAAATTGAGAGAATTGATTAAATTAAAATTTGGACACATATAGTTTTCTTCTTTTTTTTTTCACCCCCGGAGTGCAATAAGTATAATGAGATCACGCTATATTGTTTACTGAGAAGAAAACCTGTCAGTTCAACATACGTCTGATAAGATACACGCCTATTACCTGCCATTATATAATCGGAGTTTCTCACCTCTCTACAATGAACAATGTATCTAACTATGATTGAAGAACTCTCCGTTGGTGTGCTTGTATGGATCAGAATTACTCAACAACTGTTAGCATGAAGTTATATTCACCATATTTATTATTCAGCAAACCTGATAATTTGGAGACCAGTTTGAAGTTGTTTGGATAAGCAGTTTTTTGAGATATCTAATAAATGTAAAAAAAACGAACTACGGATTGTAGATTTTTCTCCTATTATAATGGATCTAGAATAATACTTTTATCTTCATCTATTTTAGTATATGAGGTATCATAAATCATTATTTCTAATTTTTGCCACTTTTTACCTTTATCTTATCTGCTGTTGCTTTCTATCCCAACTTAACCCAGGCTGGATACTCTTCAGCAGTAAGAAGATAAATCAATTGAGTGGGTTGGAATAAGTAATGAATACCAGATAAAAATCGAACTCACAACCTGTGAATAAGGAATAAGTTTTAGGTTTTGATTTGAACTGATGCCTGCCTCTAAGTACAAGGTAATTCATTTACTCACAGTTGAAGAGTACTCAGCCTGAATATAGATGCGATAACAAGTAACAACAATCAAGATGAATGTAAATAGTAGTAAAAATCAATAATAATGACTAAATTTAGATATAAATCTAAATTGGTAGTACACATTAATTTAGATATAAAATATCTGAATTGACAACACCAAAAGGAATAACCGAAATTTATTTCAAAAGACAATCATTTAGTCCGGTCCTTTCCAAACTTGCACCTTCTTCAACGGGTACTGCCTTAGTTTGAAGAGAGTAAAACGATCATCGGTAAACCCTCACCGTGACACCACTCGTTCTAACGGGACTATTCAGTTATAGACCCATTCTAACGACACATTCGTATTCATACTCCCATGAAACTATTATTATCGATATTATCTAAAAAATTAAGTACATTATTTATTCAAAAAATTAGTTCCTTCTTCTCATTTACAGACCTGTAACCTGCATATGAGGCATTAGAAGGCGAAAGAGTAATAACAAAGTAATTTTTGTCCCTTCATTTTGGTTTCTCATCATTGATTCACTTCGTATAAAACATCTGTTATGACAGCTAAAACAGAAAATTCGCTATAGCGGCATTCTTAAATTCCTGAGAGCGCCGTAACAGCGAGACTCAACTGCTGTCAATTCTGATCGTTTTTCTGAAAAAAAAAAAAACGTGTAAAAGAAACCAACATAATAATACATAATATCTCGAACATACCTTTGAGAAAATAAGCGAAGATATCTTCCTTTTCCTTTACGAAGCAAATATCCTGCTGCACCTAGAGTATACAAGCTGTTCATGGTCACGACACATGAACAATAATCAGGGTGCGATAAAACGAGTGCAGAGAAGAGCAAGGAAATCGGTACCGATTACGAGTCACCTACCCTACACAGAGCTAAGACAACCGTAAGGACTACGTACGTTGGAATGAAGAAGGCCGAAGCGGATACGACTGAAACTCTGAGCATCTCAAGACAACAGGACGAGATCAACCCTGAATGTGTCCTCAATGTCCCTACAAACAAATGCTTCGGTTAATCACGTACATATGAGTGAAATGCTACAAATTGAGGGTTTACCTTGACATAAGAAGTCTTGTTTATTTCTTTTCGGACAGAGTTATCTCAGTTTGGAATAAACTGTCGGAGACTGCAGTATCAGCTGAAACAGTAATTCAATTCTAGAAAAGACCACAGGAATCCTGTAAGGGTGAACCAAACTGACCCAATGCGAATTGAGACTCTCACTAGAAAATGACCTCTATCAATAGCTCCTAAAATGAACAAAAAAAAAAGAAGCCTGGTGTAATCTAAAAACTAACTCACAAACGACCGGAATGAATTTCATCGAAGTGCCGGATAATGACCAGATAAGTGAAATAAAGCAAATAATCTTCCATCTGTTTTCAAGCACCTTTTCCTAACATGATTCATTGTTAACAATGCGAAAATCACGTTAAGGCATCGCCTGCTAAATGAAAAGAGAGATCACGTGACCATAAGAATGGGTTAAAGAGTACTGAAGGGTCCGTCTTCTTTTCCACGCGAGCAAGATACGATGTTAGAAAAATTGCATTGACTGTTATCGTGACAGTTTTGGTGACACTTTTCTGATGAAAGTTAAGCTGGCGTGATTTTGGGAGTCCGTTGAGAAGAAAGTTTAGGCTTATCCCAGTGGTGGTTGGAACTCTTGGTTCCATCATTGAAGCCAATTTAACGCTTTTTGCATTCAATCTGAATCGTTTCTTCTTTTGGCAGTACGGAAATTCAGCACTTAACGCTATTCTTAGCCCATCTTTAGCGCTACTTAGAAACAATTTCAGCCAAATTTAGTTTATTGAGGTCAATTTGGAGTGAAAAATATTTTTGGTGTCGGTTCCATTCGTTCCAATTGAATGGAGAGGAGGCCAAATACGACCTACATATCCTGCAAAAGTCGACGCCTATGGGCAAGGCGTGCATATTTAGATTATCAATCTGCGTCTGAGGTCCATGCTGTCACTTGATAAGTGGCTATCCCAACCAATAATAAAACTAGATCAAAGCAATATAGTAGTACTGAACAACAAAAATTGTGGCAAGCCTGGATACTGTGGGGTCAAACTCCACTCAAACATTTTTCCCTCTGAGGATGATTACTGCAACTTTGATTGTGTTGGTAGCGAGTTCAAATCACTGCTGCTATTTGTGGGTTTCGCCAATCCCTTCATACCCCTTATTTTGTTGAGGATTATTTTTGTTGATCACGTTCTTGCTGAGGGAGGAAAATAAAGTAAACTCTGCTTTAGGATTTCTATTAATATTCGGACCATCCTCATCTTGGTTGTTTTTCATACAACGTTTCGGCCGTTGCACTCTACGGCTTTCGTCAGGTATCATCTGGTAGATTTGGGGAAGTAACGAACCGAACCCTTTATCTAACCGACGGGGGTATATTGACCGTACTCCCCTCTTAGCATTAGTAGTATTGTTATATTGTCTCACAATACTTGCTTTTTTCTTATTAAGGTTCAATTGGCAATGTAATTGTATGCTAAATTGGTTCCTAATCAGTGCCCAATTGTTTTTTGTTATTGTGTTTTGAAAATTCAGACTATTTTTAGTGATCACTGCCCAAAAAGAGGTGAGAAAAGTAACTCATTCATTGATCACTCCTTTTTCCAATTTCTTATTGATCACCTCCAACACGGCATGCTGCCAAGAGACGTTGGCCACGCGGCGATTTCTATTGTGTGACTAACAAGACCTGTTTGTATGTAGTTTAAACAATTCTAATTACAAATTCGTGGTTCGTATCATTCAGTCAATTGATTAATCTGATGACATCGATTAAAAAATCAATAACATAACAATTCGTTCATTATACACTGAACGAACTTCATTACACCGCTATCATTATTGTTGCAAGCCGATCCTATTTACCTATAATGAACTGGGAAATATGATTAAAACGCTATAGTGTGGACACAACTGTAGAGAGTTTGCCTTCAGGCAGTTGATGAAATGGGGGAAGGCGTATACACCTACTTTTTGAGTGTAGGTTATATGGTCACAAAACGGCTGTGAAATTGGCCGTACAGGAAACCCTCGTTAGAACAGAAGGAGGGGTCAGTTTTAGCCAATTGTCCGACTTTATCGATGGCAGGAAGATAATACTGTATACATGTACAACATTAGAAAGCATTTACTCTTGTAACATAAGCAGACTAATTTTATGCACTTTTAAAACGTATTGTAATATTTCAATATCTCATTTGAAAGATTAATTTTGGCTTTAACTTCAATGAAATAGCATGAAATTAATCGCAAAATAGAAAAAAATACTTTTGTGCTTCACAGAGGATTTCTGTGCAGATTAAAGCCGTTTTTACGTTTTTGGTTAAAGTAATTGATGAATCTGTCACTGGAAAAATAATTTTTGCAATATTTCTTTTAATTATAACACAAAGATTATCACAGTAAATTTGATAGATTTCAATGTCATTGATACATGTAATTATTTGCAAAAAGTCGTGCAAGTTGCTATCATATACTGTACCTTGAACTTCATACATCTGAAGCATATATATATATATATATATATATGTATATATATATATATATATATATATATATATATATATATATATATATATATATATATATATATATATATGTATATTATGAAATTATTCAAGGTATAACGAGGCTAAATTCAGGTTGAATTGATAAAAATCTGACTTCTCTGGATATCTGTTTACCATTATAAGTTTATTTACTTCTGAATGTGGAGAGGTAATTGTAGTAATAATTTTGAAGTTGGCCAGGTATTATACTATACAATGAATGATGGTGATGTTCTTTCTAATTCCTGTCTTAATTCAGATTACGTCCGTTTTATCTGTTGTCCAGCCTAACAGGGTCTGTTTTCATGATAGTTCACTGTATCTCGAAAATGAATACCCCTGGGGGCTCTAAGTGCCCTGAAGCCCTCAGCTACGCAGTTTTACTTTGCTCGATCCTCGAGTCCGTAAAATCCATTTCCATCACTGCCCCCAGGTCAAGGAATTAAGGTTCAAATCTGGGTGAAGGGCTCAAGCTTTCGATTATTGTTGCAGAACAATCCCCCTGAATTGTCTCTCAATAAATGACCTTTGATTATATTTGACCGGTACAAGTAAACAGCCTGTGGCTGGTTTGACTTGTGTATATTCCCGAAGTTGACCGCAGGGGACTGAAAACACGGAAAGCAGATGAGGGGACTGGCATTTATGTCGGTGTTTGATGTTTGAGATTTGCTTACAAATCATTCCTTGATTTACTAT
>OY735203.1:74865547-75115547 GCA_963457665.1 Thysanoteuthis rhombus | reverse complement strand
CACGACGCAGGGTTCTCGAAGTAAACAAACATTTCTATGTAATCAATCAGTCAAAGTTGGAGTTGACTTTGTTTTCCCCCGGTTACAAGAACAAGAGCAATTCTCACCAAATTCAGGGTAATTAACTCTTCACTGATCGTCCGTTAAACCGTAGCCGTATATAAAACAGCTATGTTTAACCACTCAATAGAATCCGTCATGCGATCAATGTCATTTGGCAGCATGCCCTGTTGGGGCGATCAATTAAGAATTAGAAAAAGAGATGATCAATGAATAAACTACTCCTCTTGTCTTTCGTTGGGCAATGATCACAAATAAAGCCCAGATTTTCAAAAAGAGTTAGCGTGAATACAGTTGGACATAAACTAATTTGGCTTTAACTTACATTACATAGGTCCATCAGTGCGGCTCATACGTGTCGTACATAAATATAGCAAGCCGGTCAGACCCACTTGAGAACTGAAGAAACCTATACTGGCTTCTTTGGTGACAGTTTCAGTTGACAGTTTCTAATCTATATTTCTCGTGATTGCTTGGAGGTCTTTTTATCAACTGGACCGAATGTTACAATATGAGAGCTGAGGGAACTCTTTAATCTTATTCTTAAATATTCTGTTTTATTTTTGAATAGCAATTTTTTGTTAAAGATGATTTTAGCGTGGGTATAAGTGAAGTAGACTAAAATATTTGGTCAAAGATAAGAAGTTACAGAGTAACCTTTTTCAGGGGCCAAAAGGAATATAGAAAGATTGTAAGTAGGTTTATGGTCAAAATGAAGCGTAGTCGATTGGAACCCCCGTAGATAGATAGCCAGTCACAGCCAACTAATTAAAAAGACATTACGAGAAAGAAGGCGAAAAGTTGGTAAAAAAGGTAGGCTGTATAAGGATTCTAACGGCAACGGTGGAAGTAAGAAAGATAGATTGTAAGTTTAGTTGCGTGAGAAACGAAAGAAATCAGGGGGAAATAGAAAAAAAAGGTTGATGATCATTTAGTTCTGGTATCAGGTAAAAGATGAGGGCGAGGTAATTTAGTAAAAGAAATAACAAAAGAAAAGTGACCCTTGTCTTTGGAAAGGAGATCAGAAGTTGGTCACAAGTTAGAGTCAGACCAGTCAGTCAGACCAGAGCAGGCAGAGTAAACAGAGAAGCAAGTCTCGTAGGTGCTGCCACTGGCCCTGGGTGGCCCTGGCCGCTTGCAGTAGAAAAATATTGAAATCTCACTCGCTCTCCTTCTCTCTCTCTCTCTCGACAAGCTCTCTCTCTCTAAGTAAGGATTTTGTTTAATCTTCTGTCGAAGACTATCTATGTATTCTTGGTCGGCCGAAGGAAGGAAATGAAACTTTGATTTTGAATCTTTCGTCCCTCATTCAATCCTGTGCCGCACGTGCGATGAGCGAATGATCAAAGAAAGCCATGGCGCTCCGTAAACTGAGAGGTCTTATGCATCAACTGATTTAGTTATTCTATATACAATACAAAGTCGCAGAAATCATTTTCCGTCAGGAATAGAGGTAGGGATGGAGTCTAACCCTGCAGCAGCCAAGCTTGGTGGTTCCTGCTTTTTCTGTTATCTGGCAATAAATCAAAGTATAAGATGAAAAACGAAATGAAGTAAAAACAAACAATATGGCGTTGATGAGCGGCAACATGGCAGAATATTTAGTTTCATCGGCCAATAAGCACAAATAGCCAAATTTGTTTGGCACCAACTCTTCTATACTAGTGGAAAGGGTGTTGTGCAGCGGTTACTGAATGGAGATTTATAAGGAAGTAAGTACAACGTAGAAAAACTCAAAATACTATGGTGAATGGGTCAAGGTGCCGTTTATGAGAGACAATGGTTCGATCCTTGAATACTGGAAAATCTAATAATATTGCCACAGCTTGTGTATCAGTTACAGGTTCTGGGTGGTATTCATACCAATGCAGTGTCTGTTGTGCGTCATAGTGCTTACTGACTGCCCAGTGGATCTGACCCACCCTGTCAAGTGTAAGTCTGTATCCATTTGGGGCTAGAACAGAACACCCAAATATGATTAGGTCAATAGTTTTAGCTGCACTGTCTCAGAACCTGCAGTTGGATTAGCACCGTTTTAGATAACGTGTGCTAGTTTGTTCCTGGTAAGAAGGCTCTGGTCTCTGCAAGAAGGATGAATCCCTCTGTTTCGAATTTTAACCCTGAACTTTGTAGCTACCGATAGTTTTTGGTATTATCTGCATCAGCATATTGGGTGCAAAGTGGGTATTGGCTGCGTAGGGGGTTTCTATTCCCAGCGTTCTTTTAATATCCATAGTTCCCTTCGCTTGGTTGTAGCCTTTACATTTTGTGCAAGCTTAGTTGCAACCTGTGAAAGGTCTCGTTGGATTATGTCGGTCATATCTCGTTCATTTTGGAATGCTTTGGATTTCCTCACAATTGAGAGAAGCCTTTTTGCTGTCACATAGTCTTTAAGATTCAACATCTAATCATCACTTGCCTGCAGGTAAGCATATAGGCGAATCGTTGTGGTTTTGTATGACGGATCTAACTGAATCATATCTCTTCTGCCTTCTTTTATTGGGAGGTTGAGTTGATCTATGTCTGTATTTAGATGATGCATTCTGTTGTTGCTGAGGATTTTCCTCGTTTTTTTTCCCATTCTGTGTGTGTCAGTTATGTTCCAGTTAATGATCTTGACGCTGTATCGTAATACAAATATTGTCAAGGTGTTGATGGTTTGGGTGCGGTTTTCAGAGTAAGGCTCAGTTTTAAGGATAGTAGAACCCTTCTGTAATACTCCTCTTTCTTTTCGTTCCTTTCACGAATGCATATTGAATTTCATTGCCTTCATTAATTCTGAGGTATTTTTAGGTATCTTCCTGTTCAAGTTTTAGATGGTTGTGTCAAAGTCCAAGTCCTTTGTAGTTGCAGTAGCTCCCCTCCCTTAGCCCATTGTCATTCTTTGAATAGAGTTTGAGATCATCCATAGATTGAATAGGTGGTTTATTTTCTTGTTACCAGTTTTATATCCATAGGTGGTGTAGTTAGATTCTATTGAAAGAAGGATAAGGCCTAAAAAGAAAAGGAAACGGGAAAGAGATTCTCCTTGGAAGATTCAACAGTTAATGGCTATACTCCTGGATTCAAAGGTAAGGAGGAGTTTGGTCTTCCATAGTGTCATACTTATCTACCAAGGCTGTACTCAGATTACAACATTTGCCTCAGCAGTTCTCAAGAATCAACAAATTAATTAGAAGATATTTTTTGCACCCATAACTTCTTTTGCAGCCTTTTTTTGCGGTATTTTTTTTTGTTTATTGTTTCCCTGCCTTTGGGTAGGAGGTAAGTGGTGCCTTTGCTCAATCACGCTAATGACTTTATGTGGGGTGTTCGTGGCGTTGGACAGGGATTTTACGTGGGCAGAGTGTGTGTTTAGCCAATTGTGTGCCTTTCATAGACTTCTTCAACTGTTATATTACTCCATTCCTATAAGATTTTACCTTCCATTATTTCATCTCTCCTAAGCCACTCTGCATTTACGATTGAATACATTTGAACTGTTGAATAAAGAGGTTAATATTATGGGAGATCAGTTTAAACATTATTATTATTATTATTATTATTATTATTATCCTTATCATTATTATTATTATCATCATCATCCTCATCATCATCATCATTATTGTTGTTAATAATAATAATCATAATAATAATCATCATAATAAGTAGACATGCCTCTATGTCCACCTCTGTAAACGATTTCACATTGGAACTAACAATTCAACGTTGAATATACATTGAGTCAAGTTGTAAAAATGTTTGAAACTTGATAAAAAAAATTAGAAACTTACCAATTACTTTGAAACGGACATGTTTTATTGATTTGCTTTCTATATCGTTCGATATATTCCGACGGATACAACCAAACCTTTGTGGAAGAAATAATTTCATTATGCAAGAAAAAAATGTTTTTTATATTCACGTGCGTGTGCCCACCTTAATAGATTTAGGGTCCCCCTTTACTATAGAACTCAGACTGGTTTAATCTGGGCCTGGATAAATAGTTGCAAATACAATAAAAGCAATTCTCTAAATATACTGTTAGTTACGAATCGGTCTTATCTCCACCAATAAAAACATTGACTTCATATGCATTGCACTTGATAGATTTCTGCTAAAAAGAATGTATTCAGAAACCGTCAACAAAACTGTCACCAAACCCGTCAAAATAGGTTTCTACAGTTTTCAAGTCGGCCATCAGGGGATGGAGCTGTTCGTTTAGTCATATGAGTTCAAACCAAATTGATCCCTCAGTTGTTTTGTTTTAGTTGTATCCACGCTTGTTTGTGTTTGAGAATTCAGACTTCTTTTTAGTGATCAACACCCAAATGGAGGTCAGACAAGTAACTCATTCATTGATCACCCCCTTTTTCCATTCTTTTAATTTATCACCCTCATGCTACCAAAGGACATAGTTGCGTGATGGTCCCTTTTGAGTGACTAACCAGAACTGTCTTAGTTGATCGTACCCCGTGATACGGTTATGTAGATACACGTATTCGAGTTCTCATTCTTGTGTAATGTACATTCTCTTATTGTTTTTCTTTAGCCTCAGTATTTATTTCATTATCTTTATTATCGACGAGTAAACTTGTCGTCAAAAATTATCCGGTTGATGCAAAAATAACAAAACTATTATTTAACAATGCTCAGGAAATACAGCATTTCAAAGTGTGAATTTCGCTCTATTTATTTAAGCTGGATGTGTCTCTTCCGGATTTATTTCGATTTATTCATGATGGCCAGTGCAAAGATAGGAAAAGTGAATTCGAGCAATTCTTTTGTATGAGTTCAAGATGTGACGCAAATCAATGGAAACTACACGCAATATCAACCAACTATTTGGCCATGGGAACCGTCAAGGAACATACAGCTCAACATTGGTTCCCAAAATTTCGAAGTCGAGACGAGAGCTTTGAAGATGTGGACAATCTACCGTGATTAACGACATCAAATTGAGTGCCATTGTTGATGCGGTCCCACGCAAAACAACACGAGATATTGCAGAAGAACTAAACATTGACCATTCTAGAATTTTTCAACATTTGTACCAAATTTGAAAAGTGTAAAAGCTCAATATGTCCAGCGAATGATCTTGCAGATATTGGACGACACACGATACGAGACTGGTTGATGGTAAAAAATTGCTATTATTTTTGCATCGACCTACTTCGACTATTCAAACAATAATAAACAACGATACTTTACCCAACAAATAATATCCTCTTAGTTGTTTGCCGGTCTCTTTTTACTTTTTATATTGGACGGTCTCAGTTTGCCGTATTTGGCTGTGGCGACTTGATGTCGAATGAATGGAAAAAAACACAACGAAGGGAAAATCAAAATCAAATATTCTGGCGTATTGGTCAAAGAGACGTTTATGGGATGCTATTTCGAATATCGTTGGAAGCTACTTTTTAGATCTGTCCACGCATCTCTATTAGACGCCTTCTGGTCGGTCGGCTCTGTTTATGTAAACAACAGAAGGGAGGACAATGTGTGACGCCATTAAAAGAACATCCATTTTCATCTATAAATGATGTATAAAACTTTTTTTCACAGAGCTGATAAGGATCGTTTGTCATCAATAGATAGAACTCACTCGAAACTAACTACTTTTATAGCTAAATATCTTGTATATACTTATTTAAAGTCCACTTGTCAAGTGAAATAACAATACTCAAAGACTCTAGAAAAAAATAATAATAAAAGTGTGCACTTACTTTAATTTAACACCACTATCTTTTTTTTAATAACCTGCTTTACGAGTTAACCATCCTAACTTCCGTCTTGTTTCCCCTCCTGCTACTCACTCCACGACTAGTAGTGTTATTATTTAGATCATTTTTGAAATCCAAAATCACTGACATGGACGTAAGGATGGTGGACTCTTCGTCGAACTTACATCATGCTTCCTTAATAATCAGAACGTATTGGAATTAAGGAGCCGCGATAAAAACAAGGAGATGGAGGAAAAGATTAGACGGAATATTAATCAATAAAATACTACCGTAACTCTTTTACAGCGATGGCAACAGTAGTTTTCAGAAACTGTCAACCCAAACTGTCAACGAAGGTTTCTTTCAGTTTTCAAGCTAGTCAGTATGAATACATATACACATCACTCGTACAGACCGTACCGATGGAGGTTGAGGGCGGAAAATTGAAACATGTACTCCCTATTCTATCTACTAAAACGTTCTTAATGTTTTTTCTTTCAATTTTCTTCCTCAATAGGTTTTTCCTTGAGGGGTCAGTTGAAAATTTACTTTTATTCTAAAGCGATCTCTTAGTTTGTGTCCACAGTTGTTTTCAGAAGATCCAGATTTTTTAATGATCACTGCCCAACAAAAGGTTAGAGAAGTAGCTTATTCATTAATCAACTGTCTTTCTATTTTTTGTTGATTTGTTTACGTCCAACACGCTGCCAACAGATGTTGATCATGTGAGAATTTCTCTTGTGTGGCTAACCAGACCTAGTTGGGCCTTTATTCGATTACTGGTTCGAAATTTGGAAATCTCATTTGGATAAATGGCCGCGTTCATTTGTTGTTCTGCTTATTCAAAGGATAATTCTTAATTATTCCATGATTCTGAAGATGATCGAGGTACCAGACTGTGTTCATTATGGTGTTCCCCTTGGCAAAGGGGTCAACTTGACGATGACCATACCCCCCTCAAGTAACATGTAACATTTTGTTCTAGACTACATAGTGCCAATAGCAGCTGGTGATCTGACCTATTGGGAGATTAGTGCTGAGTACACAAAGCACTTGAGCCGAAATTCGGATTTGGTCTTCCAATTTAATTTCCTGGGCTATTAACCGTTAGGCCACCGAAGGACCTCCTGTAAATGACGATGCTCTTGTCAGATAACAATGGATACAAAGCTTGCTTAATATAAGAGTCACAAACCATGAAATTCAGATGTATGCAAGATGCAAACATAAACAAACTTTATACACATGATTCTTATCTTTACACATACATTCTGTGACAGATTGTTCATATCAATATTAATGAATACAGGCCTGGTGAATAACTCAATAAGAGACGTCATGTAACCAACGTGTTTTGACAGCATGTCGTGTTGGTGCAACCAATTAATACATTGGAAGAAGGGGTGATCAATACTTTTTGCTGGGCAGCAATCATTAAAACAGTTTACATTTAAAAAAAACAATCAAATGAAAATGAGGGACTGATTCAGCATGTACTAATGTTGCAAATTGAAGTTTTTTATAGACAAAATAAGAAGTAAATGGTTAGATTTTTAGCCCTCTGTACGACTTGTTGACAGCTACAATACTCGGGTGATAATTGTACATTGATCTGCTCTGAAATCCAATCAATTCTTTCATAACCTATTGCCTACTCCTTCACTACTGGAAATCCCTGAGAACTTTCCGAGATATCGTCTGGATAGACAGAGAACTTTTGGAGATATTCTGAGGTTCAAGACAGTTACTTGGGACGTAAGGGGTACACTCCAGAATCATCACATTGATCAAATATTTCATGACTGCTTTTGTAACCTGCTGTCAGCCCTTTTACAAGATTACACTGAAATTAGTCGAGAACTTTTAGAGATACTGAGTAAACAAGCAGATGAAAAGAATGACGGGGACTAAATAGAACACTCCAATCTGAAATTTCTATACTGTTCTCCCCGTCTTTTAGTCCACGCGATATCTACAAAATTCTCTCGGGTCCTATTAGTAAACATGACAGAAAGAATGATAGCGTTACGTACTATTCTATTTATGACATAACTGCTGTTTTTCACAGAAACATCTAAAATAAAGGATACAGTTATTTCCACGAACAAATATCTAAAATAAAGTGAAAAAAATATAGCAATTAGCTTCTGGAGAGTCTTCGTTGAAATGAGGTAAAATACAGTATCAAAAAAAAAAATTAAACGTTAATTGCAACCACTGAGGCTGAAACCAACCGGAAATACTATGTTTTTACACCCGAAGAGGGCCTTAGAATGAATTGGCACAAACACTGTGTCCAAATTGTCCGAACAAAAGTTGGTATGTTAATTAGTTGCAGACAATGTATGCCTCTTTTTATTTATTTAAGAGCAAAAAGTTCTGTTTCTCCGTTTTTCTTTCTTAGGGAAGAAAGCTTCATGGCGCAAAAATGGCGGTTTTACTGTTGATTTATTGTTGGATGTTACTTTTGTCGAAACTTCTGGTTGGCTGCTCATCCTGATTTACAGTTGTGTAGAAAATGGCTGTTTGTAACCTATCAACAGCGACAGGTCTCGAAGAGTAATGGTTATCCATTGCAAGATAAAAGCCCTTTGCAATGTAAGATCACCCATTGCAAAGGAATCCATTGCAGGTCATGCATTGAAAGATAAACGCCCTTTACATCGCAAGAACCCTAAGCAAGGTATCTATTGCAAGGTTTCCATTTCGAGATATCCATTGCAAAATAAAAGCCCTGTCCCACTGATAGAGCTGGGCTGCCATCAATCACAATAAAACGAGGATTTCGCCATAGAATTCGATAACAGATATTCCTGTTATCCACGGTTAAGGGATTAATAAAATAGTTTATAATGACGGGAAATAGAAGCCAAAAGAAGTATGTCTTGTTGTAAAATGGAGGTAAGTTGGCATTGATCCTTTCAGACCATTCTCTTCAAGAATAATGTAGTCTTTATCACAATGTTTCGATAGCTGTTTGAATTTCTTCCCGGTGATATTTTCCTTTAAAGTTCTGCATGAATTTCAATGAAATTTTGTGGAAGAGTGGGTAATACAATATGAGAGCAGTGATTAAAATCTGGAGGGGATCAGTGCCCAATAACCTCCCATACATCGTTGCTATCTGTTCACACCACATAATATCTTCGAAGGTTATCTGTCTGACCACACAATACCTCCAAAATATCTCAATTGATTTCAATGAAAAAAAAAATTAAACTGATCTGGAATGTCTGTGAAAATTATTTTGAATACCTGAAGGCCCCTTCATTTAGTTTCATTGTCAACACAATTTTCTACGGGAAACTATTAGAGTGTCAGAAACCAAAAGCTTTGCTTAACGAACTACCCGGTCAAATTGATGAGAGGAAATTATGTTACACCAATCTTAAAAGTGGATTGAACCTGCCTAGAAAAAAAACAGCATTTGAAATCACTACTTTTTCTTGAGTTCGGACATAGTTTCCTAACACTAGGGGTCACATTTAGTTTTGCCTCGTGGCGAGCCATATTCTAGTATCATTCCTGCTGAAAGAAAACGGACAAAAGGACAAAAGGAATAATTTCCAGTTAGTTTCTGTAGAAGGCCCAAACGGGAACTGCAGCCCCACTAAAAGATCCTGCATCTTCAACTTTGTCTTCGTTGAATAAAACCATGTTGAAAAAAAAATGACAACCCAATTTACTCTTGGGTCACCTTTAATTTAAATATCCGGAAGATTCCATGGAAGATTTCAAGTACCTATATTTGGGGGGAATCTAGATTTGCAAACATTTTGGCATGCGATGACAGACAGACGGGCGAACAGACAGACATTTGATACATAATAGTTAGATAGATGGGAGTTGTATGATTATTATTGGGATTACTGTTAATACAGAGCCAACACTATTGTTATTCATGGATTTTTAAGATTATTAAAGATAGAAAAACTAATAAGTTAAACCATATATTTGGATCAAATTAGAAACCACATACAATTTGGCGACCATAGTGCTAGCAGTCCTTGATTTATGCGACGATACAAGGAGAACATTCAGTGAGATATAGTACCGGTTACTTACTTTGACTACGAAATAGGGCATAAGTACTAGAGGGTAGATCATCACACCAACCTTCCAAGTTTGAAAAGCACACTCAGTGAATCAGCATTCAATTGTCTTAGACCAGGATTGTAACACTTACCTTTGATGTGAATGGGATATACGCAACTATTTCAGTATAAAGACACGCACCAAAACCCCTACGTACTTATATGAAGTAGTATAAGATAAACTAATTAGAAACCGTCAAGTAAAACTGTCACCAAAACTGTCAAAAAAGGTTTCTTCAGTTATTAAGTTGATCCAACTTGCTTGCTGCCTGGCTGGGAATGTATGTATTTATGTATGCATATATGAATGAATGTATATCTGTATCATGCGTACCAGTCGCACAAATGAAGCAAGAGGGCTGAAATTTGCATCTTCACTCCTTACTTTCATAAAAACGTTTGCTTTGTTGATAACCTTTCATTGGGGAGTCAGTACGCGATGTAATCTTATGCTAAATTGGTCCCTAGTTTTGACCCACTTGTTTTCCTTTTTGAAAATTCAGCTTTTCACTGTCCCAACAAAAGGCAAGAGAAGTAACTTAGTCATCGATCACCCTTTTTTCCTTTTCTTTTGGTCATGTAACAATTTCCATTGGATGACTAACCAGACTAGTGTCTATTTTTCCTCGAATGAAGACGAATGTTCTGGCTTTATATGTCAATATTTACTCAGAATAACACAAGGGTATAATGGAATGGTGATAGATGCTGAGGTAGGGAGGATTGTGTCGTGATAATAACCTATCTTTGGTACCGTTGGGATATACATAAGTATTACAGTAGCCAGACAGTCTGTAAAAGTACTCGTATGTAATTGCACAAGGAAAATTACCTTCTAGCAAAAAACAAAGAAAAAAAACCCAAATTAGTCATTCAATATAGACTGTCACGAGACAAGCGTCTTTTTGCAGCATGCCGTATTAGGGTGATCAAAAAATGGAATTAGGCGTGATCAAAAACAAACAAACGGACAAAAAATAAGAATCGATTTAGCATGGATTCACATTGCAAATGGAACCCCACTAGAAAATAATTTCGATAGGGCTGTGAAAAAACAAAAATAAAAGTTTTTTTCTAGACATAATGAAGAGTATATGTTGAAAATTTTAGCCCTTTAGCTCTATTGGGGTGGCCCTTACGTGTGATACATACAGAGTCAGTCAGTCAGTCAGCCGCGCCAACTTGTTAAGAAACTTATTTTGATAGTACTGATGGCAGTTTTGTTAGACAGTTACGAACAACAAAAAACATTGGCTTTATAAATGATGACGGAACTCCCAAGATGCTGAAATGATATCTATATCTGAATTCCGTATAAGAAATTTTGTTGAATATTGAGGGAAAAAAAAGCATTGTTCTAAATTCCTCTCATTTATCACGTTGCTTCTCACCTGTCAAATAATGTAATCTTATATGACAAGGGTGGCCAAATCGTCGCTCGCGAGCCACACGCGGCTGACATGTAATATGTGGCTCATTACGCTTGATATAGAAGATAAACGAGAAAAAAATTCAGGCTTCACCATTATTTTCTAGCTACAAACAGCGATCCAACGGGATTGAAATGCAAGTTTAATCTTCATGTTCAGCCAACTCTCCATCACATTCAATAACTGAACGACCATCGCGTCAAAATCTGAAGTCATGTTCAAAAACTCCATTGGAAAATGAATATGGTAAGAATAAATTCTATGACATCTCAGGCGTGTTACACGGGAAAATATATAAAATAAAGTTAAAATATCAAACATTTAAGGTCTGAAATATAATTTTCTTGCGGAAGATTTCCCCAATAAATAGGTTTTTACTGGGAGGGATGAACTGTTGGTTGCAGATACTCAGGGACGATATATAAAGATTGTTTTACGAAGAGTTTTTTCTTTTTCAGTATCACAAAATGAAAAGTTTACTTATAGAGTTTATGCTAAATTGACTTCATAGTTTGTAGCAAGAGCCAATTTTGCGAGGCTTTTCGGAAATTCAGATGTTTTTCGTGATCACTGCCCAACAAGAGGCGAAAGAAGTAAATTATTGATCACTGCATGTTCATTTTTCATCAACTTAACTGATTATTTCCGACACGATTTGCTGCCAAAAGCTGTTGGTCACGTGACCTGTTTCTATTGAGTGACTAACCTGACCTGTCTTCATTCGTTCACTCTGTGAAAACACCTCTTCGAATAAATGCTGTTGTGCGACGCAATTCCTTTCTCATTTTTCTTCCTCAGATCCATCGTTGTATCTTTATCTTTATTATAGATATTACCAAAGCTGAGTGGGCGTGTATACAAATCAGAGCAACATAGGCCCTTAAATCAAATAAAGGATTCCTTTCGACATTCTTGGAAGGCCACCGAATTAGACAGACATTTGGGGATGGCTAAATGGCTCGGCAGGGAACGCTGTGATAAAGACTGCATAGTCAGACACAATGGATCGAACATAGCTAAACCTCATTTCGAAATATCATTGAACAACAAAGCTGGACAGTGCACTGGCCAAAACGTTGTAGTAAAGACAATATAGCTATAAAGTGGTCTGAAAGAATCCATATATAACAATACCTTTATATCTTCATTTCACAACAAGATATACTTCTTTTAGTATTTATGTCCGATCATTATAATGTATTTTATTAACCCCTTAAACTGCAGGTTACTGAATTTCCTTCATAGTAGTCCAATGGCTAACTCAATAAAACCCCTGTTTTATTGTGATTGATCGGTAGTTCTATTTGTGGGACTCAAGTTTTCATTTCCAATAAGAATCTCAAAATGGATGCCTTGTAATGTATTATCTTGCTGTATGAAAGAATGATTCGCACTAGATACTACTCAAATGGATTCCTTGAATGCAGAGGGCTTCTATCTTGCAATGGATAACCATTACTCTTCGAGATCTTTCGAAGTTAATGGGTTACGTACAGGCATGTTGTTCCTGACTGTGAAGTAGCACACCAGAAATTTCGACAAAAGCAACAACGAACAATGAATCAGAGTAAACTGAGTTTTTTTGTGCCGTGAAGCAATTCTCCTCAAGAAAGAAAAACGTGGAAACTGAAGTTTTTGCTTTTAAATAATAAAAAAAGAAGGAAAATATTGTTTATAACTTTGAGAAGAGTTAGATCATCTTTAGTATTAATGCAGTATTTGGGCCGATCCTTTTAACGGCTTTCATCAGGAATAGAATGTATTAGCCTTGAGGAAAGAGAGTTCCTTCGAACCGTTCTTTCTCTTGTAGTTGAGATTTATCCTTAAATGTTCCCTATGATACTGTTTGGGGCCTTATTTCTATGTGACTATTGCTAATTTCGCGATGCTTTTTAATCTATTTAAGATGATGCCCTACATAGAATTTATTCTGACAGAATAACGAATACAGATTTTCTAGTTGGGCATTTCAAACTTGAAAAGTTGGTGCAATGTATTTTTTCTTTTGTAATTATGCTTTTTTCCATAGTAATTATCTCCCTTGAATCGTAGCTCTCTGTCCACACCGTACAATATCTTTAAGAGACCCCTGTCTCTCTATTACTCTCACTAATTCAGTGTGAAAAGGCGTTGGCTTTCTCTAGAATTTTGGAGCTATTTCGCTTTGAAACGTGTTGCACGATTTTTTTACGCCGTTGTTACATGCAAGGCCGAAAAATACTTGCATATACAACGAAAGCGATTCTTTCAACGTATTGTTACTTGAAGTTCGTCTTCCTTGCAAGTGAATGGAAGCATTACATTCAGAAGGATACATCCTATTAACAGCATTTTTGCCACACAGAAAGTAATTTGATACTGTCAACAAAGAATGTCAACCGAACTGTCAAAATAGGTGTCATCAATTTTCAAGATGGTCTGGCTAGCTTGCTATGTATGCATGTGTCATGCGTACAAGCGGCACAAATGGAGCTAGAGGGATGAAATTCCCCCTTATCATGTCAACAAGAGACTTTTTTTTCAAATTCTACGAAATAAGGTTTTTAGTGGGTCTAGGTTGACAATTCGTAATGCTTACTTTTGGACGATATATAAAAAGAATTCAAAAAGATTTCTTTTTCAGAACCGCAAGATGAAGGGTTTCCAATGTAAGTTTATGGTAAATTGAGTTAGTAGTTTGTGTCCGGAAGCATTCTCGCTTGATTTTCAAATTCCAGACTTTTCTTTAGAGATAACTGACTAACAATAGGCGAGAGAAATAACCTATCCATTTTCCTGAATGATTATCCCCAACATGATTTGCTGCCAAAGGCGCTTGGCAACGTGACGGTTTCTATTGAATAAATAAGCAGACTTGTCTCTGTTTTTCTTCCTGCGAGGCAGATTTGCAACCTCACTTATTCGAGTAATTGCTGTTGTGCAAAACAATTTCTCCCTCATTCTTCTGTCGCATATTCTTTTTCTTATCCTATCTTTATTATCGATATTAACAAAGCGGACAGGACGCGTATAGGAATGAGAACAACAGAGTCCCTTAAATCAAATATAGGATTCTGTTCAGCATTCTCGGAAGGTTACGGGAGTGTGACAGATACTCGATGGGAAACATTGTGTCGAAAAAAATCAGTCAAGAATAATAAACAGAACCAGTCAATGTAATACGGTAACAACATCTCGAAATATTAGTCAGCAAGAAAGCCAGATGGTAAAACAGTTGAAATGATATCCTAAAGTCTACTCAGTCCAGCTGAATGGCCTTAGCGAATTATTGTATGATAGTATCAGAATTTCATCTAAAAACATCAGACAGCAAGAAGGCTGGACGATTCAGCAGCTGAAACGTTGTGACAAACACAGCATATTATTAGAGAGGAAATATGGTCTGAAAGAATCTATGGATAACTATGCCTTCACCTTTTTATTTTAGGAAAAGATGTTTTTCACTTGGGGTTTAAATCCCGTTATTATAGAGTATTTTAACCTTTACTGCGGATCACAAGAATTTCCGTTATTACAATTCTATGGCCAACTCAACAAAATCCTCGATTAATTGATTGATGGCAACACAGCTTTATCTCTGAGCCTGTGCTTTTATTTCGCAATGGATATCTCGAAATGGAAACCTTGCAATAGATACCTTGCCTGGGGTTCTTACTATGTAAAGGGCGTTTATCTTTCAATGCATGACCTGCAATGGATTCCTTTGCAAAGGGCTTTCATCTTGCGAAGGATAACCATTACTCTTCAAGACCTGTCACTGTTGATAGGTTAGAGACAGCCATTTTCTACACAAATGTAAATCAGAATGAGCAGCCTACCAGAAATTTCGACAAAGGTAACATCCAATAATAAATCGGTGTAAACCCACCGTTTTTGCGCCATGAACTTATTCTCCTCAAGAAAGAAAAATGTTGCAACAGAACTTTTCCCTCTTGAATAATCAGGAAAAAAAGAGGAATATATCTTTGATAACCTTGAGAAGTATCATTACATGCAGACTTTTGTTCGGACAATCAAATCTCTTCTTTCATTTTTGTTGCTGACTCGACCCTTTCGGCCGAATCGTTCTATGACCTTCTCCAGTCGTAAAATGCAAAACCCCAAAATGTAATCAGGTAGGAAAGAGAGTGCCTCTTATTATTTGATTACCGTTTTCTTTTGTTGTTTTGCACCACTGGAGACTGGTACCGATAGTAGAGATTCTCTTTCTTACTGATATTACATTTTTTCACCAGAAAAGTGTCGCGAAATGTATCAGCTAAAAGGTTGTGTGAACATCCAGGCGAGAAAAAGAGATTAGATTGTCCAAACAAAAGTTAGAACATAGAAAGATGAGCACTTTCTGTTCAGACACAATTTGATTGATTCCAGAGCAAAGGTCTTTTCGGACTTAGAAATGCCGGAATGAAATGAAGATACGTATCAAACGAATAATCAAGAATATATATGGCTTCCGTTCTGCCTCGACGGACAATCGAACGTCCAATTCCCCCGGGGTCGCATGCCTGGACAAAGCGTATGGATATCCTGGGATACCACGTCATCAGAATCCACCTCTCAATCTCACTTGATATTGTTTAAGGAAAAGTAAAGAGCGATAGTCTGGAATGGCTGGCTGTAGGAGCTGCTGAGAAGGCGACAAATTGGGCTTTAAACTTTTTTAAGGATGCTATAATTCTTGTGTCTTGGATCAGGTACACACAAGCAATTACCAGTAAGATCAATTTCCAGTTTTGTTCAGTTTACGTTACCTAAATGTCAACTATCTGGGTACTTAATAGGTACGGTGTTACTTAACGTCGGTGATCTTACGATAATTAGTACATTTAACCTGATTTGGTGTTAAACCCCTTAGTTTTGTAAAGAGGTTCCTCAATCTTGCTCTTTGTTTTGAATGCGTACTGGGGAGGTATTGACTATCATCTTGAAGTCTATTTTAGAGATTGAACTACAGTTTACCGGATCGAGGTGAGCACTACACCACTGAGTCACGGTGATCGGTATTATTCCTTCTGTTGGTTAAAGAAAATCCTATATTGTAAATGTAAATAAGATATCACAATAGAAAAAAACTCCCTGTTTCACGAGATAGACACGTAATCAAACGCACATGTATAAGAACAAATATCGTGCGTGTGCAAAGAACTAATGATGTTTATAAGTGAGACGGTCATGTTAGAAACCGTCGACCTGAACTGTCAACAGAAGTTTCTCTAAGTTTTTAAGCTGGTCTATCTGGCTATGCATATATTAATGCATACAGGTCACACCATTGGAGCTAGAGGACTGGAAATTTAAACGTTCACTCTTCTACTGTGTCCACGGACGTTTCTTTTTTTTATTTTCCCAAAGTTCCCTCGCATAAATTTTGAGGGGTTCAATTTGAAAGGCATGTTAATGCTAAACTGATCCCAGTTTGTGTCCGCTAGTTTCAGTTTATCAATCACAGCCCCCAAAACCGATAGAAATTACTTTGATTATCAGTTTTTTCGATTTTTTAATTGGTCACCCCAAACAAGGCGTGATGCAAAGAAACTTTTTCATTTGAGATTCAATTGCCAATCAAGTTATCATAAATTATTTTCTAAATTTGTATCTGGCTGCTCTCGCACTTTTTTGAAAATTCACTCAGTGATCACTGCCCAACAAAATACAAGAGAAATTACGAATTTGAAATCACCAATTTTTGTCTATAATTGTCTTTATTGGTCATCCCTAACACGGCATGGCACAGAAAGACATTGGTTGCAGGATGTGTTCTATTAAGTGACTAACCAGACCTGACTTCTTTATTCTCTAAGACCACCTGTAAAACGTAGGAGCATTGAAAGCGTTTTTCACCACTTGAATTTGTTTTTGTCACGCATAAGTTGTTTATATCATTAACATGAGGATTGTTTAAGCTGTCAGGCTATTGGTATGAATGTTTTCTGCATAGGATTGTAATATTGGAGGCTCCCGTTTCTATAAATACAAAGATGAGATGAACAGAATCAATATTTGAGTAAATATGTAAACAGGTCCGGTTAGCCACTCATTAGAAACCATCATGTGACCAAAGTATTCTTGCAGCATGTTGGGTGTGATCAATTAAAACTGGAAGAAAAGGTGATCAAGGGATAACTTATCTTCTCACCTTTTGTTGGATAATTAAAAGTCTGAATCAAAAAAAAAAAGACAAGCAGGCAAAAATGGGACTAATTTATCAAGAACTTACATTGCAAATTGGACACTCCCACTAAAAATCTTTTTATGGGGGGATTTTCGGAACCAAAAACTGTTTTTGCAAACATAATGAGGCCTAAATGTTTGAATGGTGTGGCCTGTAAGTGCGATACATACATACGTACATAACCAGCCAGCAATCCAGACTGACTTGAAAACAGGAAAAAACTCTATTCGGTGACTGTTTCTCATATTAAGCAACAACAACAACTACAACTAGAGACAAGACTGGCTGCTTCAGGATCAAACCCTATTCTGAAAGAAGCATGAAAAAATTAGTTTTTTTTTCTTTTGAAAATCTTACAATTTCTTAGAAAAACACTTTTCTCTCAACTGAAAAAATATCAGACATCTATAAATATGAAATTGGACTTAATAGAATCATAGGTAGGTATATCTCTAGATAAATGTCATGAGAATCTAGATAGTTCTAATGTCTTTTTTATTTTTCATATATTGTAGTATGTCCCTAAGTGAACAAAAAAGAGTGTCATTTTTTCATTTTTCGCATTGTCTAGGAGTCTCTGCTTCAACTGATTGAACACAGATAATAGAAAAGTCCAACATTGGTTCTTTAAGATATTTTCTTCGTTGAAGATGATATTTTTTGTTCTCTACGTTATTATAATCAGAGAAGTTTCTGTACGTGTGAGCACTGAGATAACTTGACAACTGACCAACCTACGAAGTTGATATTTGCCAGATATGTTGGTCCATGCACTTTATATAGCTGTGTCAAGTTTAAAGTTGTTTGGATTTATGGACCCCTATAAGAGGTGGTGCTCAATTCACAATGAAAATTAATCTTGAAATAGATGTATTTTTCCTGAATATATACGTCACCAGCGTCCAGGATTGTGGTTTGAGAGAGTTGGAATGTTTTAGAGAGACAGAGAAGGAGAATCACTTTCTTTCTGCCGATTTTTCATCTGTAGAACTAGATTAAATTGAATGATAGTATAGATGATGTAAAGGTATTTCAAAAATCAGTTTTGATTTTTATTATTATTGACATAGATATTTCCATTTAGATTGTTGCTATTACCGACATCATCCTAAAGATGCACCTTTCAACCGGGCATGGCTGAGTTTCATCAATTCTTAATTCGTCTTGAAACTCAGGTATAGATTTGGATTCAAGTAGTCATTCATGTTGCAGGTGAGCTTGCAAACCTTGCACGTGGAAAATTATTATCTCATTCAAAATGGTTTTAATAAATAGAATAAGATCATCCAATCATCGGCACATACACAACCACACTCACATAACATGTCTCAATAATGTTTTCAGCGTCTAACGTGGGAGACCTGTTGAGAAGAAGACGGCCAGTCTGCTTCTAATAAATTGAATTCGGACTACTGTAGTTCTCAAATCTCATCATTCTTTATGTCTTTTGGATTTCAAAGCGGCCATTGGCATATAGAATTAATTAAATCTAACAAATTAATTTTGTGTGGGCGTCATTCAGATGACATTGTTGGAACATTCAGAGACAAACATCGGCAAGGGAGTTTTAAGAAATTTGAAATTTCATCAGATGGGTTTAGTCGTTCACTCAGAACGGGCGTGCCATCCATCCAAAGATGTTTTGGCTGCGACTAATTGACCGTAACTACCAGTCAGAGAAGACGCTTTTCGGACCAACGTGTTTTTCTTAGACACGTGATGTCTGAGTGTACGTACGAGTGAGCCAGCCAGGAAAGTTATTTATCCGTGACTAAGTGGGAGAGCCAGAAAGAGAGAATGACTGGCAGAGAAGGGAAGCTAAAGGGGGACAGGGTGAAGGAGGAGAGGAAGTTGAAAGAAAAAAAAAAGAAAGACATTTTATTTACGGGAACAGTAAGACTTTCTTTTAGTTTATTTAGAAAGTTTGAAGAAGATCGATTTTGGAAGGTTTTTGTCCAACGTCTCTGTTCTTTAGAAAGATACAAAGTCTCCAATGATTGTTTGAAAGCATAATTCCAATGAAAAAAAATTTGCTCCACACAACTCATATCTGGTTCAAATTATTTCACAAATGCAAAAATGCAAATTACGGTTTTGTTGGCAACTACACCGGTAGAGAATTATGCAAATGAACACAACACCAAAATAGCTTTCCCTCATCCCATCTCGTCAGACTTTCGTTCCTAAATCAGACCTTTCAGCTTCTATTCATTCCTGGTTTTCGTCAGATATCAAGTGTATCTCGAGCTTTCAAGAAAAGTGCAGCATTCCAATGTTAGATGATAACCAATGTGCAAAAATAATTAAATGAACAAATGGAATTAAACTTTAGTTTCCATTCAATATGAAGTTTATTCAATGCTGTATGCCAACGCCAAAATACATTGAAATTTCTGCTATGACATGTTTTTTTAGGGCTTCAAAGCAAAAGGTTCTTCAAGTTCGACCTTTTTTAATTTCATTCACAATTATCAATATTATATTTCCCCAGCCCAATAAGTCAAAAATATCAATAGAGTTTTTCGGACAATTGAACTTCTTGTTGTTTTTTATTCGGCCGATTCATTCTATGGCCTTCTTCTGATGTAATATCCCAAATGCGATTGTTATAGACAGAATACTCCAATGGTATCTACGTCACATCGTAGGAATCAGGTAATGTCGATTTGTTAGGCCTAGATTTAAGTACCTTGTCCCAGTTGAGTAGGAGAAGCCACACCTGATTGAGCTATGCAATTGTATGTCATACACTTAGTAGATATATTGATGAGAGGGGAATGCTGCTTCCTTTATTTTCATCTATTTCCAAATGCGTTCCCTGTCTATTATAAGAACTTCTTCCGAGAGAGGGAAGTTTTTGCCCTTTTCTCGTCTGAAAAATTCATTGATTGCAATTTTTCTCAATTGTTTCCATTGATCATCCTCAAAACAGCAAGCTTAAAGACATTGGTCACACGGTGGTTTTCTTTGAGTAACCAACCAGATCAGGTTTTTTTCTAATCATGAATTTATGGCTCAAACTATATTGGTAGCATTTTCATCAAAGTCATTTTACCGACACAACTTCTTGTTTTATTTGATTTAAGAAAAAGGAATCATATATGAATGGCAGTGATTCATAGTTTCCCTTAGAATACCACTTGTTTTTTCAATCGAGAAAGCAAATTTGTTGTCTGGTGTGTGTGTGCTCTATCGAAGCTATTGCTTGTCTTTCCGTAATTTTTTCCGACTAGAATCATCATGAAATACTACCCACACAACTGATACATCAGGGCAATCGGGGTTAGGTTATATACTATTTATAGAGCTACGCACAGCACTGTTTATTTGACCATCTCTGTGTTTGGTATCAGAATGGTTATAGGTTATTATAACCGGCGCATTTTCTTGACAACTAAGTTTGAGCTTAGTTTTCTTTTTACTTGTGTTAACGAAGTTGAAAACCGTATAAGTATTTGCTCGTGTCTGATCTTCTATTGGTTCATTGGTTTATTTATTTGTTGGTCTAACCCTGATAACCCTGATATGTCAACTGTGTGGGTAGTATTAGATTCTGTATCTGCTGGCGTTATAGAATTTAATTTCTCTTTGGAAGCTTTTGAAAGCTTCTAATAGTTCATTGTTTATCTTTTCCCTTATTTTGTATTATGGCATAATCATGGACAGCTTACCATGTTTAAAACTGTCGTTGGTGGTTCTACTTGGAATTTCAAATTCGGTAACCCAGCTCTTAAGAAAGTTTTCATCATTAGTATCAATATTGCTTTTATGAATATGGCCAAATATATCAGCAAATCTCTTGTCATCTGTTATATATTATCTCTCAGAATTGATCCAAATCACGCTTTGACTATATCAGCGATTCCTAACGCACAGTACTTCCTATTACGTCGTTACGTTTTCAGGGGTATTACTCGTTAAGGGTTACCTTGATCCCATCATCTTCCGCCCTCAATATGCAAGCGCCACTCAAACACCTCGTTTGGCTCATTGCTATAGGCCTCTTCTGACATTCAAAAGGACTCTGGGGCCGATTTCCGTATTTCGAGTTTGAGGTTCCATCTTCGCAATCAAAAATGAGCAACTGACGTAATCGCCAAAAGCTTATAACACAGGTCCTAATGTTCACAGCATAACACGAAATGACATGCTGACTTGAAACAAATACTGTTTACTACCTATCGCGTGACATGACTGTCCTGTTCTTAGTTTGATAGCAGCAGGGACAGTATTAGAATTTTTTCGATCGCATCACGTATAAGAGTTCTTTACTTGCTCAACTATCACCCAGTATTCCAAAGATATCTTGTTGCTTTAGTCGTAGTTTTATCAAATAGAAATCTCCTATTTCGGTCTCGAACCTTGAATAAAGGTGGAAAGGTTGCTTATCTTCACATAGTATCACGAAGTCTCTACAGAAGATTCTTCTTTGCTGGCTGTTCAGTCCAGAAGTCCAGAACTACGAGATATTTGCCATTTTTTCAAACATTTTTTCACCATTGTATCAATCACTATTTATATTTAATTATATAAGAATCTATCTCCTATACCTCATTCACAATATTCTTTCCCATACTTCGTTATTCTTTTCACATACATTTTCCCTATTTTCTGTTATTAATGTAACAACATCCTTATGTATGCCTTACATTTCATTTCTGTTAGGAACAGATTACACATGGCTCTACAAAGGTCTGCGTCATTTCCATGGTTCAAATACTAATAAAGAGTTCTTCATTTTTCATTTCCTTCACAAATCCCTCTTTAATTTCTAATTCTTTCTCCTTTTTTCTTTTTTGATTTCCTCGGATAAAGAATTTATATCAACAAGAACTCGCAACAGGTTTACTCGAGGACAAACTATTTCAACTACCTTCATTTTTTTCAATCAGCCGTTAATACTTTGAGTCTGTATTGATAGAATTTGAAGATTGACTTGTGGAAAGTCTCTGTATCATCTTGTTCATCTTAATTTGGATTGCGTGTTCCATCTCTCTTGTGGGGGTGCACTGTAGGGATGGATGGCACCACTCATGTATATTTGTCTATTGGGAGGCCTACATATCTGTTAAGCGTCTCTTGTTCTGAAACCCCTCAATGTTTATATAACGTTCTTGACTTCTGATCAATAATTTTGGGCGTGTATAAACCCATTTGACACCTTCATTGATTGGTGGGAACACAGAACTCGAGGTTGCCTCAGTCTTAGTCAGTTACATATTGGACACAAGTATACGTGTCAAATACAAACTAAATGTTTTTTTTTACTTCGTGATAACCCAGGAGCATGTTATGATTGTTAATATTAGAAATATCAAATGGATCTATCTTTAAAATTTTATGCAACGGCCTAGTTCACCTGATCTTAAAGCAGTTATGTGCCTTTTTGTGGTACTTCAAAATACTTCTAATCTAATTCAAGACTTTTGTACATTCCTGTCTCAAGCAGAAATGATTAAAACCTCAGATTTAAGGTCAACTGAAACTAATTTCAGTGTGCATTTTCAGTTTACATCCTATTTCTTTGAGATCTGAAAATCCAATGTCCAATCCTTAATAATTCTATAACCAACTGAACTATGAGGTATTGACCAGTAAAAATCGATATCTAAGGCAGTACTTCATGACATAGTGCCTGTGCATGACGTCACAAGTAATCACAATATAGCGGCTTTTTTTTCAAAGAGATTTAGACGTCAACATTTTTGAAATGATGGTTCAGCCTGATATGTATGAACCTATTGTTAGGAAGGGGCACTGGGCCGAGTGGAAATCCTTTCTCAGAAACGCTCAATGACTGCACTGAGAGTGGAGAGTTTCCAAAGAACAAGAATCGGTAAGTTACTAGGCAGACCTACAGACTCCACTGAAAAAAATATCAGTAAAAGTAAATGGAGATGTTTTGAATTCGAATAGTGCAAAAAGCCGTAGTAAAATATTAGTACAATGCTTTAAACATTTTGTAAGAAATCGAATACAGGTTGGATTTTGATAATTTTATGATACTTACATAACGGAGGACCAAATACTTCTAAAGAAATCCCCATTCAAAATCCCAGGAAGAAAAAACGGGCATCATTTAATCTGTGTAATAGTTGTGGGCTCGTTTTTACTTTATGTGATTGCCTTGATTGTCGGTCAGGACGTCATAAATGGGTCCCCGTAAAGGGACATAAGTCATGTATTACATATTCCCTTTTTTTGTACAGGTGATCACTTCAATTGATTTTTTAGTCGTGTGTTTTTTTGAAGATGTCCCCAGATGCTACCTATATCTATGCCGGTTCGACTGGACAAAGTATGTATGTAGCTTCCATGAGGCGATGGATACATCAATTGTTCTGCCTGTTTAAAAATTGAACTTCATCCTATGAGGGCCTTTGACCATCCCAGTCCTTTTATGCATGGTCAACCATGCCAGACTGCTGCGTGTCATGGCCTCCCTGTGCTTTCGATTCTTTTCTTTGCTGACCTACAAGTTTCGCCCTTATAATGTCCAACACATTTACAAATGAAAATATAGACATGGAAAATAATCTTATCATATCATATACAATGATTAATATATACTGTTTCATATTAATTTATCGTTTCAGGCTATGATGTTTATTTTTGTATTTGCATGTTTTTGCTTTCCATCAATCTTGGCCATACTGTTTTGTCTACAGATTTGTAAATTGTACTCCACTAGATCCCTTCCAGAGATAGTGTTTTTGCCGTTTTGGGCATCAAAGACTGTTTTGACGTTTTTGGGGTCCTATTTTGACGGGTTATTGATAACATTTTGATTCTCCCAGATTTTTTACCCTATTTCATGTTTTTCAGCAGAAAATGCCCGTGATGTCATAAACAGAATTCATTCTGAACATATTCATTCTTCGATTGATCTTATTTTAAATGATTCCAAATTTGACACTATTTTATTATTAAACTTTTTAAAACTGATAAATAGTTAAATGTTTTAGAAATGTCACTTTCAGCATAGGAACGTATCAGGCCTTCAATTTTGTATCTAATCCCCAGAAATGTCGTATATTTGTTGATTGGAAAGATTTGGTTCCCTTCTTCATTCGTGTCAACTTCTTCTTTTCTCTCTTTGTTTCTTCAGTATCACCAAAGGGGGTCATTAAGTTGGGGGGGGGGGTCATTACATCATGAATATATACTTTTCTAGAGAATGTGGAGTTTATAATATCTATTCCTGTAATCCATTGCTTCAATCCATTGCTTTAATCCATAGCTCTAATCTTAATCCTCCTATATTAATAATTAGAAACTGTCAACCAAAACTGTCAGCAAAGCTTTCAGCCTAGGGTTTCTCCGTTCGTTGGCCACGTGTGTATCTATGTATGTATGTATCACGCTTACATGCCGTATCACTTGCGCCACAGATCTGAAAACGTAGATATTGTCAGACTCCAGAGCAGGGTCTGGAGTTGATTTTGTTTTCTTTTTTCTTATGAGAAGAAGAACAACAAAAAACAAGAACAATCCTCACCAAAATGAGGGGTGTAAACTTATCTGTAAACTCCACCTTCTCCAACTGTGATTTGAACTCACGATCAACTGATTGCCAGGAGGCTGTCTCATTAATTGACAAGTAAAAATCACCGTAGAAATATCTCCTTCATTATCTGAGTAAAATATCCCCTGTTCATTAGTAAATAAGAAATCATTAGCCAAATATGTTACTCAAACTGCTAACATAGGTATTTTCATTTTTTTCAAAGATGGTTTGACTGGCTATGCATGTATATAAGTATGTATCACGCATAAAGTCTGCGCCAATCGAGCGAGAGAACTGAAAGTCTAAATATTGTCAAATTTCCTTTCAAAGTCTGGATGTTATCAAAAATAGGTAGTCAGCCAATAATAACCGTCAAGTGACCAACATCTTTTGGCAGCAGTTCATGATCAATTGAACAATTGGAAAAAAAAAAACGTGTGATCAATTAATAAGTTGATTATTTTGCCCTTTGTTGGTTGATGATCACTATAAAAGTTTGAATTTTCCAGAAATAAGCATGGATTCTGGCGGACACTAACTTGGGGCTCAATTCAGGATAAAATTTCATTGCAAATTGAACCTCCTTTTTCAGGGGAAAGGGTAGACAAAAAACAAAACAAACAAAAAAATAAGAGGAGAAATTTATTCCTGGACGTAAGGAGTAAATGTTTGAATTTTCAGCATTCAAGTTCGATTGATACGACGTCTATACGTACATAGTGAGCCAAACCAGCTTAAAAATTGAAGAAACCTATATTGAAAATTTTATTGACAGATTTGGTTGACGTTTTTCAATGAACTGACGAAAAGGAAACAATTTACTCAGATGATGAAGAAGATAAAATTGCAGTGATGACGAAGATGATGAAGAAGACCAGACTGACTGCTGCAGGGTTGAACTCCACTCCAATTTTTCCGACTGAAGATGGTTACTGCAACTTTAGTATTGCATATATAAGATATAAGAATATTCATATTTTTTGTATAAATGTACTCATTCATTAGAATGAAATCAGCCTGAGCGAATCTATATGATACAGTTTTTCGTTGATGTCCGAGACAATCACTTAGCGTCTTAGCAATCAGTTGGGCGTGAGTCCAAATTGCGGTAAGAGAATATGGATTTTACACATCGGTTTACACCACTACTTTTGATGAATTTCTTTTTTTGTCCTAGCTGCTGTTGTTGAAAAACGCACAACTAAATCTGTTTGTTTATTGGCTCCTCTTTCAGCGGGTATCTGGTGAGATCATTATCAACAATTCATTACCAAACCCCATGTACGATTCATTCCCAACATTAACTCTATCCCCAGACAATTCATAGCCGTAGATTACGGAAAAATCATCTCCAACAAAGTTTAACAATACTAATACTAGTTATGAATTAATCAGTGAATACACATATCCTTTATGCATTGAAAACATGTATATTTCACTCATTTTGTTGCCATCCAGCTAGTTGGGACAAGTTCGCTTCGAAGATTCTTGGGGAAATATTTCTTTGTTAATATTCAATAGTTTAGTTCAAATTGTAAAGAGATGTTTGCTCATTTTGATTTTTCATAAAATACAAAGAACTTCAACTGAGAAACAGAAGAGCTCAGATAAACACGCTATAAACAACAACCAAAAACCATACAAAGTATGGACACCGGTGACAAACGAATTACTGTCCCTGTTGAAAGAAAAATCCGTTAACAATAATGCCTCAAAGTTGATATCCTCTGTGTATTTATTCCGGAAATGAGTTGATTTCCTAATATCTACATTCTTGGGGTGTGGCATATTTATCCCATCTATTTGTTCCGTTTTTTCCCATCGATTCTTCAACAATATTTTGAACTAAACAATTGTCTCTTTTAATGTATTAAAAACTGTCAACTAAAACTGTCACCAAATATGTCAACCTGGGTTTCTATCGGTTTTCATCCTAGTCCAGCTAGTTGACTGATTATGAATATAACACATAAACAGGCTGCACCAGTAAAGCTAGATGGCTAAGTATTCAAACATTTATACCCTATTATGTCTGCAAAGTACTTTTGTATGTTTTTTCAAATTACTTCCTTGAGTGATTTTTTGGGTGATGGGGGGTGCATTTTGCAATGTAAATTCAAAATTGGCTTCATAATGCAAATATATAATACGTTTTATAATGTAAATTTTCAAACGTTGGTCTCTAGTTTGTGCCCGCATGTTGTTTTTTTTGTTTTTTTTTTTGTTGTTGAAGATTCAGACTTTTATTGATCACTGTTCAACAAAAGTCGACAGAAGTAATTTACTTCTTGGATCTCTGCTTTTTCAATTTTTCAATTGATCTTCCCCCGGAACAGCATACTGCTAAGAGACGTTGGTCATGTGACAGTTCCCATCAAGGGACGAACCAAATCTGTCCTCCACGAATTGTGGATAAGATATTTGCTATCAATGCTGATTGCATTGGTAAGAAGGGCTGATCCAGGAGTGGAGGATCCTCCACCCTCCCCTACAGACGCCTATAGCTGAGAGTTGACTTATTTTCCATGATATATTCATCCATTTCTTTTCTTTTTTACAAGTGGTTCTCGACATTTTTTTACCAATTCACCCTTTTCCTCCATTTTTTTTAGAATGCCTTTCCACCCTTCCAAAATTGTCTGACTCAAAGGGTACATTCAAATAATATGCATTTAATATTGGAAACATTTCCTTTTTCATATTATCACAAATAATATTTCACGTGTATTATTTTTGTAGAAGAAAAATCAATTAAACTATATTAGTAGTGCCCCCCCCCAAAAAAACAAACAATCCAAATTCGAATTTGCTAATCTGTGGTCTAAATCCCTCCGCCATCCTTCAAACCTTAAGATTCCCCAGAATTCTCCTGGTTGCAAATTCTCGTTTCAGACAGGAGAAGACTGTGGGACTGTCTTTTTCTCCAAACAAACAGCGCAGATCAAATCAACTCAGGCGATTTTCGTATCTGAAATCTTATTTTTCTAAAAGAACGTTCTTTGTTTTTCTTTATTTGGGTCTGAGTTTTGCTCTTTGAACCTTCAGTAACCTTTAACCAAAACTTCAACAGCATCAACATAAACATCAACCCCAGTGGTTTCTTCAGTCTTTGGATTTGCCTGAATGTCTGGGAGTCTGACTGGCTTTTTATGAATATATTTATCTGTCACATGTGCAGTTTGCATTGATGGAGCTACAGGGCTAAAAACGTATACATTCACTTCTCATTTCGTCGATGAAAACTTTTTTCTCCGTTTTTAATCTCAATAAATAGTTTTTTGTCGGACAGAATCTATATTGAAATATTTTGTTAACGTGTGTCAGGCAATGTCAGGACGTGAGAAGCAGCGGCAGGTAGAAAAATACTGCCAGTTTTCTTCGAAAGATTCATGCCATGTGCAGCAGGTATGTCGAAAGCAAAAACATAACGATCAAAATCGTGCCGACTCAACATCCAAGAACAAAAAGATCTCATTAGTTTTGAAAAGGAGGGTTTGCAACCAAAGCGTCAATTCAATTGTCACCTATGGAGCTGAAACACGGAACCTAACCGAAAGACTGGCTCTCACACTTAGAACCCTGCAATTTGCACGAGGGATTATCATGTCTAGCATCACATATTCAGCATAGTATATTAAAGAAAAACACAGGAGTTGGAGATATCATGAAATTCATTAGGAAACACAAATGACAATGAGCAGGCCATTTTGCAAGAATGTCAGACAACGGATGGACATCAGGACACGCAATGTGGATCCCCAGAGATTGTACGCAAAATTGTGGCCGGCAAAGTTCAAGAGATATCAGCTACCCGACACCCACGATCAATTGGTCTGGAGAATCTCGAGGAAGACGCCTAACTACGAACCTTAGAGGACTGATGATGATGATGATGATGATGATGATGATGATGATGATGATAAAGATGATGATCATACCCAGCAAAATAAATCACAGGGTTCCATAAATGACAGTAGTAATTTTAGTTGAGCTACAATAGCACAAAAGAGCAATCGTCATTATCCTGGGTTGGGCCTTTGATAACATATAGAAGATCAAGCTAAACAATAATTTCTTCAATTTATCTTCCCATAATGGCATTTTCAGGATGAAAGTAAAAAAAAAAATATACAAAGCAAATTGATTGGGTATACAGCAAGACAATTGAAGCTAACAATACTTGTAAATCCTCTTTGAAATACCCGGAACTAAAATAATTAGGCACCCACGACTTCGGCTCCACCTTTGTTGTTGTAGTAGCAACAATTGCATTAATAGTAAACTACCCATAACCTGTATTTACCTTTCTTTCCACGATCACAGGTTTGACACAAGATCAGTTTAACAGGTGCTGCACAGGCTAGAGTGTGGATAGTTTAAAAATAGTCTTAGTTTCCACAACCACTGACGCGAAGGGGCCGGTACAAGAGCCCGTCCCCCCTTCCAGGTTTACTGATTCTCAGCTATTGAGCAATTTAAACCCACGGCGCAGGACGCATCCAGTGCCAGGTAAGATATTTACACTGAATGTGACACGAGGTCAGTTTAGAGTAGAACTCAAACGCCAAATAGGTCTAGTCTCTGCAACTACGATGGCAATGGCACCGGTATGAGTACCAGCCCTCCCCTTTCTAGCTTTCTCAGCAGGAACGGCAGCCATTTTATGGGCACTTCTTATAGTTTACACGAAAGTTACACCTTGATTGGAAACTCTCCAGTGTCAAATATCAGCTCAATCCATTAATTTATGGCATGATGGAAGGTCAGTCTTCTAAGCAGGGACAACTCAAGCCAAGGCCAGCGTGATTGCTTTCCATAGTTTGATGTATACAAAACTTGCGCTTCGTTCCTAAGTCCCCAGTGCCAAAATTCATCTCACTCCAACCATCTGTAAGGCAACTTTATTAGACAAAAATTGTGAACAGTGCAGACTCCGTTGTCGAATGAATTCTCGGGGGAGATCTTTGCTCTGCTCTGATACAGATTATCATTTCATCAGAACTAAAACCCCCAAAAATTGTCCAAGATGCAATATAAGCTAAACATGACTAAGAGAGAATACACTTCTACCAATGTCAGGGGGGAGGATAATTAAGCCTGGATCCGCCCACAAATTCGATCACTTTTTTTCCATAGTCTATAGCCTGTCATTGAAATCAATTTCACGTTTTTGGAGATATCGTGTTGATAGACGTGAAATTTTGACGATAGTATGTGGTATGCACATATAACTGCAGCATAGGGGTTAATTGCGTATGGATCCACAACAAAATCTAATAACTTCTTTCGTAGCCCATTGTCCAGCTCCTATAAGATTTCATTGTGATTCACAGAGTTCTTATAGAGATATCAGACAGACATGAGGGTATACATAAATTTATTGAAAAAAATCCTCAGCTAATTCAATATTTCATTATCCATCTTTCTACAAAATTTAATTGGAATCCATTGAGTTCTTTCGAGGATATCTTGTGGACAGACAGGAAGACCGACAAAAAGACAGACAATATGGATGCAACCAAATACATATATATCTCCTTTACTTTGTTGGCAAAAGTAGATTATGTAGTAAATGTGAAAGTTAAAATAACACTTATCACTGGCTCTATCAGACTCTAATAAAAGCTAGAGGACATTAGATGTCGTAACGTAGAGATTCTTTTCATCAGAATTGAAAAGAAATGGGCTAAGACTATCCAATTATATGATGTCAGTTGCCTACGTTATTTTTTCAAATTTATTATCATTAGTGACATCTGATTACCAACTGCATATTATCTTATTTACGTCTGGGCACGTTGACAAAAAGATCCCATTAGTCCAAAAAAAGAAGAATTTAAAACCAATGTATTCTCCTGGTAGTCACCTGTGGAGCTGGAATATGGACCTAACTGAGACAAATCTGCAGACTGTGAAGCAGGCAACGTGAAATATGAAAGAATCATGATCAACTTCACATGAACAGATCACAAGACAGCACGGTATATCAGGGAAAAAACTGGTGTCCAAGATGTTGTGCAATCTATTACAAAACTCAAATGGCAATAGGCTGGCCATTTTTTACGAATAAGCAACTAAGTGATCGACATCACGACCAAAAACATGGATCCCTAGGGATCACATGCGTAACCGACGCCGGCAGAAAATCAGATAGTGAGACACACTGGACTGGTTCAGAAAGCATTGGTTTTGCGACGCCTCCGATAGAGGCGTATGGCAAATCTGAGGGAAGTTCTATGTCCAACAACGGACGATAAAAGACTGATGATGATGATGATGATGATGAGGATGAGGATGATGATGAGGCCACCCTTCATTAATCAATTAATTTTCTTTAAGAAGACAATCCTTCTTTGTCAAGTTTTTCGTTTCGAAAGGGAAGAAAGGAGTTTGTGATCGTGGACATTAGCGTCTCCCTTTCAACTATTTGGAGGCTGCTGATAGTAACTTTATGTGTTTCCATATCTTTGGTGAGTTGATTTTGTTTCGCCATCGATTTCAGTCTTCGGAAATCAAATGTTACAGGTCCAAAGGAGTTTGGGATCATCATCATCATCATCATCAGTCTTTAATCGTCCGTCGTTGGACATAGATGTTCCAAAAGGTTCTCCACATCTCTCTGTCATAGGCATCGCAGAACCATTACTTTCTCAATTTGTCTAGATCATTTCCCCACCCAGTATTCTGCCGGTCTCAGTCATGCATTTGATCTCTGAGAATCCATGTTGTGAGTCGTGATGTCCATCGGTTGTCTGACATTCTTGCACATTACCGACCCATTACCATTTAAGTCTTTTAATGCATTGTATGATGTTTTGGATTCCTTTTTTCTCCTTGACATGATGTGCTGTCTTGTGATATCTCCAAGTGAGGTTGAGCATGATTCTTTCATATGTCACGTTGTATGCTTCTCGGTCTGCTGGTCAGTCTCGGTGTGCAACACGTGGGACTTTAGAGGCTACAAGATGCATAATGGCATCACTTGCTCCATGATGACTGACCGATGACGTCAGATGACTGACTGATGAAGTCAGGTAACTGATGACTGACTGGTGACGTCAGATGACTGATGGCTGGCTGATGACGTGAAATAGAACCTCTGACTCTCTTTTTCCCTCTCTGTCCCTCTGTCTCTTTTCTCCTCTCTCTCTCTATTCACGGCAGTTCGGCCTGAACCTTGTCGTTAGTCTTACATCGATGAATAGAATCATCGTGGAGTCAATTGTATGAGTTTCACAAAACGCCTATCGCAGGAGTTTGAAAAAACTTTCGTTGCAGGAATTCTAAAAAAATTCCAAAAGTAGGAGAAAGAAAAATCAAAAATTATTTTGTAAATTCTCTCAACAAAATATTGATATAATATTGTGATGAGCATATCATATTGAAACTTTTTTTCCATATATCTGCATCTTCAGTTTTTAACGACCTCTTTACAATGGGCGTCGCAGAGCCAGTACTTTCTGAACACGTCTAGGTCGGCACACCATCTTTTTTGCTGGTGGTAGTTTTGCAGATGGTCTCTGGGGATCCACGTTTTGAGTCAGTCTTACAATATAGCCTCATCATTGCCATTTGAATTTTCTAACGATTTCAATAATATCTCTGACATGACACTTCATTCCCTCATATATATATATATATATATATATATATATATATATATATATATATATATATATATATATATATGTTGTTTCGAGATCTTTTTTGGTGATGTTGAGCATGTTCAAACTAATCATTCAGTCGAGGATGCAAGGGTTTTGTGAAGATAAGGTCCAACGACTAAAGGTGTCCAAGTGGGAAAACAGACATAAACCACTGGTCTAAAAGATATAACAGAGTATGAAGTAGATTTGCTGGTGGACCAGAGGACTGTTGACCGTGAGATTTGAAATATTATTCGAAATTCTTATTCAGGGATTCTCTCACGAATTCAAAGTGTCGGTGTAACAGCTTTCCACCGTTATCACTTCTTTGGCGGAAAGGAATCCATGAGTGGAATAGTTCAGGTGCTCACTTTATAACCTGCTTCTTTGGCAACCATTGTGACATGCCCCCGACAAAACATTTTTTCGTCTAAACGGCTGACAATTAGATATAGAGCACGAGTAGGTGAATCCATACCATTCGAAAAAATACAAGTTTCATAAGTGGAAGTGGATTAATACTATTCCCAAGGACACAAGTAGCACATGTAGAAATGGACTCATGCCATTCCAAAGGAAACCAGTTGCTAAGTAAATACAGGCATTCTCAGTCTCTGATTCGAACGCAGATCTTTGAATATGTTTTCCACGCCGACAATAGTTAAGCTACTGCCTCTCACCACCGTGGTGTAATGGTTATCAGGCCGGTTTTGCCGATCACTACTGTGCAGAGTAGTGAGCTCTATCCTCACTCGGTGCCCCATACTTGTAGATAAACTAACTACCACTCACCCCATTCATATACTAAAGTGCAAACAAAAATAAAAGATGCTGTCCATAGTTATGGGTCATTACCATTCAGATTTTTTTCAGATGACCAAACCCCTTGTTGTTTGTGCTGCTCAAGCGACGTCTCGGTCGATCTAGTCGACGGCCTTTTCCAGGCTCAACAGAGAAAGAAAATATAACGATCCGAATCCTAACGTTATAAGCGTTTTCTATCTTTGGAGGAGAAAAATCTATTTACCATCATCACATTCGGATAGTACCTCTGAGGAACGCTGAAGAATAGATCAACTGTGTTAACAACCTAGACACCAAAGAGGACTTTAATCGTTCAAATGTTTCCCATTCTCAACCCTGTAGAGTCAAACACTTTCTAGGCAATATTCCATATGAGCTCGTAATGTATCTGACTCCACTGATATATTTCTTGTCTAATACTGTTCTTAGATTCGATGGAGTATTTGGGCCTTGTTTGCCTATACACTTTCTTCAAGATAACCCCAAAGGATAAAAAATCGGGAGCTGTCAAATCTGGCGACCATCGCATTTGCCAGATTTGACAGCCAGTTAATTTCTGATACATCTGAAATTCAAAAAAATTCTCTGAAGCCGAAAATGGAAGGTATTTGCAGGATGTCACATTCCAAAATTAGTTTAAAGTTATTTCTAAGGTCGAAAACAAATATATCTGAAGGAGAAATTTCTTTACCTTTTTGATGAAAGAAATAGATTACCCATTGTTGCCAAAAAATGATGTTATAATTGAGCGTTTTTGTAAATGCATTATACTTATAAAATTTCAAAAAAAATGTTTGCATCAATTTTTTGTTTTTTTTCAATATTTCCTGGAGACTAAATCAACCCGAAGGTAAAATTAAGTAAAGATACAATTTATCGGGACATCTAGCCTGATAGGTTCCAAATCTTTGGAACTCATCCGCCGAAATCATCCCAAAGCTGCTCAAAACGTGATGAACCGTGTGGGACCGCGTGGCACTTTTATTTTCTGAACGCCCCGATAGATCGTTATGATATAATTTCAAATCCCACTGGAATTATTAAAGAGTCGGAACACAATGATGAATGTTTAATCCAATAGCAATCATTCCCTTCTCTAAACACATTGAACTCTTCATATCGAATCACTGTGACCCCAATAATGGTCTGATCAACCAGCTAATTGGGCAATTGCTAATTCTCTCTTCCAATCTATAAATCTATTTATCTATAAGTGTGTGTGTGTGTGTGTATGACTCTGTGTGTGTGACTCTGTGTGTGTGTGTGTGTGTGTGTGTGTGTGTGTATGTCCAGGCGCTCCCGGTCACATTTTCGATTACAACCTTGAAAATTTGCATATGTAAATCATTGACACCACCTGAATATGTTTTTTTTTCTCAAGGGATTCGAACATTATTGATCCCAAATGGTCCGAGGCCCCAATGGTCGTTCAAGATCAACAATGCCCAAATCTTGTGCAGGTATTTTCTAAAAATGATTTTAGATATTTTTCAAATAATTAGACACGGTGCATGCGCGGGCTATCGTGATTCATTAAATTAAGGTATGGATACATATGTGAAAATTTAATGTGAAATAATTCCCCATTAGCTATTATCCCGTTATACCATCGAACGTCACTTTATTATATAATACTTGTTTATGTGTGTGTGTGTGTGTGTGTGTGTGTGTGTGTTTGTGATGGACAAAGCTTACGAAAATGCTAGACTGATAAACCGCTAAAAATTTAGCAGAAGCAAGGACAATTGCTGTCCGCTATCTTTTACCATCGGAATTTACCTTCGGTTTTCTTTTACTCTAAGACACTTTTAAACAGACCTACTAAGCCCTTACAAACAGACCTACAAAATCCTTACAAACAGACCTACAAAATCCTAACAGACCTACAAAACCCTTACAAACAGACCTATAGAACTGAAGTTTCAATATATAGATAGAGCTCTCGATAAAGGTGCAGCACACCATTTTAAGACGATGATCAGGGTGTGCATGAATAATTAAACTGAATAAAGCTTTTGTTTGCATTCAACATACGGTTTATTTAAACTTTATGTCCAAGTTACAACATATCAAAGTTTCAGCTTTCTAGATTGTTTTTTAAGGCCTATGCCCTCATCGAAGGTGTTGCAGGGCTACGTGCGCACAAGTCTTTGTTTATGAGACTCACTACTAAGCTCATCAAGGGATCTGGCTTTTCCTAGAGCGTTAAGGTTACAATCTAAAAATGCTAAACCTAATGCCAAAAGTCAATAAATAATTGATGTAAAGAAATGTTTTGATTTTACATGTATTAATTTCTTCATGAAAAAGCAAAAACTGAAGTCTGGCACAACAGAGACATTTGGATTTTTTGCACCAATTCAACGTAGTATTTCATTCCATACTGTGAACGGTTTATTTATCAAACAAAACCAATAATATATAATTGGGTTACGTGGAAACCAGTTCGAGAAAGACTTATCTGGAGAGTCTGGGATTTTCCTAGTCTAGAATCCTTTCTAGAATCGACTTTCAATCCAGTCTCGTCTTCAAAGGATGTGAAACTATTTTCAGTGTTACATACATACATACATACATACATACATACATACATATATAGATACATACATACATACAACTTATTTTGATATTTGAATTTACCTTTTGTTTTTTTTGTCCATTTCCTCTCATTAAACATTATCATCACTGCACTGAATATCCACCCTAAGGGTGAGAAAATTGTTGTAAAAAAGAATCGATAGAATTAACAGGTCAAAGGGAATCATATAATATTTAATAAGTTTTTTTTTCTAAATTGACATTTGTGATTTTTTACAGTTTTTTTCCACTATCTTTGAAAAATGTGCCTGTATGTACGCTTAACAGAAAATAAACAAATTATTCTCTCTGTGAACGATACCTAAGTACCCACTAGGAAATCAGATGGGGTTTCAATTGATTTGTTTTTAAAATGTGATATCCGTGACTTTGAAATTTTTCTTACGGAAAAACACCGTTCAACAGACGAAAAAAAAAACCAGAACACAAAGATGTGTCCATTTTAAATGAATTTGCATTGTAAATCGAACCCATAAAAATATTTCGGGTTGATTACCACGAACTGATTTGCTGAAAACATTTCCCATTGTCCCATTGGTACATGCAGATGATTTGAAGAGGTTGGGTTGTGCAGACTATGAGAGTTTTATTTTTTACGATCGCGCTCAACAGAAGGTCAACACATTGTGTATCTTCCGTACGTGCTCGGTCTCCCTATATGAACAATACGGAAGTATCAACTATTAGCGAGATATTTCCCCGTTATTGTCCCTTCTTCTCAAACAACGATACGAAGTCCCTTCTCTCTTTGTAAATAGGCTATTTGTCTACGTCAGGCAGTTAAATCAGCTGAAAAAGCTGAAAAAAGTGGGCACAAAATGTGTCCATATTAGTATAAATTCATTATTCAAATAGACCCCCATCCGATATTCAAAAATAATTTGCTAAAAACCTCTCAAGATGTTACATAGGTATAGAACGTTTCATTGGGTTGTGTTGTATGTTTTTTGTGATGTTTTGAAACTTGCCACCAAAGAAGAAAAACTACGTAATACTATTACTAAAAATGTCAGATATATTTGTCGAATAATTCTTGCAGTAAAGAGATTTTTCCAAAAAATCGATTTACTACACAAGTTGAAATAATTTGTCTAACTACAACCAATGAATCCTCTCGATAGTCACCTACGGAACTCAAGTATAAAACTTGACCAAAAAGATTGATCCTTAAACTGAGAACCATGCAACGCACATAGGAGAGAATCATGCCTGACATCACATTGAGTAATAATAAAACAATGTAGTATATTAGAAAAAATCAGGAGTTAACAATATCATGGAATGCATTTAAAATAACTCGAATGGCTATGGGCTAGTCATATTGCAAGAATCTCAGACAACCAATGGACATGAAGACTCACAACATAGATCCCCAGAGATCATATACAAAACTGTGGCCGGTAAAATATAGGATGGCGTGACGAAATAGACAAATTGAGAGAGTATTGTCTTTACGACACCTATGATAGAGAGGTCTGGCGAATCATTTGGAAAGTTCACGTCCAACGATGGACACTAAAAGGCTGACGATATTTTTTTTTTTGAATTTAGGACCTTCTTACGCTAAACACAGGCTCCGCATCCTAGTGCTTGAAGTTTATCCTAAACACGTTCCTTCAAAGTTTTGAATGTATAATATTTAACTTGTAAGTGTTTCCAACGTCGGAATCGTCTCTCATCTTTAGGGAATCTGTAAAAATAGCTAAACAGTGACTATGTGATCTATGATTACAATCGGGAACATAACATTTAAACATGGCTGCTTTGCTAATGTTCATCGTCTGCTTGACTTCACGAGGCGGAGAAACGGGTAAAAAATCGATAAAATGACAAGAATTTTTTTTCACCTGATATAAACCGGATATCTTACCTAACAAAATGTATGAAATTGCTGTCGAAATAACAAAAAAAACAAAAAAAATCGACTGAAAACAAAAACACACAAGATTTCGCTTGTATTATTTGGTAGATTTTTTTCAAAATGGTGGAGCTTGAAGACTGGTCAAAAGGTCAAACTTTGCCACTCTATTAGATGAGAGAAGTAGTCATAATAATGACTAGACAGTAGTAGTAGTAGTAGCAGTAGTAGTAGTAACAGTAGTAGTAGTAGGAACGAAAGGGCAATAATAGTAATACTATTATTGATAAAAGAGAAGTAGTAGTATTTGTAGTAGTGATGGTTGTTGCTTAAAGAAGGGTGAGATTAGAGTCTGGAAACTCTGGAATGGACTTATAGGTAGGCAGGAAAATAGTGCTGGATTTGAGAATTCGGATTAGTATTTTGTTTTATTCACGTGGAGTCGTAACCAAAAGTGAAGTAGTTCTTACGCTATATCTCTTTGGCGGCGAATTGATGAAAGTGAATTTTTCGTCTCATGTGTTTCTGCTCCGATGCCTTTGTCGTATGGTTCAATGGATTTGCTTTCCAGGCATTTGGGGAACGATCAATCGAACAGACGAAGAGAAAGAGAGAGAGGGAGAGAGGGGAGGGAGAGAGAGAGAGAGAGAGAGGGGGCTGAGAGGGAGATGAAGAGAGTGAAGAAGAGGGATGAAAAGGAAGTGGGGAAGAAGAAGAAGAAGAAGAAGGAGTGAACCATGAAAAAGAAAGGAAGATTGTGAACAAGAACATTGATAACATGAAAAAGATTGCGAAAAAATATTGAGAAGAAGATTTAGAAGAATAAGTTTCAAAGGAGAATCGCAAAAGAAAGGAAAAAAACTAAGAAAAAGATTGAGAAAGAGAAAAAAGAGAGAAAAGAAGACTTTATCAGCATGAAGGGAGAGGAAGAAATTCGTCAGATTAACCGTCGTCGTTATAGTAGACAGCAGAGCAGAACCTAAAGAGTGTGAAAATTGGAATTATTTTCAGTTCTTTGGCATAGAAGTGAAAAAAAAACAAACAAAAACAGCAAACCATGTAAGTGAATATATACGTAAGAATCATCGATCTTGATTCATACACTCATCGAGGGTATCGAAGATTAAGCACTCAAAGACAATTACTAATGACCACAACTATCGGCTTTCCAAACTTGTTGAACTTCATTCTGCCTACAGCACCTTATATTCACCTATGGTCACCCATGTAGGGAATGACCAGGCTCGATGCTTCACTTTGATGATCTTACAAGAATTGGTGTATCAAACGTAATTTGACCGTAACCCATAAGCCTTGGGGGGAGATTTATCAATCCTGGTTCTCGTGCAGGATGCTTAGGGCTGAGAAATTTGGTACCATTTTAACATTGTTTGATATGACTCAGCAAGCTCTTACATTACATGCAGAAATATACGCTTATATATATATATATATATATATATATGTACATACAGACATATGTATATATATATATAAATAAATATATATAAATACATATACATACATTCAAATAAGCATATACATGCACACACGCACACGCAAACACGTATTTATATATATACTTAGTAGTATCCTAGGTTTTTTATTAGTTACGTTTGATCTTTTTTGAAATTCTTTTTTATTTCAAAATCTTTTGCAATTTTCTCGTTCTTACGTTATTGGTTTGTGAGTTTAGAATTGTTTTAGATATTTTACTGGTCGATATATCTGTTGGTAATTTTTACACTTCTTTCCATCAACTCTTTTTGTATTTGTTTATTTTATCTATCTCCTGTCGGGAAAGTGAGCTTGTGGCTGGTGGATATAAATTATGTTGGTTGCATTTGGAATATTTTAGACACTTTTTATCAGTGTGTTGGTGATCCATCCTTCAAGTGTGATGGTTATAGTTACAGGAGATATATCATATAATACTACATACTAGTTCTAGGGTTCATTCTTACATGGCCTCTGTTATTAATGTTTAATCCTCTCAAAATTCTTGATGTTTTTTAGTCCATTGTTCTAGGTTATTGAACAGTACTATCTCTCTACAGTATTTGATTATTTCTATTTCACTTTTGTTGATGTTAGTATAGGTCTCTACGAATTCCATGGCTTCTTCAGAGAATTCTTTGGATATTGAAGAGTAAAAGTCCATTATATCAAACTGTACAAATGCATAGGCGTTTTTTCGACTTGATATCACTAAACCATGGCATATTATAACACACATACACACGCACACACATGCACACACATGCACACACATGCACACAAACATATATATATATATATGTATAATACATGTCTGGAAATGAAAGTACCTGTCAATTTGATGCATAAGTAACATTGTCAAAACCATTAGGCGTGATGCTGATTGTGTTGGTAAAAGTGTCAATCACTTAATGTAAACAATGTTAAAAAATGCAGTTAGGAGTTGAAATGTAACCATAGCTGACACAGGAAAAGTGAAAGTCATTTACATCAATAATAAAAGATTGGCTCACAGAAATGCAACATAAAATTTCTATGCAAAGTGTGCAAGATATATACTTCTGCTTGGTTAACCTGGCCGAGTTCTATCAATTATCGGAATCGGTATGGAATGTGTACCCCTCTTTCCTTGATGGTTGGGAGACGACTGGTCCGATAAGAACAGCCCTGACGATTTTTTCTTTTGCATAAATATCCCACAATTTGGAGAATTTCCTAGATACCAGGAGGGTCCCATGCCACCAGGAATACAAGCAGTGCCATTTGGCAACCTTGATATGTGCTAACAGAACCCAGACAGGATCTTGGCCTGTCGGAGTCATGCTGTAGTTTTTTTGTTGGTTTATAGATTCTAAGCTTCTGTTCTTTTTGCCTGGTTGATTTTTGGCGAATGCTACATGGTACACGGCGTTTTATTCTGTTATCCAGACTCATTTATCATTTACTTTCCATTCATTATGACTGTGCTATTGGCCAACATCTACTGGACAACCCTGAATGTGCCAACGCTTATAACAAGGTTTGCTTTAGAATTGTCAGTATTGCAAAATCGCCTTTTCTGTCTGTTTCTTTTGGAGTCTATTCACATCAAAGCCCAAAAGTTGTTTTTCTTTTTTGCAAAAAGCAAAGTAATCCAGATTTGGAAAAGTATAGTTAAAAAGATTTGAAATAACGTCATGATAATGTCTTAAACCATGACGCCTTTGATTGTTGTTAGAAAAATGTGCGTGAGGGTCAGATAAACGGACGATAAAAACTTCGGGAAAACTTATATTCAATGACATAATATATATATATATATATATATATATATATATATATATATATATATATATATATATATATATATATATTGAGATAGAAATGTCTGCTGGTAGGACATAGGAAAGATTAGGGCAATTGCAGTCATCACAGGAAAGGCCTCTGTCCAGCAATTGACTTATAATTGCTGCCGTTGTTGCTGTTGCTACTGCCGATGATGATGATGACTTACTATTTACTTACTTACTTCATCAAGTCATTGCAAATTCACCTTCTCGTTCAAAACCAATCGCATCTTCGTAGTAAGTTGATGATTTTGCCACTTATATCTGTTCATAACTAATTCAAATTTTGACATGAATTTATCGTCTATAAGTTTGTGCAAGTCCCTATTCACCGATGTGAACAAGTGTTTTTGACGACCAACACTTTGTTAATCATATCTATGGGCCCAATCAAGTAAATGTCTTGGTAATCTTTCTCATGACAAGTGGGTAACATGACCAAAATATCTAAGATACGCCCCAGACAAGAGAAGATGAATTGGAATGCATCCATCCTTTTTCAAACTTCTCTGTTGGTGACATGATGAAAGTATCTAAGATTGAGTTTTCTTTGAGGACAAGACTAATCAAACGATCCAAGGCGTTGAAAAATACTTTGAGTTGTCGGCCATGTTGAGCTAGCATTTAATGATATAATTATTGTACCAGAGCTGTAAATTTGAATTTTGGTTTCTGATCTGATAGCAGCACTCTTCTAAATGTTCTTTCTACATGTTGAAAGCAGTTAAGACTTCCTTAATTCAAATATCAATTTCATTTGAAATTGAGCCACTACACGTGATATTGGGTTCTCATCAGTTTCTCCAATCGCACATTATTGAAACTTACTTAGTTCGAGTGCAATTGGCCGTACAGGAGTTGCCAGTAGATCTAAGGGAGACTTTCTGAGAGCCTATGTTTCATTGTGGTCGATTTGCAATAACATCGGCTGACTTTTCTAAAAATCAGTGCGATATGGATATGTTTATGATTCATTGCAACAAAAGAATCTTTTGTAAAAGTACTATTTATTTCACTATAAAATTCAGTATTTACAAATTTCTTATACATGATAATCAATTTATGAACTAGCATTTATGAACTGTACACATACGATAGTACCTAAAATGGGAAAATTGACCCCGGAACAATTTTCGGTTTTAAACTTTTACCAGTTACATGCAATGGTATTCTCTTGTCTAATTATATTTTTTTATTCTCAGAAGAGATCCATATGAATAAATACATGCGAATAATCTTTCTTTAAGTATTATTTAGTTTTTGTTTTCTGTTCGTACAAATACTATTGTTACGTGATCTATTTTTGATACGTTGGCAGAATGAATCCAGTTTGGATTTTATTTTTAAATCTATGTTTTTTTTAGTGAATAAAAATCAAGCAAATACAGAAAAATACGCATTTACTTATATAATATGAATTCGAAACCGACGTTGAACATTTACTAAAAAATCAAGAAGTGGACTGATTTTTTTCTTTTTTACAAAAGATAGAAAAGTGTGTAGTTTTGATCAAATTGGGAATACGTATTTATTCATATGATTTTTGTAAAGAAAAAGTGAATACTTAGTTTTATTGATCTGGACTTTTTATTAAAAAAAAAGCTGAAAAAGAGTCAGGCATGATTTTTTCTAGCAAACTCAAAACTAAGTCTAACGAAAATATACATTTATTTTTATGTAAACCTCTGAGAGGGTCTTAAAACAACGATCAAAAGTTTTCGAGATATTTTGGAAAACTGAATTGAATATTTTTATAAAATCTCAAAGATTTGCTATAAAAAAGGGATAAAGTTTGATTTATGTTGGTAGATTTTTAAAAAAAATGTAAAATAGCCAATCATTTCAATTTGATTTTGTAGTACCTTCCTATGTGTGTAAGCACACGTGTGTATATTGTACATATCAAATATTATCGAAAATGAATCCTACTTTTACAATAGATGCTTTTATTTTAATAAAACTTGAATATATTCGTATCGCGTTGATTTTAGAAAAATCAGTTAGCCGATCTTTCCATAAATAAGAAACTATGGAACAAGGGCCTCCAAACAGTCTCCTTTTAATCTGCCGGCAATTCTAGATCAGCCAATCAGATTTGAGCCATTGAAGTTTCAATAATCTGAGATTGAAATTGAATGCCATCGGTGATTATTAGGCCAAGTTGTCGAAATCGACTCACTTGCGCAGTGGTTTCCTGGAGAACAGCTTGATAATTGTCAATAGCAGCTATGTCATCGGCAAAGTTAAGATCCGTTTTTACTGGGTTGCGTGAACTTAAAGGTTGCTTCAGGCTAAAACCGTGTGTTGATGATTTTCGTTTGACATTTTCTCAAATACCCAGTTAAGAACAGTCGAAAAGAGTCGGATCTTGGAAATCACTTTTCTTATACTGCTTGTAGCTACAAACTAATCGGTAAGACTCGTTAACGTGAACAGTCCTTTTTGTGCCCGAGTGAAGTATCTTGAAAATGTTGACATACTTCGTTGGGAGGGCAGAGATGAAGAGCAGTCCACATATTAACACGATTCATACGATGCCACCTTGAAATCAATAAAGTTGATTGTAAGAGAGAGAGAGAGAGAGAGAGAGAGAGAGAGAGAGAGAGAGAGAGAGAGAGAGATTGCATTCCAGGGTTTTATCAATGATGATTCCAAGTGTGAAAAGTTGGTCATCGCAAGATCATTGTTTTCTTAAGCTGCATTGGTTTTCCCAAAAGGGTAATTCAATTCTATAAACTATAATTACTCTCCACTTAATCGATGATTAGGTTCTTTTTCAAAACCCTGGCTTCACTGAATGTGGGTTACAACAGTGACACAATTGAATCGCCACCGTATTTGAACTCCACCGTATTAAGTCCCTGATTGCTTATATATATATATATATATATATATATATATATATATATATATATATATATATATATATATATATATATATATATATATATATATATATATATATATATATATATATATATATATAAGCAATCAAGCAAGTAATGGACAGTTTAGAAACTGAATTTTACTTGGACCAGATTACTGACATCAGTGAGCAAAACAACAGCGATGGTCGGAAAAATGAGCCCTGGAAGGGATTCGAACCTACACCCTTTTCCATGGGAGCACTTATGTAATCGAGGTCTGCGCCCATTGATAGGTAAAAGTCCAAATGTCGAGACAGAAAACTAGCTGCTTCGAGGTCGAATCAAACAGAAGAAAAGTTTCGAAATATATTTTGACTCTTGTAAGAGCATTTGAAAAAAAATTGAATTTGGTCATGGAAGAGGGGTTAATAAAACGATATTTTGATATTTTTCTAGATAGATGGCATGAAAATCCCAATAATTCTAGATATAAGTTGGGGTAATTTAGATATTAAGTGAAAACTAAAGTCAACAGCTTTCCATTTCTTTTTTCATTATATTACTCCCTTCCCTTCCCTCTTACTTGTTATTGCTTTTCTTTCTTTCTGCTTTCCTTCCTTTTTTCTTTTTTCTTTTCTTTTTCTTTCCCTCTCTCTTTCTTTCTTGATTAATAACGTAACAATAGAATATTTCTATCTATGTTCTTCTCTATCCATCATTTCTAACCTTCAACTTTTCAGTCTTAACCGAAAGTCTGAAATTGTCATTCTTGTTAGGTGAGGAAAATTTGAGACAAAACTCAATTGGCGTCCGTTGTTTTTTTTAAGCCCATTCTTTTTCCTTATTGCCTGTGTTCCACGGTTTACTTCTCGTAGATTTAAAAGCCTTTCTCTCAATTCAAATATTCTCATCTTGGAGTAATTTCTGAAAGATTACAGCTGTGAATTTACTTCATGCTTCGGCTAGCAATATCTACAAAGATTGAAAATTACAAAAATGGAATCAAGCAAAAAATGATACAAAAAAGTCTGGGTATTCACTTAAGAGAAACCATCTTATGACCAGCAGCATATAACGTAAGGGACGATCATTCAAGTAGTTGAAAAAAAGTATGATTTATGAATAAATTACGTCTATTTCCCTTCGTTGGATAGTGCTCACCAAAAATGTCTGAATTTTAAAACAACAAACTGACACAAATAAAGGGAGCACCTAGGCATGAACTCTCAAAGATTAAACCACCATCGTAAAACTTATTGGTGCAGGGAAGGGGGACAAAAACGAGGAAAATTGTTGACATGATAAGGGATAAATATTTAGATTTCAACCCACTAGCTCCATTGGCACAGCCGGTACGCGTGATGCATATATACATTGTCAGCCAGATCAACTAGGAAACTGAAAGAAACCTGTTTTGATAGTTTGGGAGACAGTCTTAGTTGATGATTTCTAAAAAAATCTATTTCAAGAGTGACACGGTGACATTGAATGACCTCCAGCACATGTCACAAGTGTATGTTTTGTTGGTCTTCATACCAAATATTAAGACAATAGGCCTTCTTCCTTTAGCATGATAGTGGCATGAACAAATAAACAAACAGAAGGCAAACATGTTTGGAGAGAAATAGCTATGATCAAAATTGAAAAAATTACATAGCCAGCCAGCTGAACCACCTTGAAAACTGACAGGCATCTATTTTGACGGGTATGCTGGCAGTTTTGGTTGACAGTTTCTTGCCAAAAAAGAAGAAAAAAATCGCTGCATAAAATTTAAAAAAAAACAGGACCTGCTTTTATTGTTGTTAAGTGTTTTTTTTTCTGTTTAGACTCTTTGTCAAATTGAATGTGACAATCTTGCACTTTTCAAATCTCGCACCATTTTGTCCAGGCACAGCTTTGTATTCACGCTGCAACAGTAATTTTCTCAACAATTGTATAACGTGAAAGCATTGAGCATGTCAAAACGTAACGCAAAATGTTTATATATATATATATATACATATATATATATATATATATATATATATATATGTGTGTGTGTGTGTGTGTATGTGTGTGCATATATCTGTTCCTCGTATAAATGAATCACCGTTATAGGTGCGTGTACCAACAATAATTATCGAATAAAACATCTAAAAGATATATGTTTTATCAAAAATTATCTAAAAAATTGTCCCTTCAGTTTTTGATGCATTTTTTGTTTTTTTTTAAATTTCTTTTAGTGATCATAAATATTTCCTCCACCCCTACTGGATAGTTCTCGATTGAAGGGAGTCTGATATAAAATGTAAATGTTAAATGTATCTCTAAATTTGTGTCCCGCTTGTTTTTGAAAATTCAACTTTTTACTGATCACCGGACAACAAAAGTAACATAATGGGTTTGTGAGTCCTGACTACATAGATGCCAGATATGAGGTCTTCGTATGTATGCATTTGTTTGCAACGACACTGTATGAAGAAAGCCCGTTGTGATTTAAACAGGTCGCTTGAACATTGCAACGATTTGCACAGAAGGTAAATAATCCGTGGAAAGATGGAAATGATTGAAATTTTGAGAACAAGAAGAAAAATAAATGCATATTTTATTCAGTTCTCTCCACTTGAGATGAAACGGTTATTCTCTTCAAAGACTGTATTATGAGCTGATAATGTTCACACACATATTTATATCATTAGAATCGATATATACTCGAATGTTAGAACAAGAAGTAATGTAAATTGCATACGGAAATAATAATAGATGCATTGATAATGATAATGATAATAATTTTTATAAAAAAAACTTTCAACATCCTTTTTAATAACCACTCACAAACTCTACCTGAAGAAAACTCACGGATCCCAGTACACAAATCTAAACATAACTTCCCATCACTTCTCCTCAACAAAATTACGGAACAACCAACACTTAATATCAACACTTATCAATCTCAAGCAGCAAGTACACTGACCAATCAAGCAATGACTTAAAAAAGGCCCATTAGTGACCTCAACACACACACACACAACACATAAACACACTAAGGGAAGAGCATTAAAACAACTCTAAAAATAATAAAAAAATACCCCATAAAAGACTCCATTTGCACATAAAGGCAAAATCTAAACAGAAAAAGCAGTTGTCTGTTGATCTCAATGACGTGAAACTGATCAGTCTCAACAAAACTGGAAATATCTTTTTGCACTTACACTAAAATTCAAAATATTGAGCACTATCACAAAAGATAACTTCCCAAAACAAAAATATATGTATATATATATATATATATATGTGTGTGTGTGTGTGTGTGTGTGTGTGTGTGTGTATGTGTGTGTGTGTGTGTCAGTGTTTTGGTTATCCCTGTGTATGTGTTTGTGTGTAAGTTGTTGATACCCAAAAGTTTAGAGAACTCAAGTAGAGGTGTGAAATATCTTCATTAAAGGAAGACAAAAAATGTTTTTCTATTTTCCTGATGAAGTGATTCCGCGATATGTGTGAAATATTCGGCGAGACAGGTGAAAAGTTCGAATTTTCAATCACTTTCCTCCAATGAAACTGAGATTGCTTTTTTCAAAAAAAGTTAATAACATTATCGATTCATCTTACTTGTTCGTTAAGAAAGGGAAAAAAGGAGAAAAAAAAAAGAGATTAAGATGAAAGAAGAAGAAGAAGAAGAAGAAGAAGAAATGGAAAATAGAACCATGAGAAGAAAACGAAAAAACAGTATAGACAGAGAGACAAAAATCAAATAAATAAAAGAAAAGTAAAAATATATAAATTCGAAAGCACCCAGAGAGAGCATAACTCTGTCAATTCCATCGTCCAAAAAAATTATGATGCATAGATCTGCCCAACATATAATCAGTGCTTCCATGGCCTATTCTCCACCGTTTGACCAAATTTCAATGAAATCCATGGAGAATATTTGGCGATATCGTTTTGACAGTCATGAACTTTTGGCGATATTATATAGCATATTTATTGACCGAGGTAAAAATAAAAACGCCTATATACTTGTACAAAAATAGGTTAATGAAAGGAGGAGAAAAATATTTGGTACAAATGTAGAAAAACTCTTGTTGGTCAACGTTTAGTTCCTCAGCAACCTCTCAAGTTGTTCTGCTTAGTTCCACCTTAACAAGGGCCCTCGATTGGACGTTAACAATCACTGAACGACATCCTTATCTTCGTCAGCGTTTCGAAATTTCCGGAACAAACATTGAGTGATAACGTCCGTTGATAGTCCTTTGGCCAGATATTTGGTTGGTATTGCGAGCAGTTTCCACCGTTTAACGTCCAATTTCGAATTCGCGGAACAAAATTCTTCAATTTTCTTTTTTCTTCACTGTTTTTCAAATAAAAAAAAGTGAATAAAGAAAAAGAAACGCTTAAATGAAAAGTGTAAAATTCACACTTTAAAATGGTATATTTTCTAAAATGATCATCGAAGTTTGAAATAACAAAAACTGCAATTATTTACGCCCGAATCTAATGGAAAGAAATGTATGGTGGTGCTACAAAAGGAATTGGGACTGATTAGTTGCAATAGACACTGAAGTCATCAAGAAGAGTCGCACCTAATTATTTGCCATCGAAGTTCTTCGTAGAGCAGGGGTGAAGTTTCTGCATCTGGGTCTGAAGCAACAGTTTCGACCCGACCTGGCGGTACTGGATTGGATACTTGACAGTCTATAGCTACATTGAAGTGTTGTTATACAACGAAACAGCCGTCTGTGGATGACAAAATTGATAATTATAATATGTATATATATATATAATTATCATATACATATATATAAAAGAGTAGTGGTGTATGTACTACCCAAAAGTCCGGGGAACTGAAGTTGAGGCGTAAAATGTATCATTTAAAGCCTATTTAAAAATAAGATTACCACGGTCATCGGAACTAAATTCGGTCTACTACTTGACCGATCACCAAAAATTTCTGTGGTTGGAGAACTTGAAAAATATGAGTAGGATTTATTCATTCAAGATCCGAATCAAAGCTTCTTATTTGATGTTGGTAATCAAATAACTTTGGCTACAATGGTTAACAGTGATCTTTTAGATTCATTCAACGAAAATCATTAAACAGTAAGAATTCCCTCTTTAAACGTAGAGGTTGCGACATTGTAAAACGTAACCTCAGGCAATCGGATTTATTTTCTCTCCAGATATTAGCCATATACTGTATTTGTGTTGATATTCTTCTCGAGAGCTTTTAACCAAATTCGTTCCTTTTCTAATGTATACGATGACCCTATTATTGGCATCGTTTAGTAGAGCTAGGATCGGCACCGTATATATTCTTTAAAAGCCACTTTATGATATAGGTGAAATGTTTTAAAAAAAAACCCAGAAAAAACATAAAGTATTTTCACTCATCATCGCCATCATCCCTTTAACGTCAGTTGTTGGAAATAGAGTTTCCCATGGATTCCCCACACTTCTCTATCGTGGGTGTCACAGAGCCAGTACTTTCTGAATTAGTCTTGCTCGTCTCTGCATCTAATACTCTACCAACCTCGGTTGTGCATATGATCTCTGGAGATCCATGTTATGAGTTTTGATGTCCATCGGTTATCTACCATTCTTACCATGTGGCCAGCCCATTGCCATTTGAAATTATTAATGGACTCTATGATGCCCCTGACTCCTGTCTTCTCCCAGATTTATTAGGCTGTCTTGTGGTCTCTCCATGTGAGGCTGAGCATAATTCTTCCGTGTACACGTTGCATGCTTCTCAATTTAAGGGTCTGTCTCTTGGTTAGGTTCCATGTTTCAGCTCCATAGGTGCTTATAGGGAGGATGCATTGGTTGTATACCCTTTTTTTTTTTTTTTTTTAGGAAAAATGGGATATTCTTATTTTTGGAGGTTGAACTTGCGCTGTCAAAGGCTTGCCATTCTTGTGTGATTCTTCGCTTGATTTTATTCTTCTTTTTGGGGTCTCATGGAGATTCGTTGTCCTAGGTAGATGTAGTGATCTACTTTCTCCAGTTTTGTGTCCTTGATTTTGATCTTTGTAATCTTATTTCCAGCGTGGTTGTTGCATATGATCTTCGTCTTGCTGAAGTTCATGTGTAGGCCGACTTTCTGGCTCTCTTCATTTGGTTCATCTAGCATTAGTTGGAGGTCGTGTAGGTTTTCTGCAAAAAGGGTAATGTAGTCTGCGAATCTAAGGTTGCTCAGATATTCGCCATCTATTTTGATTCCTTTATTCTCCCAGTTTAGTATTCCGAAGATCATCTCGAGGCAGGCTGTCAAGAGTTTGGGTGAACTGGTATCACCTTGTCTCACACCTTATTGGAGCCATAAGTACGTTTTATTATTTCGCAACGGATCTTGAGAGAGGAGAAATATAACTGTGTAGCGATATGAGGTGAGTGACACTATTCAGACGATTACTATAGATCGTCACAAACAGTAACATCACAATATTTCCGTTAAAAAAGAATCTTCGACTGGTAGCTTAAATACATTTATCCCTCTGAAGGTTTGAAGTCCTCAAAGTCCCAAAACTTTAAGCGGCCTACGATATGGAACTGACTGACTGGAATTACAACCTCTGATTTAATGGGTTATAATATCGACCATTTATTTCGAAATAAGGGATCTACAGAACTTGAATCAGTATTACAACCCCAAAAGTGCTTACACAAATGTCCATATTCTAATCGATAAAACCGTTGGTTTGGTGGGACTTTTGAACTCCATATATTGTCAGAAATTTGGTTCATTGTAAGAACCCGATGAAGTCCCCTGATACGGTACTCATTTAAAGCCCATTTGTCAAATTAAACAACTATATATTGAGTCTCCAAAACAAATTATCAATGAAAATTTAACATACATTTTTATCAAATTTATCAGATTTGATAAGCCATCGCTGATTTTTATCGGCAAAATTGGAAAAAAAATCAGTCAGATCTAGACGGGAAATAGATAATTTGGCAACCCTGGAAGATATTTGTCGACAGAAAAAAGCATTGGGGGTGGGATTTAGCACCTCCTCACACCCATTAGATACGCCCCTGCCACCAAGCCTTGCATATCTAAGATATCCATCTGCATAAACAATTCATTAAATCGTTTGTGAGACACAACACTTTTTCAAGAGGCGGTCATCTCATAAAGAAAAGTCACCACGTCTTTCTACAAAGGGGCAAAAACAATTTCTGTCTGGGAAAAAATGAAATAAAGCAGAATTGAATTAAATTACTATGATAGACCCAGACAATGTCAAATAAAGATTACGTTCTGTTTGTGGAAATGAACACAAAAACACAGTTTGACATAGAAATAAGACAAGTCTGGTTAGTCATTGAATAGAAACCGTTTGGTCTTCAACGTCTTTCGGCAGCGTGTCGTGTTACGGGTTATCAATTGGAAAATGTGGAAAGGGTGATCAATGAATAAGTTACTTCTTTCGCTTTTTGTTAGGCCATGATCACTGAAAAGTCTGAATTTTCAAAAATAAGCATGGCTCAAAGTAAGTGATCAATTTAGCATAAACTTATATTGCAAACGGAACCCCACTATAAAAAGTTTAGGTGAGGTGTAATTTTCAAACACGAGTTGAAACAACTAGACTCCACCTCCAAAAATTATTTAGGGGTGATTTTGATAAACACAACAAGAAAAACGTTTTTCTAGACATCATAAGGAATAGATATGAAAATTTGCCGTCGTTTTGATGCTGCCTGTACACGTGATACACGCATACATACATACATACATACATACATAGCTGGTCAGATATACTTGAAAACTAAGAGCGAACATATGCTGACACTTTGAGGGACAGTTTTCGTTGGCAGTTTCTAATAAAAGCACAACATGGTACTTGCAATGTCTTCATAGATAAATAATGTCTTTGTATCTGGAAAGTAATCAGTTGTTATTCAGTTCTAACACAGGAAAAACTATCTAAAAGTATCAAAAAGTTACTGTCCCTGAATAAACGAAAAGAAAAATACGAATTAGATTTAAGGGATTTTCAGACAATTGTCTGCATCCTGACGTCGTTAATGGCAGTTTAGTCAGGCGATGACAAGACGGACTCCGGCGAAGAATCTATATCTCACCACTGAGCAAACATAAGAATCACAGCTAAAGTAAACACAAAATTGCTGACAGCATCGTTTTCTGTTTTTGTTTTGTTTTGTTTTGTTTTTTGCTGAGAAACCTCATGATATCCTGAAACAGGTAGGCAAACAGAATGAAAAAAGCAAGAACGTTGGTCATCACATGAACTTCAGTAAACCAAATGTCATACACAGCAAACGTCTTGAGGGCAAAGACACACAGATTAACATCCGAAAAGTAAAGCAGAGAAAAACAGGCCACTAAATCTACCTTAGACAACGAATCTTTACGAAATCTTGAAAATAAGGAGAAAGCAAATAAAGGAGCTTGCTAGGTTGGCAAGTTTCTGGTAGAGCAAACTGTACCTTCACAATAAAAGAAGAAAAAATCCCATTACTCCAAAAAATAAAAGAGGGTATATAACGAATGTACCCTACCAAATATCATATATAGAGCGGGAACCTGAAACTTGATCAAAGAATTGATCCTCAAGTAGAGAACCATGTAAGCTGTACATGAGAGAATCAGGCTCAACATCACATGAAGAGATCACAAGACTGCATATTAGACAAAAAACAAGAGTCATACGTATAGAATCTATTATAAAACCCAAATGAGCTGATCTTGTTTCAAGAATGTCATCTGCTTGAAATTCTCAGGTGTTGTGTCTACAACGCCCGTGATATAGAGATCCGGCGAATTTTGTGGAAGGTCTATGTCCAACGACGGACGCTGAAAGATAGCAGATGATGATAACGATGATTCACCGGTAAAACTTGCAGATCTGAATCTCAAATCAGCTAATATTATTATTGCAAAGGTTATCTTTTGTTATGGCTAAAATCAGCTAGATCTTTTACTTCTTTCCTTTATTTCTAAAAATCTTAAGTATGAGCGAAAAATCATACGAAGGCTCCAGAAATGTTAAGTATCCTGTTAATTATTTAATGTTTGAATTGCACTTGGATAACTATATTATTAAAAAATCTGATTTTTCGAACGGACTCAACATTTTTTTAGTCATGAACTTAGCTTGAAATGCAAAAGGATGAATAACAAAAATCTAGCTAATTTTAGCCATTTCAGCCATGAAAGGAGATGAATTTCTTCAGAAAATTAATCGATGAATTATAATCAAGTTTTACCGATTCACTAAATGTTCGTCTGTATGTGATAGCGTAAATCACGAACCATACAATGTATCCCTATGTAATTTTCTGTGTATACTTATAGGACCTGATGACGTGGGGGGGGGGTGAAATCATCAATGGAGTGGCATCTTATTATGAATTTTACAGAGAGACAGAGAGTAAGGAGGAAGATTAGTGGCTCCAACATGCGGATAAAGTTTGCAGAGGAAGTGTATGTGTATGACGCAATAAGGAGAGGACAAAAAGCTGATTCGTTTAAACGAGAGGCAACTCCATGCGAAAAGATGGCAATGGGCAAGCCATGTTAAAAGGATGATGATGATTAGTTTGGCAAAAGGGCACTTTTCTGGAGTATATAGAATAGATTGAAATTACTATCGCATGTCCTCCCATAAACAAGTTAACCTCTCAATGGGACAAAAGGCCCTATTTGAGCCTTCTGCAGGAAGTACCTGAAAAGTAGTGTCTTGATTCGAGACAAGGATATATTTCTTATCTACTGTTTTGCTAATTTTGATCCCACTGCTCGAAGCACCTGCGAACTAACATGGAGTTACCGCAATTCAGTTCCTCCCATGCCTCGCGACATATGAGGCCATGATTGGGTCTCAATTTCTTGAAAGATCCACGGCGACCAAATCGTCGTTTCTGCTGTAATTGCGGTACTTATACAAATCCAGTGCACACACGATGTACTACCTCGCAGATCTAAATGGCTCTGACTGACTTCATACTTACCAATAGCAGGGGATGGGTTCATGCCTTCCTGAACAGCATTAATGCAAAGTAAACACCAACTGTCCCAACTGGAGTTTGAACTCGGTTCGCCGATTTCGTTAACCCATCTTACCATGACATAGCATTAAAATGAGGTTTTTCATAGGAATTAGTTGTACGGTCAAGACATTATATTCCGCTCTTTTACTTTCGTTACTTTTGTAGTAGGCCGAGGATTAAAACTGCCGAATGACTGGTATGCATTAAGTAACGTCCTACGCTTTTAACCCCATTAAGAGTATCGCAGGTTCAAATACAAACAGGATATTGTTACTAAATTACGTCCCCGTCTTGCTTGGCTAGTCAAAGTTGTTTGTTACCTTAATTAGTCAGGATCTGAAATGTTATATCTACCAGCATGCCAAGAAATACTTTATGGTTTTAAATTTGTCACAACTCCATCTCTAACTATTTCTGACACTGGTCTTCAGCATGACCAATGATAGGTAAAGATGCCTGTTTGCTTGCAGGAAAATATCATGAATGATTGATGTATTAAAGAGACGATGAACATAAATTCTTCTAAAATCATACAAATTATGAATCGATCAGTTGGATGCAATTGCCAGCTCTTATTGGAACGTATATTGACAGTTTTAGGGAAGGTTTTTCATATGCATTTGTTTTTTTCTCCTTTTAATAAACATAATTAGATGGTTGAGCCTGTTGTTCCTCATAATCCTGGAATCAAACTGGAGGTTGTTACTCTCAGTTTGTCTTCAATGTTAATTTTTTACGATAACTGCTCTTCACCATAGTTACCGCCTGAAACCCGACTTCGCCAAAATAGTAAATCGATACTGCGATCAATTCTTTTCCTTCTTTGATCTTCAAAGGGGTTAGCCGGATCAAAGGAGTTACTAGATTAACTAGAGTTTATGCCGACAGGACCAAAAAAACTAGAATTATTGCCCACAGGACCACAATTGCCTGTCGGCGTTAGTCATGCTAGCATAAAATCCAGAATGAAAACTTGAAGATAGGATTTAGGTAATGTAAGCTAAGCCAAAAGAGAAAATTAAGTAAAGAAAGTTATAAGGCGGAATGAAAAAATGATTTCCCGGTATAGAGTGAACCACTAACGCAATTCACAATTGTGAATCGCTGAGCTTCCCTACAAAGCTAAAGACCAGCAAATCCTAATCAGTAAGTTATTAAAATCTCCTGCTAAGTCTTTGCTGCGGATATTAATATTCTACTGATAACCAAAATTCTGGTAATCCAATGTTGGCAAATTTTCTTTCCATCTCATAATGATTGCCTAGGGTTATTAAATTTTCTAAATATCACGCAGCACCCCTGGTAACTAACCGCGACGCACACCTTGGGAATCTCTACACTTGCGTGTTAAGAAATGCTATCATAAACGAACCATGAAGGAAATTTCTCTTTCCAAAACATCTCTCGTATGACAAGTAGGCTAATTGTCAATTTTGTTTTCTGTCAGGAATGACATATTAGAAATATTTATTTTCTTGTTTGAAGCAATGAACGAAAACTGTCACTAAAACTGTCATCTCTCTTCCTTTCTCAAGTTGATTTGGTTGGCTGGCTCTGTGTATCATCATCATCATCATCATCATCAGCATCATCATCATCATCATCATCATCATCATCATCATCAGCAGCAGCAGCAGTAGCAGATGCCTTTAGACTCCGTTGTTGGACGTGGACCATCCAATGGATTCGTTAGATCTCTCTATCATGGACGACGCAGAGCCAATATTCTCTGCACTTGTTTTGTCGACCACAGTTTTGCATACAAGCCAAACCAATATAGCAAAAGGGTTGAAAATAAAACTATTTGTTACGTCTTTTCAAGAACTGTCAACAAGTAAAGTTTTCAGTTGTGGATTCAATTTGAAATGTAAGTTTATGCTAAATTAGTCCAAAGTTTGTTCCCAGTTGCATTCACACATGTTCTTTGAAAATTCAGATTTTTTTAGTGATATAACGAAAGGCGAGAAAAAGTGATTTGTTCATTGATCACCTCTTTTTCTAAGTTTTTGATTGATCATACCCAACACAGCATGCTGCCAAAGGACGTTGGGCACATGATGGGTTCTGATGAGTGCCTAGATAGACTTGCTTTGCTGTGTTTTTAAACAGAAATATTGAAACATCAAATTGGATTGACAAAATATTCTCCATCTACGGTTGCCGATTTTTATTGAATATGACATCGAAGAAGGAATTAGTTATTCAATAGAAACTGTCACATGACCAAAGTCTATTGGCAACACACCATGCTGGGGTGGATCAATATAAAATTGGGAAAGAGGGGTGATCAATAAATAAGTTATTTCTCTCGCATTTTGTTGGGCAAATTTTCAAAAAGAAACAAGGGGACACAAACCAGTGGATAAATTTAGCATAAACTAACTTTTCAAAATTAACTCCCTCCCCTGAAATAAAATTTATTACGGAGAGGAATTTAGAAAAAAAATAATGGTTTTGGTAGATATATGGAGTAAATGTTTGAATTTTCACCTCTTTAAGCCTACTTGTGCAGCTTATACGCACCATTCATAAATGCAAGCCAGATCAAGTTAAAAACTGGTAGAAACCTATGTTTACAGTTTTGGTGGCAGATTTAGTTGATGGTTTTTAGAATCGATCATTGGAAAAGAAAGGAATCGATTTTCCTTGAATCTTATCCTCTGAACCATTTTTGAATTTCTCTGATGTACATAAACCTATGATGGTGTTTACCCAGCATACAGAGGTTCCAGAAGTCATAAAAGGTCTTACAAAGTACCAATTTTGATTTAAAACGTATCTTTACATCACATCGTGCATCATGAATTTGTCTGTTTGGCACGTCAGATGTACAGTCTCTTTTGTGACTATACGGACTTAGGATGGGCAATCTTATAAAAATATCTTTTAATTTCATTATTCATTCATATTTTGATAAATATATTGTTTAGATATGCCTTGTAATTATTTTCCTACTTTTGGAGCCTTTGTGTGACTTTAGGGGCCTATCTGTACGAGTTAGAAGCTGTTGTAGATTAATGTACATTATAGCAAATCATACCAACAATTGTATGCAACGGCCTCTTTACCCACTGAAATATATCAGGTACAAATACATACTAGCATCCATATCTTGCATAAATAGAAATGTACTATAGTCTTGCCCGGCTGTGTTTACTGTCTCGTGAAAACCTATCTTTTAGCTTTTTGCTCCATTTATTGCCATCTCTTCTTGCTAAGAATCTAGCCCATCTCCTGTTATCCACAGCACACTTCTTTTCATGGCTGTCTGTACGGTTGTAACTTGGTTGTCAGTTCGTTGTGTGAATTTCGTATCCGTCAGTTATAGCTAGTATCAGGCATTGATTGTATACGCTTTAAGCACAATGGTCAACTGCTCTTCAATATGTGTCTAATAATACCAAATGCTTTCCAGTCGATTGTCATGTGTCATTTTATATTGCTTTCATGGTCATCTTCTAAATGTATTCCTTGCATTTGGAGGCAGGGCTTCATTCATATTCATCTATACATAAAATGGTCATACGTGGAAAATGAATGACAATATTGGAAGTCATTGAATTTCTAATTTCGACGTTTCGTCCATTTCCTGGACCTCTTTACCGGCAAATGAAAGGAGAATTTAGGGAACACTTATTTTGAAATGGAATTTGAATCATGAGTAAATTTCGGTTTTTTAAACAGTTGTGTGATGGACATTAATAGACACATAAGGTGTGTGTATGTGTGTGTGTGTGTGTGTGTGTGTGTGAGTGTGTGTGTGTGTGTGTGGAGTTATTTGGAAGGATGTATATATCATATCATCTATGTTTGTGTCGTCAATTAATGAAAAAATTAATTCAGCTACGTACATCGTTAATCCTAATTTATGTATGTATATACATATATATGTGTGTGTATGGTTGTGTGTGTGTAGATGCATATGTATGTGTGTATATTATATATCTAATTCTTACTGAATGCATAAATATGTATATGCCTATGTATGTGTATATTTTATCACCGATTGTCCACGATCCATACCAATATTCAATGTTATCATGTGTTTTAAACCTCCGTTGTCATTTTCTAACTGCTCAAGGGCCTATGTTACTGCTATGATTCGATAGTTCAACAAATAAATCATTGATAACAAAAGGAATACAGTAAACCCTCGCAATAACGAACTCATCGAGGGGGAGCGTTGAATGCGAGTTCGTTATACCCGATGGTTGCCCCTTAATTGGTGAATGAGTAATATGTTTAGTAATTCGCTGCATTTATTGGACATCGTTCAGAAAATCCAAAGGAAATTTAGTTGCTTCTTGTTCTATTTTCGACTACCTTATTTATCGAACTTCGATCGGTAAACAGAAAGAAAAGTTCGTCAAGGTCCATGTGTTCGCTGCATTCATCGAACTTCGTTCAGTAAATCTGATCAGTTCAGATGGATCCTCGAGTTACCTTTAGTTATATCGAGTCTCTTTATAGTGAGGATTCACTGCAATAAGATTATTACATACGTTCATACTTCAAATCCTTATTATGTTATTGTCACCTGTGTCTTTCTTGCTTACTCTATTCATTCATTTATAGTTAATCTTTAATATAGTCATCGGGATCTTGCAACCAAGTAAAGTGTCAGGGCCGATTCGATGATACTCTAAAAGAATGAGTGAAAGAGACAGGGACATGATCCGCCACATGACTTAGTCCTCAAAGAAAGCTGACGCCATGAAACAGTAGACTTCTGGTATTGTGGGTTTAAGAGTGCTGCTATAACGAAATTACCGTTATAACGAGCACATTTTATCCCGAAAGTATCAATAATGGAAAAGTAGCAACAAAAACGACTTTTTGTTACCCTTTAGATTATTCTAAGGCCTTATTGATGATATGCATAGATTTTATGGACTGTTTTCTACGTCTTCTCGATTCTGATCCTGATCTGAAGAAGACCATAGCGTACAACAGCCGAAGTGTTATGTTGAAAAGATGAGCTCAGATGAAGACAACAGTAAAAAAAACAAACTTATACATAATAATTACACTTCATCTAAAAATTTAAACGGTAATAATTAATTTTAGTTTTTAAAATAATTTACTGAATTCCAGTGAGCTGCTGCTAATCTCGGACGATGGTTATTTGAGAATATAGAAACGAACGTGGAGTTAGAATGCATACGTCATTCAATTGTGTTGTTCGAACAAATGGCATTATAACGAGTTTACTGAATTATTCACACGTAATATATAACAAATCATTATCAACAACCAATCAGTCATGCTGATTATCATAATACAGTAGACCCTAACCCCCTTATTCAAGGTGGATATGTCCCAATAGAAGTCTTAAACCGTGGATAGTACGGAACCTCACATGTTCTATTTTTCCTTTGCATACATACCAATGATTTATTCATAAATTAGGTACAATAAGAAATCACAATAGTAACTAAACAAAATGAAATATCATTTATAGCTGTTAATGCAATACAAAGGTGGTCAAACCGGCTTTATTTAAGGAATACTGATGGCCTCTGTCCTGTCTCGCAACTTTTCCAGGGCACATGCCTGGGTGAAGCATGTGGAGATCCTATGATGCCAAGTCGTCAGAATATCTCTTTCTACCTCGCTAATGTAGTCCAGAGGCAAGCAGAGAACGATACGGTGTGCATCAGTTTGAATCTTGGAGCCGATGTCACATTTGGTGTTTGTCCTCATTAGAGAATCATGTTAAACATGACATGGAGAGATCACAAGACAGCACAATATATTAGAGAAACAACTGGAGACGGGGATTTCAAATGGCAATGAACTGGTCATGTTGCAAGAATGTCGGACAACCAATGGACATCCCAACTCACAACGTGGATCCCAGAAATCATGTGCAAAACTGTGGCTGGCAAGATATAAGTTCGGAAAGGATTAGCTCTACGACGCTCATGATGAAGAGGTCTGGCTAATCCTGGGGAAGGTCTTTGGCCAACGACGGATGCTAAAAAACTGATGATGATAATGATGATGATGGGGGCTCCACATCCTTTGTTTTTTTCCCCATCAGAACTGCCTTCCTAATCTCCCAATCTCTCTTGCTCTTTTATTTATTGTTTGGTGTCGCTCAAACTGATCATTGCTAATTCCACGGTATCATTTGACAACGGATTTCTTTACATTGTCCATTTATCTCAATAATACATTTTTCGGTCTTTCTGTTGGGCGGTCGGTTGGTGAGGCTCAGTTTTGCTTAACAATTGAAAGAGGAAGAACGAAGAGATCCAATCTGATCGAAAGGTGTGACGTCATAAAAACCCAATCTACGATCAATTTCTTATTACTGGCTGCTGCTGTGATGTCATTATAGAATGTACAAAGTTCGTTTTTGTTCTATTAGAAAAAACCTAAAATTGGCCAAAAAAAGTCAGAAATTGCCATTTGTGATTAAAAAAAAAAACATTACTCGCAGAATAAGTGACTCCCAAAAATGCTAAAATCTGCTGAACTTCCAAATTTTCAGCAACGTGAAGGGTTTAAAATACTATATATATATATATATATATATATATATATATATATATATATATATATATATATAAAGAGCCCACTTAACAAGCAAAATAACCATACAATAACACCCTAGAGCAAAGTATTGATACAAATTGAAAACTTACTTTAAGTTAAACTCACTAATTATTTTTTTCAATTACCAGATTTTTGGGTTAACTGACCTTACTTTCCTGTTCCACCTCCTCCTTCTCCTGTTACTACTACCATAACTAGTGATGTTAGTACGACTTTGTTTTAATGTCTTTAAAATTGGAAATCACAGATATTGATGTAAGGATGGTGCAAAAAGTCGCCCATCACTTTGAAAATTGGCTAAAAGTGACCTTTGATGGCCCTGAATGACCACGAAAGTCAACATCACATAGCTTATGTGTCAAGTTGACCTCCTTTCAGTCACGTGCAGAACATTCGGTCGATAGGCCTGGTAGTTTTAGCAGAGAAGAGGCATTAATGAACAAAAAAAACCCCAAAATGCTCAAATATTAGTACAGATGATATAAAGGAATTAATCAGATTTAAGTAATAGAACTCTTTTTCATTTTTCACGCCTGAATTTCAAATTGCCACTTGATATATTCAAATTGCATTCAGAATAACTGATATGCAGACTCACTGGTATGGAAAGCATATTTTGCATTAAGGCATCTTAATTTTGCTTGTTTTGTGCTGTCACTGGCAAAACATTCATTATGAATAAAGCAGACTAGGACAGTATCGGTTCCTAAGGAGCATTTTTCAGAGACGTTTAGACCAGCCTGCCATAATAGCTGAGGGATGAAAAATATGATTTTCTGTTCGTCGTATGAAACTATCTTAAGGTATCAATTTTCCAACTATTTTTAGAGGTCAAAATCTAGGCCATTTTTTTACGTTTTAGGGGTCAAAATTGAAGAAGTAGATTTTTCCCCACTTTTCGAGTAAAAAAAAGAGGTTAAAAATTTTTTTTCACTCTTGAGGGTTAAAATTTTTTCCACATTCATTGGCTGGAATCCCTGAGATTTTTTCTAGCTTTCAGCGGTCAAAATGGATATATAAATGGGAATGTCAATATATATATATATATATATATATATATATATGTGTGTGTGTGTGTGTATGTGTATGTGTTTGTGTGTGTGTGTGTGTGTGTATTTTTTCAGACCTCCAATTGAGTAGTAATTTTTTTCCATATCTAGAAAGCCAAAATTGAGAGGATTTTTTCAAGACTTTTAGGGGCTGAAATTGAGGAGGGAGATGTTTTTCACTTTCAGGGTAAAAATCCAATGGAAACCTTTTTCTTTTTTATTCACTTGTAGGCGTCATTATTGAGGGGGAAATTCTTTCCTCTACTTTCAGGGGTAAAATTCAAAGGGAAATCCTTTTTACTTTTAGGGGTCAAAATCGAGGGGAAAGTTTTTTATAAAATTTCGAGCCAAATAATTGAAGGGTGTCTTTCATTTTTTCCTTTCACAGTTCGAAATTAGTCCCCCCTTTTTACGTTAGTCCAACCCTTTCTTCATATTAGCTAAACGTCTCTCTTTACATCAGTACTCTATCACTTCAGCATTAGTCCCTTCTTTTTTTGCTAGCAATATAAAAAATTATATTACATAGATTTTAAAAGCAAATGAAATTAAACGCTGTCTGATCTTCATTTACCTATCTTTTGATTCCTTTTTTGGACAGCAATTCAGACCACCTGTTTGGACGGTATTTAGTTTAGTGAAAATAATTCAAAGAAGTGCGAGACTGTTTCACTGTATTTCATCTTTTTGCACTTTATTCTCGTAGACCCATCTATTTTTGTCATGACAAGATGATGCCATTAGTGCAAGATGGAAAGCTTCAGGATATTTTGCGTTTTTTAAAGATATTGTTGAGAAGGAGAAAGTGGAAAGTCGGGAGTAATGTGCCACCAGCTGCTAGGATGTCAGAAAAGAACGCAGGATGTCATTAACAGAATATTTAATGTGATCAATCTTTTTTAAAATAGTGATTTCTTCAACTGACTTTCAACCGTTAAAGTTGAGACTGGCCATGGGGCTAGGAATTCTGTTAGTTAAAATGACATTTAAATGCGTCCACCCGTCTCTTTAAGATACTTTTCGGTCGGTCGGTCGGTTGGTCCCTTATGTTACATGTCAGTTCTTTCATGCGTATCATGTTGGATTGGTATGAAACTAGTTCAAAGCCTTTGGCTTAACTAGTCGGGGCTATTCATGTATATTTTGTACTAATATCCTTGGGGAAGGCATGAATCTATCTCTTCTCCCCCCCAGCTATGAGTAAAATAGTAAAGCAGATTTGCCCACCCTCTAGCCATGGGAAGACAGCCAGACTGTGAGAAAGAGACCCCGTTAAATCTGTTTGACGCCCAATTTGACGTCCTCTCAGCAGCTCGAATAGCCAAGCTGATGCCAGACATATCACTCCCTGCTTCATTTCGAACTACATCGGCAGGGCCGGGCGGAGGATTCTGACAACTGGCTATTCGAGAATCACCGTGTGCTTAGCCAATTCTATTGTCCGTAGAGTGGACGCCATTCAAGTGTTATTCCTGACAGTTTATCTAACACTAGTCCAAAATCTAAAGATCCCACATTTTCTGACGTTTAACTATTTGACAAATTCAAGCACGGGGCGAAATCTTTCAGTTTCCAAATGATGGAAAACTGATCTGGTTAGTCACACTATAGAAACTGTCACATGACCGACGTCCTTTGGATGCATACTGTATTTGCTGGGGATGATCAATTCAAAAATAATGGAAGATAGGTGTTCAATGGATGAGTTACTTTGCTTGGCTTTTTGGGGTAATGATCGTTAGAAAAGCCCCCCCCCCAAAAAAAACGTGAGTGCTGCTGGACACAAATCAGGGATCAATTTAGCATAAACTTATACTGCAAATTGAACCCTCTCCCACCAATCAATATGTATAAGGTTTACATATATGCATACATACTTAGCCATCCATCCAGAAATCTAATGAAGGTGATAACATGACACAACCTTAAAGCAGATTCTAAAACATGCATATTAATTAAACCCTTTGGGTATAAAATCTTTCTGAATTTCTGACGTCATAGTTGCTATGGTTACAATCAACAATTTTGCAAATTTAGTGATCAAGAGATAAACTGAGGTTAGATATTTCATGATAATTTCGTAATTTGGACCTTCTTGCGACCCCCAATAAAATTATACGCCCAAGGGGTTCTGACTTTTAATTTAAGAAGCACTGACTCTGAAGAATACATATATCCTTCTTTTTTTTTTACTCATCCATGCATCTCTATGAAACACTTTTCAATCGGTCGGTCTCTAATATGCTAAAGAATAGAATGAGGTAGGACGAAAGTAAAGCGAGTTATTCACTGGGCGTTATGATGTCAGAAGAGAATGTGTGATGTTATTAACAGGACATGATTCTGATCATTTTCTATTATGATCTCTTCAATTGATTTTTAAGTGTTGGGATTGAAACCAACCATGCAATTAGAAATTCTGATTGTTAAAATGAGTTCTTTTAGATGCTGTCATGCATCTCTATAAGACACTTTTCGGTCGGTCCCTAAAATGTTATATGATAATATCTTCCCGGCCATATCATGTTGAATTGATACGAAACTTTGTCCTGGCCTTCGGGTGAACCATTTTCTTCTTACTTTCCCTCCTGCTAATACAAATTCCAAATCTAATAATGTTAAATAGACGTTTTCCAACCCGTGCTATGTTGGTTTGATTTGAAACTTAGTCGAGTGTTTAGGGTTAACCATTTCTAGCTTTTCCTCCCGCTAATACAACCACTGATGATGGACGATTCGTTGAACGAATGGTTCTTGTTTTTTTTACATCCGACTGTATACAGGATCTGATTTGAACGATATGTCATCACTTCTCTAGAAAATCTCCAAGGAGCAATACAAACAGGTCTGTTTAGACACTCACTAGAAACAGTCAAGTGACCAACGTCTTTTGGCAGAATGACGTATTGGGGGTGATCGATCAAAAAATTAGGAAAATGGATGATCTCTGAAAATGTAACTTCCCTTGCCTTTTTGTTTCCAAAGCATAATGAGGAGTGAACGTTTGCATTTTCAACCCTCTAGCTCCATGGGTTTGGCCTGTACGGACTGTATATTGCCAGCCAGCTGGACCGAATTGAAAACTGAAGAAACTTATATCGACAGTCTTGGAGACAGTTTTGGTTGATGGGCTCTTATTATAGAACTAGTGATTGAATTGAATTTATTATTCGTTTTCTGAACTTGGTTCCAATCCAATTTTCTCCCATCAACAAAAGTGATAACCTGAGGCGCTTCTTTTGGTCCAATACGATGAGAAATGAATAATCTATTACTTACAGAGACGACGAACGTTTGTTAGGAACATATCGACCGAAACAGTCAAAATAGGTTTCTTCAGTTTTCAGATTGGTCCAGCTGGCTCACAGGATATGTGTGCATGTATGCATCACTCGCAGAGACTGCAATAGTGCTAGAGGGCTGAAATCTTCAATATTTACTTCTTGTTGAATCAACTAAACATTTTTTGTTACTTGAATAAAAAACTCTATGAAGGATTTTGGTGGGTTGGAGGTGTAGTTTACAATGTGAATTTATGCTAAATTGACTGCTTTTGAATCCCTACTTGTTTTTTGAAAATTCGAATATTTCAGTGATCCAACGGAAGCCATCAAAGTAACCAATCAATTAATCACCAATTATCCTATTTTTTAAAAATTTATCACCCTCAAAACGACATGCTTCCAAAAGACATTGGTCATGTGACAAGTTTTATTGATTGACCGACAAAAACCAGTTTCTTATTTTGCTTGCTTGGTACCTGTTTTATAGACCAAGAAACAGATGAACCCTTATCGGCTACAAATTTATCTACAAGAGTAATTACACTTCAGAGATAAGATACACTTCTTAGCGTTTTCATCTGTTAATGTCTAAGGAGATGAAAAAAATAGGTCTGGTTAGTCACTCGATAGAAAACCGTCATGTGACGAACGACTTGGATATCAATAGAAAAAATCTAAAAAACAGCTGATTAATAAATAAATACCTTCTCTCACCTCTTGTTGGATAATGATCTCTGAGAAATCCTTGATTAAAAGAAAAACAAGCATGGATACTGGCATGTACCGGGGATCAATATAGCAAGAGCACGCAATGCAGACTGAACCCCCATCAAAAACTCATTTGGGGGGACAGGATTAAAAAACAAAACAAAACATGTAAACATAAGAAGGAGTAAATGTTTAAATTTTCAGCCCTCTAACTCCATGGTGAGGCCTCTACACGTGACACATACATAGATACATACATTCATACCTACATAGGCAGCCAGACCAATTAAAAAAAATTGAAGATACGATACGTTATTTCCTAATCTGTTGACATAGAATTAACAAAAAAAGAAAAGAAAAGGTGAGTCTATATCTACATAGAAAAATAAATGCTGGTGGCAAATTCGCTATTAAATTGGCCGCTTGACTTACAATTAGTGCAAAAAGTATCTGAGAAAGTTCATTTTAGCAGTTCAAAATATATTAGCGAACTTATTGAAATTATTCAATATCTTTCAAAGTTTAATTTTGGTTATAATAGCAAGAAAATAGCATAAAATTAGTTGCAGAAAAAAAATGAAAAATATTTTTGCAGACTCAAAGAGAATTTTTGAGTGATTAAAGTCGTTTTAACACTTTTGATCAGAATCATCGATTCAGCTATAATGAGCGGATCTATAATGAAAAAAAAATGTAACTGAGTTTCGAAATTCTTTCGAAAATAGAATTGAGCCGGGAGAAATTTGATTTGAAGAAAATTAGTTGAGTTGATGATTAAATGACTTGTTTCCAAGGAAATATTGTTTACTCCCCACAGAAAACTTAGTGAAAATGCATTTATTTACCTGATGTGTCATTTACAGATGAACTGCTTTTGAATCCCTAAATCAAAGGTCAAATAACTTACGTTGTATTCAGCATCCCCCAATATCTTCTGTCAGTGCATTTTTAAAAATTTTAGATATTAATGGATGACAAGAAGAATCAAAACCTAAACAAATTCTTTCAGCACTACTGATAAATCAATAGGGAGGTAAATCACATTTCTAAATCATGCGTTACCATATCTGATGGAATGTATTGTATGTAATCAAACAAAATGATCAAGTCAATTTTTGCAAAAGTTTATATCTATCAATTAGTAAAATACAATTATTTTTGAATCGCAATGCTTCAGAAACATGCCCGTTATATAAACGTTATCAATTTAATGACAAATTTTTCAAAAAGCCATAAAAAGTATTTCCTGCAGATTTTTTCCTGAGACCAAAAGTGTAAACTGTGTTTTAATACAAAAATCAACGGACAAATTTAAAAAGAGAAACTTTTTAGACTCATTCCATTTCTTTTTTTTCGATCCAGCACAAACCTGAAGACAAAACAAACAAAAACGATAGCCTGCGGTATCGAGCAACATTTTAACTGATCAGATTCATCAAGGAACTTATCTTTATAGAAATGTCAATATTTTGGGAATGCAAAAGATATCTTATTGAGATTTCATGACTTTAAAAGAGGGTGGTACTTAAAAATATTTACATGATCTCTTCTCATAGAAAATCGATTAAAATTTAAATCTCTAAAAATTATATCGAAATCAGTTCTTTGTATATTTGTGGCCGAATTTTGAAATTATCTACATAATTCGTGTAAAACCTCCCTAATACGAATTGTTATGGTCAACCAGTTCGAAAGTGTAAAAAAAAGATTCAGATACGATTATATACAGGTCAATATTGGCTAGACAAATATTTGTTGACAATTACATACGATTATTCTTCTTATTAATTACACATGGATTATTATTTAAAAAATTACAAATCTCAGACGTTTTTTTCGATGGGTCTCTTTTTGCTAAAAGTTAATGATAGATGATACTTTATTTTAACTCATTTTTACAGCTTAAAGATAGATTTCGGACCAAAGTTTACGTAATTTTTCCTTATTTCAACATCATTTTGATTTTTGCAGCTCTTAAACATTTGGTTCAAATTTTTGTCAATTTTGAAACTACATAACGGTGTTGGAATAGACTTTTGGAAATGAATCCGATACGTTTGTTCTCACTGTAGGTCTATGTATTTCCTATCTATCTGATTGTCTCCTGTTTTGAATGCTTCATGCGATCTCAAATGAACCTAGAGCGATTAGACGTGCTTCCCTAATCTCTATATCTCTTGAGAGTAACGCCTGGTTAGCACAAAACAAAGTTGCAACCATCGACGATGAATTTCGTCAGAGGGAACACAGATCAGTTGTACGCCAACTGAATAAATGAATCGAGATTAACGGTAGTCAAGTAATTCTTCTTATTCTTATCCTTATTCTTATTATCTTTCTTCTTATTATCATCATTATCATTGTTCTTTTTTACAATAATGATAATAATAAAAATGATGATGATGATGATGATGATGATGATGATGATGAAGGAAAAAAAAAATGCTGTTGTGAGCATCTCCGTAAACTATTTACATTAGAAACGCGTATTCAACATTAGATATTCATTCATTCAAGCGATAAAAGTGTATAAAATATAATGAAAGAAAAAAAAATTACCGAGACGTGAAACATTTATCAGGTACATTTTATTTATTTTCCCTTTTATGAATTTCTGCTGATAATTCCCAAAATTGCCTCAATAATTTATTTTCTTTTCCAGATGATCCGAATTTATGTAAGTTATTCTGAAAATTATTCATACTTGTACTATTTTTTTTCACGTAAGATTGTAAATAATTCCAGTATTTCGAACTTCTTTGAGAGAAAAAAATCAATTCGTTTTGGCGACTTTGTTCTTGCAATAACTTATAATTGAAACGGACGATTCTAGAAACTTTCAAATGAAATTTTTGAAAACATATTCGTGGATCTGATTTTATCTTTAAAGTAAATTAATGCAAAAACAATACTATTTAAGATTACCTGGGAGTCATTATATTAAAAAAATAAATAAATCAAACGACTTTGTTGAAGTTGAAATTAATTATATTGAGGTTTGTTGTTGCGATGTTTAATGTGCACATGTTCACACGATGGATAATATCCATTTCAGCCTGACATCTTGCCTTTTTGTTTCTTTTTAGTCATCGTCATCTTCGTGGTTGTGTAATTTTCCTTCACGAAAGAAGAAGTTTTGAGGACAAACGACCAGTGAAATGTGACTGTTGTGGCCAATTTAGCACTTTTCTTGTTTTGGCTGCTCAAAAAAAGGCTAAAACAGCACAGACGTGCTTCAACATTACAGCCATTTTTAGCATATTTTTTGTTTCTACCATTTTAGCATCTCTTCGTGTGTTGTGGCCATTTTGGCGTGTTTCGCTATTTTCTTTTGATTTAGCGCTTTTCTTAGCTCTTTTTGGCAGTCAAATTAGCACAGAAATATTTTCGAGTTGGCAACATTGACTGTCTGGGTCGTCACGAAATAGAAACCGTCAAGTGACCCACGTCTTTTGGCAGCATGCTGTGTTGGGGGAAACTAATTCAAATATTGGAAGAAAGAATGATTAATGAATAATTTCCCTTTCCTCGCCTTTTGTTGGGCCACATTCACTAAAATGAACGATTTAAAAAAAAAAGACACAAACTAGAGATTAATTCAGCATAAGCTTATAATGTAAATTGAAGCCCCACCCATTGAAAGTCTAATTAGACGTGGCATTTTGAAAAAACAAACAGAACATTTTTTTTCTGGACTCACATATTTAGATTTCTATCTCCATTTGCATGTGATACATGCATAGCCAGCTAGACCAACTTAAAAACTGAGAAAAACCTATGATGACAGTTTTAGTTGACGGTCTCCAACAGTTTGAATCCATGGGACACATTATGAGAGGTGGGGGCGCTTTGAGAGCTTGACCGTCTCAGGGAGCTTAGGAGGTAAAAAACAGGGGTAGTAAGAGTGTAAACTGCTTGAAGGGTTTGAGTTGAAGGATGGAAGAAAGAATCATAGAAGGCATGAAAGAGTGGGAGTTAGTGCAGGGCTGGATTTGCAAAGGGGCAGACAGGGGTAACTGTCCCAGGCCCCCTCTATATAAAATTATTACGAATAAATAAGATTAGTTCCTTTAAGAAGAACTAAATTAATAATTACTCCTTCGAATTCTTTTCGGAATTCATATCATTACTCATTCAATTGTTTCAAATAACTTGATAAAAAATGATTGCCTGTAATTGCATCTATGGTAGTTGGACTATCGGAATACTAAATTTTTTTTGCTGAAAAGTATTTATATTTATACGTATCTGTATATATCCCATTTAAACTGTTTATGCTTAGTCTGAGAACTTCAGCATAAATACTATAGTCGACTTTAAAATTAATTCTAACAAGTTGATTTTTTCGTCAATGATAATTAATGGTGTATAGAAAAACATGATAAAAAACTTTAAAAACCCATGGAGCTTCCTGAGATATTAACGGCGGCCATCTTCGACGCCATGTTGGATTACTTTGGGAGTTCCGTTGTGATTCCACTGATTTTTGGTGAATTGTTTCTGGTATCATATTGCAACCATCTTGAATAAGCCACCTTATTCGTAATAATTCTCATGTTTGAACTCAATGCGCCTGAATTGAATCGATGGAGAACCCTATGATTATCTAGTCTCAATTTGTTTCGTTAATATCCCAGGAAGTTCCTCTGGGATTTCAGCATATTAGTCAATACGCCGTTAAGTATCATTGACAGAAAGTCAACTTGCTGAAATTAATTTTAATGTTTGGACCTAGTATGAATAACTTGTCAGTTCCAATTACTTGTAATACACGAGCATTGATTTGTAAATTTTATTTTGTCGTGTATTTCAATTTCTGTGCATGAAGGTCTAATCCAGCCCTGAGTTGTAGAGAGCCACAAGGAAATGGAAGCCCCGGGGAGCCATATTCGTCCACGTCCTGAAGTGTTAGAGTTCATGAGGAAGAAGATACTGATCAGAAGTAGTGAGAAAGAACGTCTCATAGAAAAAGTTTAGATAAGTTGGATTTGAGCTCAGTTTCGAGTTCGTAAGGCGAAGAGAAATGGTATCAATTCTATCATCTATTGTTAGTTCTATTATTAAACGACACCGTGTTCAAATTTTTGACATGACTGCACGTTTTTTCGCGGCTCACTGGAACATTTTTCCCATATTATTTACGGTGACAATTTTCTCTGGCACTGATCGATTATTTCGATTGTTATTTAGTTATGTTCATTTTTGCAGAAGGATTGATAGGCACTTTGGGAACGGAGGGAGAATAATGGCAATACACTGATATATATATATATATATATATATATATATATATATATATATATATATATATATATATATAAAAATACAAATCAGGAATGCTGTATAATGTAATATAATACGATATCCGATGTATGATAGGTATATTTCATACAGTTCTCGATACAGACGCACACACACACACACACACACAAACACACACACAGTCACATATATAATTGTTCCATTAATTAGTTAATTAGTGATTTAATTAACAAGCAATGATCAACAACTTAACAATATAATAAATGGAAGACCCTAACACCTAGAAAAATAGACTCTCCTATATGTCGTGAATAGGAATGTGTGTGTGTGTGTGTGTGTGTGTGTGTGTGTGTGTGTGTGTGTAAGAGTAAAATTGTGAACCTAGTGATTTTGGGAAATCAAAGAACATTTCAGTAAATCCATGAATCCCTAATTTGTCAATTAGTGCAGTTATGGGAAACAAACTTGTGATATAATCCATTATTACTCTAATGAAATCAATCTTAGTTGGTGCCACACTTCTTAGCTTTGCATCAAACAAAGCTGAACATAGTAAATATCAAGTATATTCTGCTTTAGTATATACACAGTGATGCAGTTTGATCCAGTCTTACGGTAGTGAGGCAACCAGTGAGGGTCAAACTCATGAGAGTTGTAATGGTCTGCATCACAAGCTCGTAAACCATTGATTGATGCACTGATCATGAAACTATCACACACACACAAGCGCATGCACACACACACAGAGGTAATATATATAGGAGGTTTTACCACTTTAAACGGTGAACATATTAAAGAAACTTTTTCCTGTCACTCCAATCACCCGTTTCCCAATATCTGTCAATGCAATTTATGTAATTTTCTTCAGTGTTTTTTTCCTTATCTCTACTACACTTTGTTATTAAGGTACAATGCGTAAATTGTCTCTTGTTTGGATCATCAGTTGTTGTCCATGTAACCGTTTCGGGGATTTCAAAAAACAAAACAGTTTTATAAACATGGCACCCCATCAGTGTTGATAAAACATCACTTTCCTTTCAGCTATGATTTACATATATAGTTTGCGTAATACACGCAGTTTGTTATTGCATATAGAATATTGACATAATGTATTGTATATAAATGTCATTTTGTAATACGTATCATTTTGTTTTGGTGGGAAGCAGGGCTTACTTACCTACTTATATATATATATATATATATATATATATATATATATATATATATGTGTGTGTGTGTGTCTTTGTGTGTGTGTGTGTGTGTGTGGTAATAGTAACAGCAGGGAAATGTTTTTCAATAATTTAATCTACTGCATTAAGTTGAATACCAAAATATTGGCCCGTTTTTCCTTTCGAACAGTTATTAATATTATTGATATATTTTCATGCCTAATCTCTCAAAATGTCAATAACTATGTTAGTCGGAACTACCCAGTACATTAAGTTATTTGAAAAAATTGTCATTTAATTCATATATCTTTGGATATCATATCAACACATTCATAATATATATATATATATAATCGAATGAGGATTCGCTACACTGATACGTTTATGTTTCTGCCCCATGTTTGCATCGTAATGACCCATTTCATTATATTTCAAGCTCTACTCTAATTGACTCGATATTTAAAGTTAAACGTATCAAGCACTCTATAAAATAAACCAATCATACATCGGTTATTGTATTATACTATATTGAATCCTTAATTTATACTATATATATATATATATATATATATATATATATATATATATATATATATATATATATATATGTATATATATATATGTATATCAGTATGAATCATGGATAATCCGATTGTGCAATGATTTTTGTAATTCAACGTTTCGTCCAATTCGGCTTTGCTGAGAAATAAGAGAGTTATACAAGAGAATGTGATACTTATAAATGGTCTGTGTCTTATCCTAGAAGGGGTATGCATTTAGTGGATGGCTTAGCAGATAGGTATAGATCCCCGTGGGTAACAGTGTCCAGTTTTGAGAGGTCATAAACGAATCCACGTACTTCAGCTGATGTTTGTAGATATCAATGACTGGGTGTGTAAGACAGTTTTCATTCGAGTCGTAGATGATATTAGGTCAAAAGGGAATTAATCCATTCGGGTAAGGGCCACTGATACTTTATGATCCACATGGCGTTCTTGATCGGAAGTGTTTGATTTGAATTATTTAAAGTTTGAAGCAATTACTTAGGGATAAAAAATGTATGTGATGGAAATGGATGGGTGCTGTAATGGGATTCTGACCTTGTATGTTGAATGCTGTTCGCTTTTTACATGACATTGTCAAACAATACAAATTGCCCATACGTACAACCAACTCTTCCTCCAAACCTCATCAATCTCTCATCCACTACAGCTCGTATCATTTAATCACTATCCACACACACACACACACACACACACACACATACATTCACATCTCCTGTCGACCACTTGGTATACGCAATTGCTACGCCCATACACAGCATCCAACATACATGAATCTCATCACGACACTGGCCCTTACTCTGGGAGCTGGGGAGCAACTGTCTGCAAAATAGTTAAAATAAGATCATTCCCTGATGTGAAATTGCATTTTCCAGGAATATCCGACCGTATATTACTTCCTTCTGCAGTGAATCTATAAGAAACGATTGGCAAATGGTATTCTAATTACTTATGACAAACTCATTTAATTTTGAATCTTCTTCTTCTTCTTCTTCTTCTTCTTCTTCTTCTTCTTCTTCTTCTTCTTCTTCTTCTTCTTCTTCTTCTTCTTCTTCTTCTTGGGCCTTTTGTCGGACACAGACCTTCCCCAAGTTTTGCAGAACCAATATTTTTAGCGTACTCGTCTAGTTCATCATTCTATCCTAATTTTTGCTGGCCACAGTTTCGCATATGGTCTCTTGGGATCCACGGCGTGTCGTGCCCAGTGGTTGTTTGATATTCTTGTAATAGGACAAGCCCGATTCCATTTGATTTTTCTAGTGGATTATATTATATCCTGTTTTTTTTTTTACACTATTTCTGTACATTAATTCACTCCGCTGTCTCATGATCCCTCAAAGTGATTCTGGCTTTGATTCCTGTCTGTATACATTGCATTGTTTTCTATTTTGGGGGGGACAATCTTTTGATAAAGTTAAATGTTTCAGATCCATAGATGACAATCAGGAGGATACATTGATTATTGACCTTTCTTTAAAAAAAAACGAATGGGATTTTCTTATTGAAGCCCTAAGTTTGCCCTACCCCAAAATCGCAAATCTAGAATGATTCTTCTTTTGACTTCTTCTTCTTTTGATTAATGCATTATATTCTAAATGATTGATATTTGATATCAATTGGTCTTGCATAGTACCTATAAATATTCCTATATATCTATTTTTCTTGCAGTAAAAAATAAATGAGAAATAATAGTTTATCTTGAAGTCGCAACGAAATTGCAATGTCATCGAGTGTGGTCTGATTTTATCTGTTTTGATTGAGTAATGTTCAACCAGAAACAATAAAGCCATGATGAGTTTGGTTTCGAAGAAGAATAACTTTCTATAAAGGAAAGCAGTTGGGATGTTCTCCTTCATGGGTGATTGTATAATAACCCTGTTCTGTCACAGATGTTTCTCATGTATTTCAATAGATTTTATCGTAAAACCATTGGTAGTGCATCAAATAATGCTAGTTCCTTCCTGTCAGGAACGTTTGCGTTATTTCGTGCCCATTGACTTTTTTGATAAATAGTATGTAGATAGAGCGTGGGGATAGAATTTTACGTGTAAAAAAAGAAAGACCCAAGAAGGACAAGTCTGGTTAGTCGTTCAATAAAAACCGTCCTATGAACAACATATTTTAGCATCATGCTGTGTTAGGGATAATCAATTTAAAAAAAATGAAAGAAAGGGGTGATCAATAGATAAGTTACGGCTATCGCTTCCTGTTGGCCAGAGATCACTAAAAAGAGACAAAATATTTTAAAAAAAACAAAACAAGCGTGGATGATGCTGGGCACAAATAAACAGGTCAATTCAGCATGAACTTACACTGCAAACTGAACTTCCCACTGAAAACTTTTTAAAGGGTGAATTTGAAAGAAAATAAAAGAGAAAACGTTGCTTTTTTTGTGTTTTTTTTAGACATGATAATGAGTGAATATTCAGATTTTAGCCTTCTGGCTCCATCTGTGCAGCCTGTGCGCGTGATAAATCACATATAAACATAAGCAGCTAGCTAGATCAACTCAAAAACTGAAGAAACCTATCTTGGGAGTTCTGATCACAGTTTTGGTGGTTTCTAACGAGAGGAGAGAGAAAGAGAAAGTGAGAGAGAGTAGACCGTGGAAGAGAAACGCAGGGAGAGGGGAAGTGCAGTGATTGATACAGAATGAAAAAGGAATAAGAGGGATAGATAGATAGAGAGAGTGAGTGAGAGATGTGGGAGTAAGAAGGAGGGGAGAAAAGGAGAGGGGAGAGAGTTCATATTAAAAAACAAAACAAAAAAGGGAGAGCTCGTATATTTGTGCTGATGGCAAAAAGTTCCGTTCTCGCAGCTGCTCGCATTGTGGCCAAGGTCTGTCTGTGTCACCTCTTGCGTGCACGCTAATTGGTCGAGTAGAGACGGAATCTTTCGGCTCCCCTCCCCGTCCTTTGCAACTCTTTCTTTTTCTCAACAGAGGGGGGTTGGGTGGGGGTCGGTGATTCCAGCCCACTGGTCGATCACTCGCCTTGTACGACTCGTCCATCGGCGTTTCCGTTCGTTTGAATTTCCTAGACAGAAGATCTGAGCCTGGCTTTCAAACTAAAAATAACAAGTATGCTTGGTCACTCAATAGAAACTGTCTCGTGACCAACGTCTTTGCCTTGTTTGGGTGGATCAATTAAAAAAAATTGGAAAAAAAGAGGCGATCGATGGATAAGTTGACTTCTTGTGCATATTTGAGCAGTGCCCACTTAAATGTCTGAATTTTCAAAAAAAAAAACAAAACAAAACGAAACAAAAACAAACAAACAAAACTGTTGGGCACAAAGTGATTAATTTAGCGTCAAATTACGTGACGAATTGAACCCCTGCCAAAATTCGTCAACCAAAACTGTCAACATAGGTTTCTCAAGTTTTTAAGTTGCTCTAGCTGGCTGTATGGCTATGTATGTATGTATGTATGCAGGTAGGTATCACGTGCTCACACTGCTCCGATTGAACCAGCAGACTGAAGATTTAAACGTTCATTCCCTATTATGTCTCCAAAAACTTTTTTTTCAAATATGCCCTTAAATAGATTTTTAGTGCAGGGATCAGTTTGCAATGTAAGTTCATGCTACATTGGTCCCTAGTTCGTATTGGCTTCAGATTTTCTTGTGATCACAGCCCCACAATAGGCAAGGGAGGTAATACTGCATGCAGTCGAAAAACGTTTGCCACATGACAGTTTCTATTGAGTGACCAGACTAGTTGATATAAGAATTAGCTGAAAAGTATCTGTTTCGTGCTGTCATTCGTTTTGATGAATTTTAATAATTGATTCAGTCTGGCGACGTTATGATAAAACTGATATGTTTTAGATGGTTTTTCTTTTCGACACATTGAATTTCAATTTAAAAAAAAAAGCCACGAAATGATAAGTCAGTGGTAGAAGACTATTTTTATGTCTTGCTCGATTTTTTCTCTCAAATAAATACGCATGTGCGATGGATCGTTTGATGAATCCAGTGTTCATGATTCTTATCATGTTTTTTTTCCCTTTTTAACAGAATTGGGGATCCTTTTTTTATGTGGCCTATAACTTCCGTTGGGTTGTGTTATATTTCCATTGATATTTTTGTCTGACACCCATTGAGTTGATTTTTTTTTCATCGTAATTAGTCAAATGCTATGTCAAGAGAAAGGAAGATTAATGGCATCATGTGGCATCAACTCACGACCAGGAAAAAAAAAAAGAAAGAACAGGATATTGAAATTATCTTCAGGGAATTTGTTCATTCTGCTCACACGATCTTTGGGTATTTGAAAAAAAATTCTGACAACACTTCTTTAGCAAGTTATATTTTTACCTTGTCTCATATTCATAGTGTTGCTTCAGTTAGGATGGAGTTTGATTCTGAGCAACCAGCCTTGTTACATCTTTAGTTCCACGATTTAGCCGTGCATGGACTTGCGATGGACGTTTCTTATAGGAACACATTGGCTTAGTTCGGTATCATACTTTGCTTCTCACGCTTGGATAAATATTTCTTGATAATGTTTTCATCATTAAACGAAATCACCTTTTCTTAACCTATTGATTGAATCCCTTGACGGATTTTACTGAATAATTCAAATTGGCAACGATCCGAGCAGTCCAACCATTAAGCCTGGGGATGCGGAAATGACTTGAAATAATCGCACGATGGGTAAGACCCAAAATTAAAGAAAGTGTTTCCCGGTCACAATATCTTACTATAGTTGGAGAAATATATGTAAGTGGTTGTACTGAGGTTGCTGAGATCTACGGTAAGAATGAATCTTCGATCCGTCACTTGAAATTTATTCTAGTGCACTTTTATCATTATTTTAACAATCACAGATATCAATGATTACGAGGCATTCGAAATTTTTCGACTTTTGGGTCCTTATTTTGACGTGTACAGTTTGATGTTAAGATGTAGATTTTCCAGAATCTAGATTTTTTCACTCCATTTTTGGTGTTATCCAGTGAAAAAAGCCAATAATATCATGAATAAGATTTATTTTGACAAGATTTAATCTTTGTTTGAATTCTCTGCATCAATACTACAGGAGATACATTCTGAAAATGTTTTTTTCAATTTTTGGGGGAAAGCTTTTTTGATCGTTTGGGGTTCTTGTTTTGATGAGTTTATTAATAACATCCACATCCACCAATATAGATATTTCTAGGTGTTTTTTTTCTCTATGTTGGATTTTCTGTTGTGAGAAACACCAGTGATGTCACAAGCAGAATTTATTCTGACCATATCTATTTTTTGATGGTATTTTTTTCACATGACTTGTTGCTACAGTTGTCTAGGTTTTTTTTTACTGTAATGGCAAGTACTTGTCTATCTAATTATTAATCGCTGTTGTTAATCTCTCACTATGCCTAATTCATAAATTAAACCTTGTCATAGATATCTAAGTGTAGGAAAATGAAGGCAAAAACAAAAATTGAAGAAACAGCTTCGGATAGTCACTCCCTAGAAACTGTCATGGAACCGATGTCTTTTGGCAACATGTCGTGTCAAAGATATTTAGCAACAGAAAATTGAAAAAGGGGTGATCAACGATTAAGTTACTTCTCTTGCCTAAAATCTATTTATGGTGAGGCATCAAAAACCTAGGGAAAATACTCATGACAAGAAGAAAATATCCTCTAACTCTATTGGCATAGTCTTTATACAGATACATACGTACATAGCCTGACACGGCCATTTGAAAACTGAAGAAAATTATGCTGAGTCCTGGTGACAGTTTTGGTTTACGGTTTCTAAAACTGTTTGTAAACCACAGAATCTAACTTTAATTGGAGAAATCTGTGTGGTTGAGAGAGCATGTGTATGCTGAGATAACTCGACAACTGATCATTGTATGAAGTTGATTTTCCAAAGGTTTATTACTCAGCGCAGAAGCCATTCCAGTGTTGAGTTTGAAGTTGTTCTCTGTAGATCTCGAAGAAAACCAATATAAATCAAACTTACGTGCAGGTGAACTGATGTTTGTAAGTGGCCTAGTGAAATCCTTCTGGCTTGATATGAAATTCAATAGGATTTCTCAAGGATTTTTGTGGCATTTGGTGTGATCCACTGCATACTAAAGGTCTACCTCCTGGGAGAGGTAGAACTTTCAAAGATGACGTCTAAGATGATCACCGAATCTTCAAGATGCCAATTATTAGTATATTATTCACTCTTGAAAGTTTTTTTTACCCATGATTTCGTAGGTTTTCCAAACGTTTTTTGTAGATTCAAGAGTGCATGATAACATATCCAAATTCTACTGCAGTCTGGCTGCATGGGAGTAATTATTTCAAATATTTCTCCTCTTTACAAGAATCAATCATTTTCCGCATCGTAACCATGTATCAACACCAAACAATTTCTCAAAAAGTTCTCAATGAATTTCAATGAAAGTTCATGAAAGGCTACAGAAAAAATGGCTTAATTTGGCGCGGGTATCAGTATTTTTTTCTTTGATTTATGAAAAAATCATTTTTACTTCATATATCTATGTTATCACTCATATTCCACTACACGATGTCTTTAAAAATTCCCGAAGAGTTGCAACGATATTTTGTTGGCGTAGGCTACAGGAAAAAAGGAAGAACTGATTAAATTTTGGGACAGACCCAGGAATCTCTTACTGTTACTTCCCAAATATCCTGGCTGTTTCTGAACTGACTGGTATTCGGTTTTAAGTGACGGAGAGATTGGCAGAGAAATGCACTCTTTGAGACCTTTCGAGTTGGAAACTGTCACCAAAACTATCAACAGGTCTCTTTCAGTTTTCAAGTTGGTCTGGCTGGCTGGCTATGTATATATGTATGCATCACGCACACAAGTCGAAGTAATGTTGCTAAAAGATTGAAAAATCAAACATTCACCTGCAATTATGTCTGAAAGAAAGTTTTGTTTTTTCACCCCCCACCCCTGTTGATACTCTTTATCTTTGATTCATTGTTTTGTTTCTGCTTGTTTTTCTTTTTTCAAATCCAAACTGCCAAACCCAACCCAATTGATTACCCCACAAATGGCATGTTACCAAAAGGTGTTGATTGCTTGAAAGAGTCTACAGAGTAACTAACCAAACCTGGCTTTCTTTCTGCTGGTGTTTCTTTCAAGTTATTGTTGCTTTTTGTTGCAATGCTGAAGTTGGTTCACATTTCCATCGTCATTATCAAACTTTTAGCGTCAGTTGTTGAACATAAACCTTTCCCCATTGCCATTTGAGTTTTCTGGCTTCCGATCCATACTGCCCACTAAATATTTGTAGAATATAAAAACAATCGGAGCGTTCTGATGGAAAATAAACAGCAAAAATAAGACTGAACTCAAACTAAAACACGTTTGATTAACCATATAACCATAAGTGGTAATCAATAATTAAATTACCTCTCTCACCTTTTGTTGAATCATTAAAAAGCCAAATTTTCAAAAAATAATTGTAAATGCTACCGGGCACAAAAGTGGGATCTATTTAGCAAAAACATAAATTGCAATTCTAACCACTCCCATGTTTATTTCTTTTTGCTGATGTCTTCTAACCACCCGATACCTATTTCTTAGCTAGAGCAATGGATAAAAAAGAGAACAAAAATAACGTTATTTCTAGGCGTAGTAAGAAGTAAAGCTCCATTGGCGCAGCCTGTACTCTTGCTACATACATAGCCTACGAGCCCCACCCCGGGTATACAAGTAGATCTGTATTACTGCAGCTAATTCGTTCCAAAATGTTTTGCACTATACAAAACTACGCTCTTTAATTTCTTCTAAAATTCAATGTTTCTTTCCAGGTTATACTTAGTTGCATTAGTTCGTACAGAAAATCCTTAACCACGGTCGAAACCAGCACCAATAAAAAAAATTTGAAAAGTTAGTCTTAACACATTTGAAAGTATTTGCACTTGAAAAAAATGCCCCTGTATAATTCAAACATCGAACAATAAATGTAGAGAAAAACCAGAATTCTAAATGCAAATGATGAAGAGCTCCATCAAAGGGGGGCTACTCTTTTTATGTCAGCTAATGTATTTTCATCCACGCATCCTTACAACTCATTTACATATGACATACACTTAACAATGGATCAAGCTGAGCGTTATGTTCAATGTCTTCAAGCCTGCATATAGGGCCATGATAATATTATCTTTCCTATCCAAATTCAGATCTCTTATAAGGATTTATTCAAATCAGAAAATTCTAAGGTTTCACGTGAATGGAATGAGATTTTTTTTATATCTCTGCCAAGCAAATGGGAAGAATTATCTGCATTTACACATGTCTGTCTGTCATTCTGTCCACACAATGTTCCCAAAAGTTCTCAATTAATTCAAATGAAAGTCAGTGGAACTGTGCACGATCGGATATTATTGAAAAGAAATGAATAAAATTTGGAGTTGAACCAGAGATTATTCCTCCCCCTTCATCGTAATTATATATCCACATAATGCAATATCTCCGATAGTTTTCAATGAATTTCCATGATGTTTCATGGAAGGGTGGCCTAAAGGATAAGCAGGGGGCAAATCCAGTTTTAAAAAAAAATTCACGTTTCATACATTTATATGCATTCACTCTTTTTTCCCTTGACAATATTTTTGAAAGTTCTCGATGAATTTCAATGATATTTTATTGTAGGGCGGGATATGGACCGCGGAAGAATTGATGAAATTTGATGGTTGATCCAGGAATTGTTTTCTATTGAGAGATTTTTTTTCCATATATTTAGACTATAGTCCAGTAATCGGAAAATTAAAACATACGTAATTACCTCCCCTGCTCCGTAGCTATAGATTAGTGCAAACATAATTTTTGTTGTTGTTGTAAACTTTGATGCTCACATCAGGATGAAATATTATTTAATAATATTCATTGAACCTACCATTTTGAAATATGGACTTTGTTCTTTTTGAAATAAACTTTCTTTTCATTTTCTATTCTGGTTTATCTGTGGCTGATAAATCAAAGATGGAAAATAGTAAATTTGAACAATTTAGTTGGAAAAGTTTAAAATCGGACGTAAAGCAGAAGAAACTGCTCTCAATATCAACCAAGTATTTGGCCAGGGACCATCAAAAAACATTCATTTGAACATTTGTTCCTAAAATTTCGAAACAGGGACGAGAGCCTTGAAGATGAGGAGGGTCGTCGACGTCGTCCTGTGGTTGACTACATTCAATTGGAGGTTATTACCTCAAAAGGTTGCAGATGAGCTAGACGTTGACCATTCAACAGTTGTCCTACATTTATACCATATCTGCACTCGATAAATCAGCTGAAAGAAAAAGCAGCTGAGTATAAACTACCACTTGCCGTAGCATTTATCGACTTCAAAAAGGCGTTCGAACTCAGTAGAAATCCCTAAGGTCATGGCGGCCATCAGTCGGCAAGGTGTAGATCCAGTATATGTTAAAGTGTTGAAACATATATAAAATCACGGCAGCTCCTTTATCAGGCTACATAAAGACTCGGACCCATTTCAGCTCCAGAAAGGAATAAGACAAGGTGATACTAGTTCACCCAAACTCTTGACAGCCTGCCTCGAGATGATCTTCAGGAGGCTAGACTGGGAGAGCAAAGGAATTTGGATAGGCGGCGAGTATCTGAGCAACCTTAGATTTGCAGACGACATAGCCCTTAGCAGAGAACCTACACGACCTCCAAGTAATGACAGATGAACTAAATGAAGAGAGCAAGAAAGCCGGCCTACACATGAACTTCAGCAAGCGAAGACCATGTGCAACAACCACATCGGGGATAAAAACACTAAGATCAAAATCGAGGACACGCAACTGGAAGAAGTAGATCACTACATCTACCTAGGACAACGAATCTCCATGTGACCCTCAAAAGAAGAAAAAATCAAGCGAAGAATCACACTAGCATGGCAAGCCTTCGGCAGAGCTAGCTCAACCTTCAAAAATAATAAGATCCCATTGATCCTAAAGCGAAGGGTGTATAACCAATGCATCCTCCCAATAGTCACTTATGGAGCTGAAACATTGAACCTAACCAAGAGACAGACCCGTAAATTGAGAACCATGCAACGTGCACATGAAAGAATGATGCTGGGCCTCACATGGAGAGACCACAAGACAGCACAGTACATCCGAGAATAGACAATCCTGGGGAAGGTCTATGTCCAACGACAGACGTTAAAAGACTGATGATGATGATGATGATGATGATGATGATGATGATGATGATGATGATAAAAACAAAAAAAAAGCTCAATATGGTGCGCAAATGACCCTGAATGGAAAAGCTACGAAACTTCACCTCAGCCAGGTTATACGCCGTTCTCTCTCCAACCGACTATCATCCTTTCAAGAATTTTAACAACTGCTTGTAAGGTAAGAACTTCAGCAACTAGGAATCAACTCTAAACGCTTCTTAAGAAAAAATTTCAGATTCTGAAGGTTCTTATTTCGATTACAAACCTTTACTCAAAGCTGAAATATACCACTCCAAAGTTAAGGATAAAAAAACTGCAATTATTTTTGCACCAAATTGATATATATCGATTGATTTTCATTCCCTTTTCAGTTGGTGTATTGCGTTGGCAGTGGTATGTCTTTTTGGGTGCATTTCTAGTTTTATTTGTAAACCTGCTCCCTGGATATGGGGCACTAGATTATGGAAAAAATAAACCAATTATGTCCTCAATATGATAATACATCCATCGCTGATGGGAAAATTGATCTGAAAATAGTTGTCTCAGGCTGCTATTTTGGAAAATGACTGCCATGGATGACATATTGGACATTCATGATGGCTCAATATCAAAATCGTTTCGGAAGGCCTTTGGCTATGAGCGTACCAAATTATATGCTTGTATCATATATACATTTATCACGTGCAGTCTCACTACTGGTATTTATGGTAAAATCTGAGTCGTTCAAACATTCACCAGTGGAAGGCCTTCCCTTCCCTGAGATGCCTATTTCTGGGATTTTTCCCTGTTTATCCTGCTGCATATGCTTATTAAATGATTGATGATCTCATTTTTATCCCCACGCAGTATGCATTTGCTATTTTTCTCTGTCTTGTTCGTCAAGGCTTTTGTATGAATTGATCGTTTAAGGTTCGGTTGCAAGCAGAACACAGTTCTCCTAGAAGAGGGTTTTTTTTTCTTTTAATTCTAAGTGCTTTCAATCCATTAGACCTTCAAAATATCCGGAAATATGTTTGTTTTTGTTATTTAGAATTCAAATAAGTTTCACGAAAGGGGCGTTTTTGAAATATAACTATAAAGACATGGTTGGTTAGTCACTCAATGGAAATCTCAACGTGACAAAGGCGTTTTGGTGGCACATCGAGTTGGGGATGATCAATCAAAAGTTGGAATAAAGAGAGATCAAAGAAAAAAGTATTTATTTCGACTTTTGTTGGATCACCAAAATGTTCAAAATTTAAAAAAAAACAAAACAGGAAGGCATAAACTAGTGACCAATTTAGCAAAACCTTGCATTGTGAATTACCCCACCCCATCACACACACGCGCACACACTTACAAACTATTCAGGGGGGATTTTAAAAAAAGAACAAAACAGAGCATTTCCACTGATATGATAAAGAGTAAAGGTTTGTGTTTTAAGCCCTCTTGATCCCCACTCGTGATACATACGTCATCAGCCAGATCAGTTTAAAAACCAGAGAAACATAGATTTACAATTCGGCTGACGGTTTCTGATACAAAGGACACACATTACTACCATTTTCACAGGGTTACGAAAGAATGCACGGCTTACAAGAATTACCTTATTCTAAAATTTTAAAATTTTGATTCTTGAAAAAAAAAACAACCTTTTCAGGGTTAGCCTGAGTAGAATGGTAAGGACCTGAGTTGAGATCGGGGTCGATGTTCTTAAAAAAAGTAACTTGGAGATTTTACAATTTAGTGCTTTCAATAACTTTAAATTTCGTATGGTTAGGGTTCGATTTAGGGCTTTGTGTTGATGGTATTGAAAAAAAGTAATAGGAAGATGATAAAATAATTCATGCTAGCCATCTCCCCGTAAAAAATGATGAATAAATGTATCCGCACTATCATTATTGTAAGTGTGAATAGAACATCCCTTGCAAAACCTTTCAAGAAAATGTACTCTGCCAAAAATATCAATCACGTGACGTTTCCTACGGAGTGACTGACCAGACCTGTTACTTTTATCTATAATTCTTAGGGTTAGTACGCCAGGGAACCAATTGGAGGAAACAATGAGAGGAAGATTGTACACCGCCAAAATAGGGAAAGTCTGCTAGTTTTGGAAATCAGCATTCGGAAATTTGATTTCTACCTTGGATCCGACTTCATCCTCTGACACTGGTGGTGGAAAAAATACTTCAACGATAGGGTAGGTCGAATCCAGCTTTCGTCTTTATCTTTGTGTTTTTCCTGCCTTCCTCCCTTCCTTGCCTCCCTCCTTCTTCCCTTCCTTCCCTCCTCCCTTCCTTCTTCCTTTATTTTCTTTCTTCCACTCTCTTTTTTCTTTTTTTCATGCCTGTCCTGTTCTTTCCTTCCCGCTTTTGTAACTTGGATAAGAACTGTCAACCAAAACTGTCAACATAGGTTTCACTCAGTTTTTGATCTAATCTGTCTGTGTGGCTATCTATATATCACATGTACAGGCCTCACCAATAGAACTAAAGGGCTGAAATTTGGAATTCACTCCTTATCAAGTCAATGTTTCCCCGAAAGTAGGTGTTCAGAGAAAGATTTCAGCTCACCTGTTTCCTTTTGAATCAAAACTTTAAACCGCTGCCTCCGAAGACGAGAGAAGTAACTTCTTAATCGATCACGCCATTTTCCAATTCTTTCATTAATCACCCCGAACATAGCTTGCTGCCAAAAGGACATTGGCTGCATTGAGGTTCCAATTCTGTAACCAACAATACCGTTCTCTGTTTTCTCTTTGTTCTTCTACGTTTCTGCTAATAACCCCTCTGTCTTTCTTCTTTTCCCTTTTCTTCCTCCTTTTTTCTCCTCCTCATTCTTGTCAGTGTAGTTCTCTTGCTTCTTTTCTCTGCCTTATTTCTTTCATCACCCTCATTTACTTGTCTTCTCCATCTCGTACCTTTCTTCCTTTCCTCTTTAATCACATTACCTCCCCCTTGTTTTTTCTCTCTCTCTCTTTCTTTCTATCTCTCTCTCTCCTTCCCCATATCATCAACTGCCTCTTGTATTTCAACATTCTTTCCTCTCTCTTTTCATTTTCAGAAATAATCACGCTCACATCAACAAGAGGAAGAACTGAATCAGTGGTTCTCAACCTTTATTTTGTCCACACAACCTTTTCACCGTATGTCAGAATATCGCCACCACCACCCAAGACTCTAATTCAAAGGATGCTTTGTAGAACCGTAGTTTGTAGGAAGATGATACATTCAACCAGTTTGAATCAGTCAATCCGTGGTCCCGATTCTCCTCTGAAACTGCGATGTCGTTCCGAGAGTGAAATCCACCCCACGCCTGCCCCCTTAGTTGCGGACCTCTGACGATCTCAGATAAAACGAACAACGACACAGTTTCTCGCCAATCGATCGATAACCTCCCGTGTCAAGTTCTGTTCAGAAATTTTAGATTATGCCAATGATCTGGAAGCTGACATGTCACGCAGAACTTTTCAGGACTCTCTTTTTTGGCTCTTTAACTCCCGTGTCTTAATTGTTTGTCTAAAACTTTGTCTATTGATTCATCTGCTCGCCCCCTAGCGGCAGAGCAGCTGAACTGGACTTCTCCGTTCAGTTTGTCTTCAGGAGGTCAATATGAATGCCCCAATCAAAAATGGAGAGATGTACAACAAAACCTACTTTTCAATCACAAATGACAAAACGGAGAATGACTTTAGTTTTAGCTGCAACCTTCACTCCATCCGGCAAAGAAAAATCTAAATATCTGATTTCAGAAAAAAAAGGCCGTCAATTTTCGACAGACATTCTGCGACTCTATGCACACACACACACACGCACACACACACACACACACATACATGCATATATATATATATATATATATATATATATATATATATATATATATATATACTCATGCATAAGGTGATTCCGTATATAGGCCAAGCATTATTTGAAATGATCTCCTGTCATTACACTGTTAATGTATCACTCAACCTAGACAAATTAGAATAAACAATTAAATAAAATTGGGCTGCTACATAAATCGAACCTGCGACTGATAAGGTTGCTGCTTAGGCTGAGTGATACATTAAGCGTGTCACGACGGGAGAACAATCCAAAAAAGAGTTGCTACATACTATAACACAATTTATAACCATTCTGTTGGATCATATATATCCATTTCTTAATAAATATCTGTAGCCTTGAAAGAAGCAAACAGACTGAGAATTTAAAAAAAATGAAATTCTGGTTGAAAACAGTTAGTTTGGCTTTCGCATTACCAGTAGCTATTCAGCTCAATTGTAAGAGCAACTCTACGTTGAAGTGACGACCTTATCGGTCACAGGTTCAATTGCTGCAGCAGCCCAATTTACTTTATCTTATTTTCATGGTCCAGGCTAAGTGATACATTAATAATGTAACGACCGAAGAGTTTCTTTATGATATAACGCAATTTATAATCATTCTATCGGATTACATACATCCATTTCTTAAAACATAAGTGTTTGTGTGTGTGTGTATATATATATATATATATATATATATATATATATATATAGTAGGTTGTGGATTCGCTCCACAAACTAACTCATGTTTCGGCCCTCTCTGGGCCTCTTCAGGCGAATGATTGTCTATGTTTTTTTTTGGTCTATTTATTAGGAATTTGGTGAGAATGTTGTGAGTGTGGTGGTGGGGATATTCATTTTGTGTGTGTACTGTGTGTGGATGGATATATATATACATATATATATATATATATATATATATATATATATATATATATATATATATATATATATATATATATATATATATATATATATATATATATATATATATATATATATATAGACACCATTTAATTTACTCAGGTATGCCTCTCCCAAAATTGCATTTTTGAAAGGGGCTGGACTTCATGATTGCTGGATCATCCTGCAATAATCGTCATGTAAACGATGAGAGTCTGTTCTTCGTATAAGATGTCGTGAATAGCAACAGTGATATCGCCCTTAATTGTAACAACAATCAAAACTTTGGTCACGTGAAACTTTCTATCGGGAGACTAAGGAGATCTTTTCATAATGTTTTTGCAAGAATTGATTTAGTTTTGATAGACAAAAAAATGTAGATTATCACTAGAAAGTAAAGCAAAGATCGAGGAACCATAGAATCGTGAGGAGTTTCAATCGGGAATAACTTCTGACGGAGGATGTTCGAAAAATAATGCTTACAATTCCATCACGACTTGTAGCTATTTTTATTTGCACAGATCTAGACATTCGACAAAAATCACCATATAAGCTATTATGCATCCAGTTTCCCAGGGTGCATAAGGATTAGATTTGGAGAAGTAGTATTTAGTGTTTTGGAGTGACGAATCGGGTTTTGAAATCATTGCTAGGTAATATATGTACATAGGTATATTAGAAAAAGGGAAGGCAAAGAATGCCATCCGAACTGCATTATAGCAGCGCTTGAGCACAGAGATGGGAGTGTCATGGTGTGGGGTTATATGTCTGGAAACGGTGTCGGTCCTTAGTATTGAATTAAGAGAAATAGATATTAGGTCTAATCTAGCAATATTGGACGAGGTCATGAAGCTATACGCTTATAATCATATCGGTTGATCATGGGGTTTTCAGCACGTTAACGACCCGAAACCCATCGCCTGATTAGTCAGAGCCAACATTGAAGATAAAAACGTCGAGATGATACGATATCCAGTCCAATCACCCGACCTCAACTCCATCGAGAACTTACAGCAAAGGGTCGAAATTAACATCTGGCTCAATAAGCCTACAAACAAATATGATCTCTACAATCAATCACATGGTAGAATGTTTGGGGAAGCCGTTGAGATGTTCTGCAGATATTGAGCTGTATTAAACATTCTCAGTTACTATAGAAAAGAGGTTTTCCATCCTTCTTCCCCCAAATCACTCCCTTGGGGTTATTTTTCAAAGTAATGCCTCCCCTTCTTAATTACTGCAACAGGACAGTAGGCTTCTCTTACAATGCAGCTATATTTTCTTACCATGCAGAGGTAAAATAGCGTGGCACTTCATGATAGACATTCCACATTACAACATTATATTGGTCGCATTGGGACCAAACATTTGAGAGTCAAATTTTGAAACAAATGAAGTAGACGACAAAAATAGATTATTTTTGTTCGTAACGAAATTAAGAGTTTGTGAAAAATCTGGATTGAAATTCAGTTCAGCAAACAGAAATAAATTTTTTTTTATGAAAATGCATTATTTTTTTTCAACAAATTAAGCATATAAAAGTATTAATCTTATCAAAATATTATCTTATTATTTCGATCTGCATAAATCGGAAACATTACCTATTTCATTTGTTTGACCGAGAAACGCTGGTAGATGAAGATGTGGTTGTCCAGTTAAAAGCGATTTTCTCACAGATGATTTCACCTCGAGTGTTCAAAATTTGTGCATTTTGATGCCTCTACCTGGTGAGACTAAATAGCATGTTATTTCAATTATTCATACAATGTGACCTTTGTACTTGATGCTTTGTTGCTAGATTCCCGATACTTGGATTGATATTTTCAGTTTTAGTCTTATGTATGCTTGCATGCATATATCATTTTTATTTCTTCCCAACAGTGACTTCCAAACTTATTTTTTCGTGGATTGCAGAAATGTTGAAGGCCATACCTATATTTTATGGACAAAGCCAGCCACCCTAATTGCAAAAGAGATCAAATGAGATAAAAATTGTTTTAGAGAGAGAATTTATTCATATAGAAAACACGATAAAAGGAACATCAGAATAGAAAGAATTTGTTTTAATTATTAAGATTTTTAATTATTCTGAAATGAATGACACATACTATATCATTATTTGATAAAAATGAATGCCATTTTTATAAATCAATTCGTATTCAATCATATCCAAATAATACAATTTCGTGGAGTCCCAGATTTTTTCTTGAAAAACTTATATTTTTTTACCTTTATTTCTTTTAAACTTTACCTGCATAATATGAATGATCGCCTATTTCTTTTACTTTCTTATGGAGAAAATCTATTTGTATGTGTAATATATCGCCACTTTCCGCTCAACTTTCACACGCTTGAGGGTGATATGCTCCCCACTGCGTGAAGAATAACAGCTTTACTTAGTATCAGTTTTTGCTTTCCATTTTCCCTTCCTTTTTCTTTGTTGCTACAAATCGCGGAATAGTACTGTCCATAAAATATTTGACAACATTTTTAGAGATGACCAAAAATGTCACCCAAACCGTCTAAATAAGTTTCTTTAGTTTTTGAACTTGACTGACTGGTTGGCTGACTATGTATGTACGTAACAATCTGTGAAGAATCATAGATGTTGATTTTGAAATTCACATAAGTAGGGAATGTCACAATGATAGTATCGTAGTCATAGTCCTGAAGCATAGACTACGATGGGATGGTCATTTAGCTAGAATGAGTGAGGAAAAGATTTACCAGCAGCTTTTGTATGAAGAGCTTGTTAATAGAAAACGTCCTCTTCATAAAATAAATATGAGGTACAAGAATTGTCTTCGAGTTCCACTTGAAGCAGAAAATATACCAGTTGATGAGTTGGAGACTCCTGCAAATGACCATCACTCTTTGCGGAAACTAATCGATCAGGAGGAAATCGTGTTTGAGGAATATCGCATTATGAATGAAAATCTGAGGTGAAATGCTGGGGAAAGATTTGACTTTGACCTCCTCCCTACTTAGAAAAATAACTACCAAAAACTAACTTGCTATATCTATGGGAGGGTCTGCCTCAGCAAAAGTGGAACGAAAAACCATCTACGGAGTCTTTGAAAAAGAATGCTATTCAGCAAGAGGACTAAAAAGCGTACTGGAAAGCTGTACACCTCTGATCTATAACACGAACTCTTTTGAGCGCCAGTTTTCCGCTAGATATTTCAAATCCCTGACTGGGTTAAAAGGCTACGTCCATCCTTTGCATAGTTGAGTGATTCTTTACAGTGCCACAATGTGATGGCCATACTCAAAATCGAAACGCAGGCCATCCTGTACATAATATGCCTACAGTTCGCACCAAAAGAGCATTCACATTCACTTTCACTCATTATGGCCTGAAAATATATATATATATTTTTTCTTTTTGACTCTTCCCTGAATAGGTTCTTCGTAGGGTTTCATTTTGCATCTTGAGTTCATGCTAAATTGGTCCGTTGATTTGTTGCTGGCAGCATTGTGGCTCAAAATTTTTCCAGACTTTTCTGGTGATAACTGTTCAGCAAAAGGCTGTAACATATTCATCGATCACTTGCTTTTATTCTTTTTAATTGATCATCCAACTCCCTAGCGGTGACTCAGAACCCAGAATTTTTTGCCTGGTGGAAATATAATTGTATTGTTTGTTCATTCAGTCTTATCAAAAATAAGAACCATAAATCTAATGGTGTGTCCACCATTCTTACGTCCATATCTGTGTTTTTCGATTTCAAAAGGAGAATCTTTTTAAATTTCGAGATTAAGTTTTCAATATTTATCAAGAATGAGCTTATATAAAACTTTAGCTAGAAAGTTAACGGAAAATTACACTATTAGCCGTTTTTAGCCATTTTTGCAGACGATTTCAGTTATTGATAACAAACGATACTTGGCAACATTGTAAAAACAAATGCTTGACACATCATCTATTGATGACATCACACATCTTAAACACAAAACCCCTTCGCTTTTCTCTCTGTTGTTCAAGATAATTGGAACCAACCGACTGATCCACTAACCGATCGAAAGGCATCTTATAGAGATGTGTGGGCACATCTGAAAAGATACTGAACTCACCATCGCAGTCAATCATTGAACAACCGTAGTGTCAAAACCTGTCACGTAAAAGAAAATCCATTGAAGAATAAATACGGTGAGAATAAATTCTATTTATATAATCACTGGGGCTTTCTCCTGAAAAATATTTAAAACAAAGTAAATAAAGAATGTTAATGTTGATAATAAGATTAGGATAAGGCCCCCCCACCAAGTTTTTAAAAAAAGCTTTCGAAAAAAAAAAAATAGGAGGATTATAGTAGCGTATTGGTACTAATTTTGAAGTTTGCAGACAAAAGAGTATGGCCAGGACAGTGTAGCTCAAAAATGCACAAACACGCAAATACAGCACATATGAAAAGAGATAAAACCCTTTGCCATCTTTGATGGCTATGGTTGTTCAATTTACAATCTCTGATTTGTTATCTATACAAAACAAAAGTAGCAGTAAGATGTTATTTGGGAAAAAGTTGGGAATTTAGTTTGACCCTGCAGCAGACAACCTTGTTTAGTTATTTTCCCTTTCAAACCAACCCGCTATTCCTAGGAGCATCATTGCGAATTTTGGTTTAAGATCATGAATTCAGGAATCACTGGGTTAAGTGCACCATTGTCCTTCATGAATACTGTTTAGAAAAAGGAAGATTGAATGAAATTTATTCTGTGGACGAGAAGTGAAACCCTTTCTTCGTCTATTCAGGCGTGATATATTTTTCAAGCAGTAATAGTCGTAAAAAACAGTTGGCAGAGTAGCTCATTACCAAGCTGCTATTGTTAGCTATAGATTCTGAGCCGCTGTGGCAGTGTAAGGCCCATCACCGCCTCCTAGGTCTATGTTCCTTCGAGACGCCAGGCAAACCTGAAATAGATTGCGCTAGATTGTTCATATCCGTGATGTATTTTAAAGCGGACTCAGGTTTGGTCGGTCTTCAAATAAACACTATAACGTGGCAAATGTTTTTTTTTTAGCAGAATGCTACGTTAGGGCTGAGCAATTTAAAAAATGGAAAAACGGGTGAGCAATGAATAAGTTGATTCTCACGCCTTTTGTTGGGTAGTGATTACTTATTGGAAGTCTGAATTTCCGAAAAAATCGAGTGTAGAAAAAATGTTGGTCACAAAATGAAGGATCAATTTAGCATAAGCTTACATTGCAAATTTACCCCCTCAATTGAACTACATAGGGTGATTTTTAAAAAAAACGAGAAAAAACTTTTTTTTCCAGACATAGGTATGAATGTCTAAATTTTTAGCCCTCTAGCTCCATTAATGCAGCTTGTACGTGTGAACGATATGTAGCCAGCCAGCAAGCCGTATCAACTTTGTAACTGTAGAAACCTTTCTTGACAGTATTTGGTGACAGTTTTGGTTGACGTTTTCTGATAAAAGTCGTATAAAAAACCATATGACATAGCTCATTATCGAGCTGCCATTGTTAGCCATAGATTTTTCCGTCCTTTAGTATCTACACTGTTTTCCCCTCCAAGCCTGACATCAATCCTGCTATTGCCTTTTATCACTTTCAATAGCAAGATCTATTATTCCATTCGCTCGGCAGAATCCTGCTTTGACTAGCTGAATATAGCAGCTGTTCTTGTGCATGGAAATATCTACAAAAAGATATCTTTAATATTCAGTTGGAATCTAATGTAGTCATTAAAAAAAAACCCGCTGCTCTTTTAACCTACAAATCAAGCCCATCAGTATTCACGTCGTTGTCCTCTTTTGTTCGTATCGAGTTGGACAGATAGTTGGAGACGTTTCTGGCCATAAATACCAAAAATAGCTAAAATGACCGAAAATGGCCGAATGCTTTAAATTGTCTTTTAAAGCAATTATTTCATTATTTGTCCGTATTAAATAGTGTATCGTAAATACTTATCGGAGCTAAACAAGAGGTTCTGCACTATTCGCACCTTCTCCCAATGAAGTTCCCATAAAGATTGTCGGAATTACGCTGGCTACGGCTCCAGACGTTCTTGTTCGAGAAAACTGATCCCCGGCCGTGATTGCTGGATTGAATTGTAATTGGGTCTTTGAGAATTTTAGATCAGTGTGCATCTTTTATACACATCAAAATATTTTTAAAAAATTAAAAAAAAACCAACAGATATTATGCTTGCGTTGGTTTCAGCCTTCTCTGCTCATAAATCTGACCCCATTATTTTGAGTGCAGAGACTAAACGACATTTTAAACGGCTCTAGGCACACTCAAATATTTGAATCTACGGAGACGATTAAAAAGTAAGCCCTATAAAATATTTTATAAGTTCTAAGAAGTAAATTTATGCAAATCAATATTTGTATAGACTGTTACCAGATAAAGAAGTATTTTGCTTAATTAGGTTAATTTTGTAGTGTATATAACCTAATATCCATTGAGAGCTGCGATATTACCACAGCAAGGTGGTGCCGAGTTTGTCAGTGCCTAGTTATGAATAATACTTTTTCCAATATTACCCTTTAGCTTCATCCTAATTTTTGATTGATTTTTTTGCGCAACTCCACCATAACGACCTGGATGAAGTTTCGATAAAAAGCAACTAAAAAATTAACATGAAGGCAAAAAGCGTAGACGAATTAGTTATTTATAAAATATAACAATACTGAAGAGCACACAAAGATTCATTAAACATTCTACTGCAGCAAAGTCAGAATCGCTAAAAATGTGAAAATAGCCGAACCAAAATATTCGCGGACAAATGCTTTTCAAATTGGCCAGATTTGTCAATTTTAGCCATTAAGTGGTCATAATGGCAACCCTAGCTGGCTCACGTGCCCAGGACCTGTGAAGGTGAAGATTTATTCGCCCGCTTTTTTTTTCTTCGTCTTTAGCGGATCTTATCTGCCTTCTACATATCGAGTCACCCCATTTTTTTCTCTATTTTTTTCATCTATCCTTATCAGTCCAAGCGTATCTTTCTGTCTCTGTTTCTGGCTATCGATTTTTTTCTCTCGTATAATGATCAATATCATGATCCTGCTAATGATCTACTTGGCGATCAAATATAGCTCGAGCTGCTACCCAAAAGTTCGGGTAATTCGGGGTCAAGTGAAGATCAACACCAACTTCCCTCTTGTTGATATTGATCTTCGTTTGGTCCAATTGGATGACACTAATATTTGCTTGGTTCAATCGTGTGGTATTAATCTTTACTTTGTCAGATTGGGTTGTAATAATCTTTACTTGGTTATATTGAGTGGTATTAATATTTACTTGGTGATCTCAGTGGTGCTTATCTTTCCTCATCCGTCCATGATTTATATTGATTAATCAGTTCATCAATCAAGTTAGAAAGCGTTTCCCGGGTCTTGTGGTATATTACTCACATCTCTCGAGTATTTCCCATGAGGTAGTAAAGAACCAACTTTTTCCCTTTTTGGGAGAAGACATTTCACACTTTAAATTCCTAGAACTTCAGAGTAACGCCTTGTATATATCATTAATTCATATGGAGCTACCCAAATGTTCGAATAACTTGAACAGATAGATCAACCCATGCGAATTTCTAGTTACCCAGCGTTCTACATGTCTCGCCGTGTATTTCCTTGATCTCTCGATATCACTCCACTAAAAAGTAAAGAGCCTAATTTATTTATCATTTTTCCATTTTTTTGTGGAAGATATTTCGTGCCTTAAATTCCCTGAACTTCCAAGAAGTACTTTGCACGTAAGAACATCAATAAGTCCACTGCCTAATGATCAAAAAGCGTTTATTTTTACAAGACAAGTATATATTTTGCAACATAATCTCATTCATTGTCAATGAACTTCATTCAAGGGTGAATGATGATCTTTCAGATCGAACAATACCTAGGGACATTCCATATCCAAATTCAGCTGATAACTATAGGTCAGGCTAATATGATTTCACGAGTCTCAAGATTAACCCACCGCAGAATTCTCTACAAACAATTGAATGGCACTAGGTTGTCCCCTGTAAGGTGCATCCAGGGATATCCAATCGCCAGAACCCTTTCTCCCGGCCACACTGACGTAGTCCAGAAAAAAGCCGAACGTAAAGTTGGCTACAGGAGAATCAAAATGGACATTAAAACACAATGCTGATCTTCATAGATTTCATCGGTCTGTTTTTTCCTTTAAATCATCGAATAGATTATTCTTACATACATGGTCGAAACGAAACCAAACCATGTCTTGGTTTTTATGTAAGTTCGAACACCAACGTTTGATATCGTTGAGAAATACTAAACTACAACGTAATCCATAGGCAAGTGGTTCTTAACCTTTTCACTACTAAACTTGGACCTTGCCTACACTACTCCTTCACATTTTCAACCAAATCATCGTTTTAAATGGAGACTGCAAATACGTGAACTGTTTTACAATATGTCACGTTGATCGTGATATTATTCAAAGACTTGTTTAGAGAATTCAAAAAAAGAAATTCTCTCATTTTTTTCTATGAACTTACGCTCTTAATTATACCCCCTTCCCGGAGGACATATTTCCTTGTTAAGAACCATAATCATTGGAAATTGACAAGTATTTTTTCAAGTTCAACTCTTAAAGATAAAAAGATCCCATTAGCTTTGAAAAGACGGGTATTCAACCAATGTATCCTCCTGATAGGCACACTAATCTTTGATAAACCCTCAAACTGAGAACCGGGCAATGTGCACTTGAGAGAATTATAATCAACATGACATTGAGAGATCACAAGACAACACTACATTAGAGAAAATCAAGAGTCAGATACATCATGGAAACCATTCGGAAACTCAAGTGACTATGGACAGGCCATGTTACAAGAACGTCAGACAACTGCTGGACATCACGGATCAAAACGTGGCTCCCTAGAGATCATAGCTGAAATTGTGGCCGGTAGAAAAACAGATGGTGTGACGATTTAGATGAGTTATGGGGAGGTGTGTTATGGTTATGGCGCTGCTGCTGCTGTTGCTGGTACTGCTACTGCTGCTGCTGCTGCTGATGATGATGATGATTGTATTCCACAAGCCTAAATAAAAAGAAAGGGTAAAAGGGAGATCTGTTGCGTCATTCTTACGAGAGGAGGCCAGCCTATTTCGAAAATCAGCACAAAAAAACCGTGGCAATATCGGTCAGAGAGTAAATTACAGTCAAGGTGGATATCTTATGATATGTACGAACCTTAATATAGTGCAGTACCGGGCTGAATGAATTAAAAAGATTGTGCTGCTCCAATCTACGAAGTCGGGATTTCTTGTCTGCCTTGGGAATAAGCAGTTGAAAATTCCTCTTTCATCTGGGCTTGAACCCCCAGCCGTTAACCCTTTGAGCAGGCCCATCTAAAAAAAGGTTATTATTGTATTTGACGCTTATAATGGTAAAATTATGTCTTGCTTTCTCAATTTGGTCATATTTAGCAGTATAGTTATTTACCGAGTCGTTTAGCATAACGCCACACTGGGTAGATAGATTGTGTTGTGCTAATGGTGTGAAAGAAGAAGGCCCATTTACTTGAAAATCAATATTAACGTCCTGGCTTCCATCTAATCTAAGTCCAAACACTAACCAACTCTTCATTGGGAAACATGCAGCTAACCTAGAAACCAATCTATTACCTATATATGTCTATCTCTTCCATCCGCTAACCAGCCTACATATCCATGAATCACAGCTAATTTACATCAAACTTTGACACCCAAAGATCTAAGAAATGCTATTATAATACAATGATCCACTCTTATGAACGGTTTTGCTCTCTACAGTTTAAGCTACCGGTGTTCAACTTCAAGAATGAACATTTAATAAGACTTATTTGATTATGGTCAAAAAGTGTAAGAGTGGATTTGCCAAAGGGAGACTGTAAAGTCTTCCTTTTTACCGGTGAGAATTCTCCATTTATTAAGGAGAGAAAAATCGTACCACAATTTCTTATCTTTTCCGTTTTTTTTAAAGTTTTTCATGATTTTTTCGCTGCTCTGATATTCGTTTCCCCTGTCTCATCTGTTTTACTGACAGTACTTGGAATCTTGATCCATTTTTCACTGTGGCAGTAGTTCACGCAAATATCATCAGATTACTGAGGTCTGCATCAGGCGATCACATCACAGTAGCGTCTAAATGTTATATTTGTTTTTTTAAATAGCGTGACAGATTAACATACATCAGCATAAATAAGTGACAATTGTATTTAGGTTATAAGATATTGTTTTGAAGTAGCATGACAGGAAAACAGACATCTGCACAAAAAAAGTGACAATGGTATTTGTTACAATAATTTCGAACGACCGTAGCCATCATAGGGGGTAAAGAGTTTTTATCTTTCTTAAATGTGTGTGTGTTTGTGTGTTTGCGTGTTCCACTGTTCTTTGCTTTACTGTCTTGTCGACAGACTTGGCGTAAGTAATCCATTATACCCATTCTAAAAATGTATTTATTCTTATTTTTGTGAAAATATTTTTTTTTTTACCTTTTGAGCCTCATTCTGCCGAGTATAGTTTATTAATGATATCTAGATTTTACAGAATCTAGATGTTTCTAGTTATTTTCTTTCATTCAATTTTGGATGTTTTCCAGTTGGAAACGCCGGTGATTTCATGGATAAAATTTACACTATTCCCTGATAGAATTTTTCTTTAAATGAATTCAAAATTTGACGCTACGGTTGTCTTATTTTTGATTGTGGTGGCGAGTTGTTATAATTGATCTTTTTTTAATACTAGTATTTTTGGTAAATCTTTTATTTTGCCTAACTTTATTATTAAACCTTATGATAAGAGAAATTCAGGTTTTATACAATCTGCGATTTTGGCTGTTTCGGTCTGCGAAAATATACCCTGCAGATTATGGGTTACTACTAGATACACAAATAGCAATTTCTTTATGAGTATTTAATTACTTTTTTCGTAGACTCCTTTCTTTCATTTGTTTCAGACAAGTATTTTTTTTTTTTTTTTCAGTGTTTATCTCTGTCTATTGCAGCATACATGTATCCCCTGGTTTACGGAGGTTCACTTGATGCTACCATTCTGCTTTTGCGAAAAGAGGCTACATTTGAAAATAGTGTTCAGTATTCGTTTTTCAAGGCGTTGTTATAGGAGTAACACGCACCCTCTCTTTTCAGCTCAAATAGGCTTCAGTGGGGTCAAATTTCCAATTTAAACTTATGCTAAATTGATTTCATCATTTTGTGTTCGGTAGCATTTTACGTCTCTGTTTTTTCTTAAATTCAGACTTTAATGATCACATCCCAACGAAAGACGCGAACAGTAGTGTTAATCACTACCTAGTCCATTTTTTCCGGCTGTACTATGCATATTTTAACGTTTTTTCAGAGATCACCATCCAAAAAAAGTTTTGATAATTGAATCATTCGTTGTTCCCTCTAATTTTTTCAATTTAATAAATTGATCACCTCAACACGGCATGCTGCCAAAAGACGTAGGTCATGTGAGGGTTTCTATTAAACGACTGCCAGACCTGTCTATCTCTCTCTATCTATATACATATATATATATATATATATATATGTATATACCCTTCCACATACACACGTACACACAAACACACACACACACACTCACATGTATATATAACATGAGAATAAGTTTTTTTCACTGGCTCATTATAGATTGTACATTCTATTGAACTTTAGAAAATTTTTCAAATCTCTTTTTTTTAAATACATATACGTATGCTTCCAGTAAATTTATCAGTTTTACACGCAAATACACACACGTATATAGGTATAAATATATAGGTTTGTTCAGAGAGTATTCAGCAATTCACCTACTTGAGGCAATGGAGCTTTTGTTCCCTTCAAATCAATCTCCTTTGGACATCATTCACTTTTCTCAGCATTTTTATCACCTTCCAGAACTGTCCGTACAGTCATCCTCTGGGATCACTGTATGTTATCCCTATCATATCCACAGTCTAAAATCTTCCCTCTTTCAAAGATAAATAGCCAGACTTGAGCGATGCAATCTTTGGTGGAAAAAAAAACAAGTCAATAAAAATATCTCCCGCAGTCACTGTAAATGCAACGACCACAGTGTACATAAGTTCACTCAATAGTATTTCACTGCCGACTTGGTAACCCCACTTGAGAGTATTTGTCCAGACAAGGTTCTTTCTATTCATATATATATATATATATATATATATATATATATATATATATATATATATATATATATATATATAGTAAATAGTAGATTTGCTACATGAACACATTGTATTTCTGCCCTGTTTGGGCCTCTTCAGGCAAATGAATTCATTTGCCTGAAGAGGCCCAGCTAAGGTAGAAACATAAACACGTTTGTGTAGTGAATTTACTTTCTTCAATATTTTCTGTTCTACACTTAACAAACTTGACACTTGGAGTTTGAAGCACTCTACAAAATAAATCCATCACATCTCAGACATGACTTTATATTATATCATGCTATATTGCAAACTCCATCTGTACTATACACGCACACTCCACACACACACACACACACACACATATATATATATATATATATATATATATATATATATATATATATATATATATATATATATATATATATATATATAATCAAATAATAAGGTAAAAATATATTCCTGTGACACTAATGTTTCCAACTGAGAGCAATTTTCAAACTTGTTACTTGAGTGGATTTTTTGGAAATTTCTCATGAAGCCCACACCAAATAAACGAATGTTCATACTCTGCAATGAAATGGAATGATATGGAGAACATTAAAAATTGAAAAAAATCCATTTTGAGAACAGCTCTTAGCATGAAACATAAGAGTCAATGGAATATTTTCTCATACAATTTAATCAATTATTAACTTGATTTGCTTCGTCAATATGGAGCACGGTGGAAGGATATAACAATTATCAACAACATATATACATCTTTGTATGTGATTTTTAATTTTTTTCAAATCAATTAGATTATATATATATATGTGTGTGTGCGTGTGTGTGTGTGTGAATGTATATAATGCAAATAAAAACACACAAACATATATATACATCTGTGTGTGTGTATATGTGAGTGTGTGTCTGAAGAGAAAAAAGGGAAAAAGATAGAGAGCATAATGCAGGCTTGTCACTAATTCGCTATTAGAGTGAATTTCCTCGTGTTCCCTTCACCTGTGGTCTAGCTAAGCTGAACTGTGCTTAAAAATGAATAAGTATGAATAAGCATGATATCCCCCTCTCTCTCTTTCTTTCACCCCTCCTTCTTCTCTCTCTGTCTCTTTATATATATATATATATATATATATATATATATATATATATATATATATATATATCTAGTCACGAAAACCTTTCATTTTTTAACTTCTGAAAACGAAATTTCATTTGACATAATCTATATACTCTCAAAGTATTCACGGTCGCGTGCAATGTAGGCCATCATAATCGAATTACTGTTATTTCAACGTCTATCTTGTAATCATGTTTTACGTAATATTAAGATCATGTAACATCTAATTTAGTCATGTTTTCTAAAATTATATTAGTTTAAGAAAAAAAAAATTCAACATTCGGAGTTGATCAGCTCGGTTTCGGGAGTAAACCTCACTAAATCCCGAAACCCACGTTTGAGTCATTTAACATTTACCTAAAATAAATTTTCCCCCAATTGTTTTGTTCTGCCTGTCATACATCGTCCTTTATTATTCTTTCTTTCTAACGGTTTACAAATACAAAACAGAGCAATTTGGTTTTCAACCTGATAAAATTTGAATCCCTTTTAACCAGCAAAAGCAAATATTTAATCAATCCCAATCAACTTCGTTTTAAAAATTATTCCCTCAATGATAGACTCAATTAACTTATAAATGAAAATTCAACTTATGACACTGTCATTCTTTACGTTTGCATCGATTTATAGTGATCTACACCTTTTGTGAATATTAGAAACCATCAACCAAAACTGCCAACATAGGTTTCTTCAGTTTTCAAATATGTCTGGATGGTTGGCTGGCTATGTATGTATTGCGCGTATAGGCTACATCAATGACGGCTAAAACTCTTGACTTTCACTCCATTTAATGTCTCAGGAAAAAAGAAACCTTTCGTTATTCGATAATTATCCCCATTTTCGCGAGAATTCAGTGTGCCATGTAAGTTTATGGTAAATTGATCTCTGCTTTCGTCCGCTTCTATGATTGATCACTGCCCAATAAATGTCAAGAGAAGTAACCTATCTATTTTTCTTCATCCGTTTTTTTCTAATTTTTTAATCGACCAACCCCAACACAGCATGCTGCCAAAAGACTCTGGTCATATGAAGGTTTCTTCTCAGTGTCTAACCAGATCTGTTCCGGTAGATATTTTACTTTTTAGATGCTTTCCAAGCGATAAAGTGATGTTGGACCCGATTACATTGCTAAGAAGCACCAGTACGAGCCATTATCAATCTTCGAAACGCTGGAATCGTTGAGAATATTGGATAAAGCTGCTTCCGTGGAATTCCTATGTTGTAAAGTCTTAATTCTAACATTTATAATTCAAAGATACAGAAAGGATATGTTGAAAACATTTTTCTTTGTTGAAACAGACTATGGGAAGGAAAAAAACCTTAAAAACCAAAGAAAGCATTGAAACATGGAAAGAGTGCGTTGAATTAGAGAATGCTATGATCAGGTTGTTTGAAGTAAGACCAAAGATGAGAGTATTTCTGGCGACTGGATTGTTGAAGATGCAAATATTTTTGATACTGAACTTAATCTAGAGAATGAGTATGAGTATTCGGATGGATGGGTACATGCATTCAAAACTAGACATTGGATTTCGCTGCTCAGTGTGTCAAGCAAAGGAAGAATGCAGAGAGAGAGAAGCAGCGGAGGGTTCTGTTCAAGAATTTATTTAAGATGCAAGCGTCATTGTAATTTTGTATGGCTTATTCGTAATTGAAAAAAACCCGCTACTTCTGGACAAGCACATTCTGGAGATAATCTCGTGGTCTTGTCCTCCCATCCCGAACTCTATCTCATTAATCCAGTCTTATGATCACTATTGGCATACGGTAGTATGTATCTTGGGTATGCTTTGTGCTACGGATGCACAAAACTGCAAAATAGTTTTGAGTCTGTCAAAAGTAAATGGAAAAAAAGTCCTTTTGGTACAAAGTAGATAAGGTTGTCCCATTGTTAAACTGTGAAATTTCAGACTATCGCTGATTTGATGTTACGATTGACAAACAAATAAAGAGAAATAAGAGAATTCATTGAAGAAAAAAAAAATTTGGATCGGACCCTATTATCTGCTGATAATAGTGTCTAATCCAAATCATGTTTACCATTAATTCTGTAATTTCTACAACCAGGACCACCTTCTCTATATTATACAAAAAAGACATCCACTGTCAATGTATTACTGTATCTAGTTACATAAAGACTTGAACCCTGTCAGATCCAAAAGGAGGCAAGACAAGGTGATACTTTGGAGCCCTTTCAGCTCCAATAAAGAGAAAAACAAGGTGATACTTTGGAGCCCTTTCAGCTCCAATAAAGAGAAAAACAAGGTGATACTTTGGAGCCCTTTCAGCTCCAATAAAGAGAAAGACAAGGTGATAGCAGCTCATCCAAAACTCTCCACAGCCTGTCTCAGGATGGTCTTTAGAAGACTAGACTGGTAGAATAAAAGAATGAAAAGAGTCAGTGAACAGCCTCAGATTTGTACACGACATTGCCCTTTCGAAGAGAACCTACACGACCTCCAACTAATGCTAGATGAACCGAATGAAGAGAGCAAGGAAGTCAGCCCTCACATGAACACCAGCAAGACAAAGATTATGTGCAACAATCACGTTGGAGATAAAAAAAAAACAAAAAAAATTGAGCTCAAAATCGAGAACACGGAACTGGAGTAAGTAGACAGCTACATCTATCTGGAACAACAAATCTCCACAAGACCCTCAAAAGAAGAAGAAATCAATCGAATACTTATTCTTGGATAGGAAAACTTTGGTAGAGCAAGCTCAACTTCCAAAAATAGGATGATCCCATCATTCCTTAAAGGAAGTGTATTCAATCAATGCATTCTCCCAATATGGAGCTAAAACATCGAACCTGACCAAGAGACAAACCTACAAACTGAGAATTTGAAATGTGTTCATGAAAGAATCATGATCAACCTCACATGGACACAACACAATACATCCTAGGAAGGACACAAGTTCGAGACATCATGGAATGTATTAAAAACCCAAGTGGCAATGGGTCGGCCATGTCGCAAGAAAACCAGACAACCGATGGACATCACGACTCACGACATGGATCCCCAGAGATTGAATGTACAACCGAGGCTGCAGTGGAGTGATTAGCTAGACAAATTCAGAAAGTACTTGATCAATGACACCCACTATAGAGAATTGTGGCGAATCCTTCGGATGGTCTCTGTACAACGACGGACATTAAAAGTGATGATGATGATGATGATGATGATGATGATGATGATGATGATGATGATTGCATAAGATGAAGACAAAAAAATCTACACTGAACAGCAGCTCTTTGAACTTTGACCAACTTTGATGTTCGATGAGGATAAAGAAAAATCTGACTTATCAGGATTCTGTATTTCAAATGAGAAGAAAATTGAAAGGGCTCAGCTGGGCAATGCAAAGAATACGACTAAATTCATTTGTGTTAGAGAAGACATTACTGAGGGAAATCTGAGAGAATAGACGGACAAAAATGAAAAAAACAATTGTTCACTGAACTACAGATAAAGAGATTCTATGAATGATGCAACGAGGTGAGGAAAAAAAAAAAAGAATATAACGTAGATGGAGACGGAGATGAAAAATTCTGAGAAACAATTTCCGTCAACAATTGCAACGAACTATTAAAATTATTTATAGTAAGCTTTGAACAAAGAGACTTCATTACTGAGCAAGATATTATCAATATCAATGTAATTCAGCAATTATTATTATTATTATTATTATTATTATTATTCTCTCCTAGTACTCATTGGTCGCAGTAATACTGCAATTTACAGTTTCACACCGGTTTCCCAGTGGTCATCGCTGAAGGCTGAGTGACAATAAGTCTCCACAGGTCTTCAGCCAACACCTCTTCTCTCTTTTGCCTATTATGTCAGTGCTACAATTAGCATTTCTGCTTTCATTTCCCTTCCTCGGTTGGGTCACTGTTGACAGTTAACGTTGCAGTCCTCATATTTCCAGCACTTTCCAACAGTGCCGTGGTCCCTTCAGTCTCAATCCTTCCCTTTGTCCCGATCTCTTCAGTCTCACCCTCAGTGTTTTGGGGACAGTTCCCAGTGCGCCCACTATGACCGGCACTACCCTGGCTTTCATGCTCCTCAAATCTCTTGCTAGGTCCTGGTATTTTTCCCGTTTTTCACTCTCCTTCTTCTTTACTCAATGGTCTGCAGGTACAGCCACGTCTACTGTTTGGCAGGTCTTCCTCTTCTTCGGTCTTCTTGCCTCGATGAGGTGGTCAGTTTAGATGTCAAAGTCCCAGAGTAGTTTGTGGTTGTCATTCTCCAAAACTGCCTCTGGCTTGTGCTGATACCACTTTTCCACATGGTTGAATCCCATTTGTTTACTAAGTTCCCAGTGTAACATCGTTGCTACTCTATCGTGTCTGTGCTTATACTCCTTCTGAGCGAGTTGATTACATTCACTAGTTATGTGGTTTACTGTCTCATCTCTTTCACCGCACATGCGGCATTTGCTGTTTGTCTGTGTTCTGTCGATTTTTGCTTTTATGTAGTTTGTCCTTATGCTTTTGTTTTGGGCTGCCATGATGAGCGATTCTGTTTCTCTCTTAAGGTTTCCCTTTCGTAACCACGTCCATGATTTCTCGTCTGCTATATCTTTTATCTGTCTTTTAAACTCGCCGTACAATTTTTTCCCTTCCCACTTTTCTTTTCTAGTTTGCTGTACTGTTCCATTGTTTTCTACTTTATTGTGTGTTGCACTATCCCTCGCGCTCTTTATGATTTCTTCACTATTTGTTTGCACATATCTATCTAGGATTACTTTAGCTCTCTGGACACAATCTTCTATGCTGATGAGCCCCCTACCACCTTCTTTTCTCTTAACGTATAGTCTATCTGTATCATCCCTAGTGTGTAATGCTTTATGCATCGTCATAAGTTTCCTTGTTCGTCTATCCATTGATTGGAGCTCTTCCTTTGTCCATCCTAGGAATGGTCCTGTATACCTAACTACTGACACAGCCCAGGTGTTCATTCCTCTTATTAGATTTCTGCTATTTAATTTGGTTTCTAATATTTTCCTTATCCTTCTGAGGTATTCTCTCTTAATTTTCTCCTTCATCTCTTCCCGTTTTATCGTGTCACATTCAAGGACACCTAGGTACTTGTATCGGTCTTGTGCAGTCAATGCCCTAATCTTGTTGTTGTCCGGAAGTTCAATTCCCTCAGTCATTGAAAGCCTTCCTTTGTGCATCACCATGATTGCACATTTTTCTATCCCAAACTCCATTCCTATGTCCTCACTATATTCCCTTACTTCGTTGAACAGAGTCTCAAGCTCTCCCCTGTTTTTTTGCAAACAATTTAATATCGTCCATGTACATTAAGTAGTTGACCTTTCCTTTTGTTTTAGAGAAGTGGTATCCTTTGCTGTTTTTCAGGATTCTGTTAAGCGGTATCATTGTTAGAACAAATAATAGTGGGGACAACGAGTCTCCTTGGAAGATTCCCCTTTTTATCCCTACCTCGGCTAGTTTGTCCCCTGCGGCTGTCAAATCTACTTTCCAGTCTTCCATCGAATTACCAATGAATTTAACCACCGGTTCGCTAATTTTGAACATTCTAAGGCATTCGAGTATCCAGCTATGTGGAATCATATCGTATGCCTTTTTGTAATCTATCCATCCCATTGCGATATTCTTTCTCCTTTTCCTTACTTCTTTTAAGATCATCTGGTCTATGTAGAGTAAATCGTTTGCCCCTTTGGTTCCTATCCTACACCCTTTCTGTTCTTCTGGTAGTAGTCCCCTTCTATCCATTGACATGTATATTCTCTCTGCTATTTGCCCGGTCAGGATTTTCCACATAAGTGGTAGGCACGTGATTGGTCTATAGTTGCTTGCTATGTTCCCCTTTCCCGGGTCTTTTTGGATGAGGGTGGTTCTGCCTTTAGTCATCCATTCTGGTGCTTTGCCTTCATTTAGACAATTTTGGAGTAGGTGAGTGAGTCTGCCGTGTAACGTGGTGAATTTTTTGAACCAATACCCATGGATCCCGTCGGGCCCTGGTGCTTTCCAGTTGGCTACTTTCCTAAGAGTATGTTTCAATGTGTTTTCATTCAGTACTATCGGTTCCCCCTTGTCTATATCTTCTAGTTCTTTTCTCATGTTTCCTAGCCATTGCGGTGTTACGTTGTGTCTTTTTGGGTGCCCCCATATGCTATTCCAATAGTTCTTGGCCTCTGTGGCATCAGGTTTCATGTCCTGCCTTCTTTCCCTATTTAAATCTTGGTAAAACTTTTTCTCATTGTTTTGGAATGTGCGGTTTTGTGTGTATTGGGCCGTTCTTAGTCTGTATCTTTTTAGTCTTGCCTCTTTGGCTAGTCTTTTCTGGTGTAACTCTTCGACTACAGTTGTGATGCCCTTTTGCGTTACTTTGTATTTGTTATAAAGTCTTACTCGTGGTCTGTCTGTGTGTGGTGTATTTCTAAGTAGTACTTCATCTCTCTGTAGTTGGGAGATCTGCCTTTGTAACCTTCTCTCCCAGTTGGGTTTCCCTTCCCTATTATTGCTCAGGTTCCTATCTTGTGTTGTGAAGCTTTGTGCTACCATTTTCGCCCCAGCGTAAATTAGGTTGTTGAGTTCTAGGAGGGTGTTCGTATTATTATTATTATTATTATTATTATTATTATTATTATTATTATTATTATTAATTCTCACCTTAGATGCCTGGTGGTCATTGCTGGAGATTGAGTGACTCCAAGTCCCCTCAAGTCTCCAACCTTCCTCTGCACTTTCACGGTGCACAACAGTGTTGTACATCGCAGTTTCACACCAATCACTTGAGGGCATCGCTAAAGGCTGAGTGACAGTAAGGCTCCACGGGTCTGCAGCCCTCCTCTCACATTGTCCTGATTTTTTCCCAGCAGCACTGTGAATCACAGAAACCACCATACCTGTTGGACCATTGCTAACAGCTGGGAGTCATAAATCTCATATTTCCTGTACTCTCCTCAGTATTCGTGCAGTACCTAGTAGTGCTGTGGTCTGTCTAGTCCAAATCCTTCCTTTAATTCCCAGTTCCTCTAATCTCGTTTTTAGTGTCTTTGGTACGGTTCCAAGTGCATCCACTATTACTGGTACTACCCTGACTTTCATGTTCCACATCTTCTTCAGTTCCCTTGCCAGGTCCTGGTATTTCCTTAGCTTTTCACTCTCTTTCCTATTTACAGTGTTAACTGCTGACACGCCCACGTCTATTATCTAACAGGTTGTCTTTCCTTTGTACACGATTACCAGGTCATGTATTTTTGCTTGGATGTCAATTTCCCAGTGTAATTTATGGCTTTTATTTCCCAGGGTTTTATATGGATAGTGCTGATACCATTCGTTCGCATGGCCAAGTCTCATTCGTTTGCTCAATTCCCAGTGTATCTTTGTTGTTACCCCGTCGTATCTGTTCTTGTACTCTGTACTAGTTGACCACATTCACTGGTTGTGTGGTTTTCACTCTCATCTCTTTCTCCACATTGGCGACATTTGCTGTATAGTTTGTCCCGATATATTTGTTTTAGGCTGCGATGATGATCGATTTTATTTTTTTTCTTCAGGTATCCTTTGCAAAGCCATGTCCATGATCTTTTGCTTGCAATATTTTGTATCCGTCTTTTGGATTCTCCGTATAGTTTTTCTGTCAACATTTTCCTTTCCCTGATTACTGTGTTGCTACCTCTGTTTGTTACACTTTTAATTTTGGTCGAATTATATGGGAATTTTTTATAATGCCTTCACTATTCGCTTGTACTTACTTTTTCTTATCCTGTTTTGGCCTTTTTGACAGTGTTCTATGCAGCTGAGTCCTCTACCGTCTTCTTTCCTCTTAACATACTAGTCTATCCGTGCCATCTCTGGGATGTAAAGCCTTGTACATCGTCATAAGCTTTTTCATTCGCCGGTCCATTGATAAGAATTCTCTTTTTGTCCAGCGAAAGAATGACCCTGTGCATTTTAATACTGATACAACTCATGTCTTTCCTTTTTATTAGATTCTTACTATTCAGTTTGGTCTCCAATATTTCCTTACGCTCCTATTCGTATCCTTTCCTTATTTCCTTTATAATTTCTCCCCGTTCTATCGTATCACATTCAAGAACTCCAAGGTATTTGCATCGATCTTGTGTGGTCAGTGATGTGATTTTGTCGTTGTTGTCTGGTAATTCGATTCCTTCTGCTGCTGCGAGCCGTATTTTGTGGATTACCATTAGTGCACGTTTTCTGTTCCCGAATTCCATCCTAATGTCGTTAATGTATTCTTTCACTTTATCAAACGACGTATCGAGCTCTTGCCCGTTATTCACAAATAGTTTTATGTCATCCATGTACATGAGGAGGTTGTCTTTTTCCTTTGTTTTTTTGGAGAATTGGTATCTTTGCGGTTTTCCAATGAGTGGCATCACTTTTTTGTTAGAACAAATAGTAGTTGGGACAGAAGATCATCCTGGAAAATTCCCCTTTTCATACTTATCTTTCTTAAGTTATCTCATGTAGCTGTCAGGTTCATTTTCAAGTTTTCCATTATGTTGGCTATGGATGTCACCAAGTTCACTGATCTTGAATATGCAAAAGCATTTTGGTATCCAAGTATGTGGGATCATATCGTATGCTGGGACCACGCCTTTATCTAGGCAACTTCGGAGTTGGTGGATGAGCATGAAGTGTAATATGGTGAATATCTCAAACCAATATCCGTGGATCCAATCGGGTTCTGGTGCTTTCCAGTTTACTATTTTTAAAGGTGTTTATCAATTTGGTTTCATTCAGTACAATTAGTTCTCTCTCATCTATATTTTGGAGTTTCCTTTTCCCGTTATGTAACCATTCTGGAGATCTGTTGTGTCTTTTCCAGTATCCCCATATGCCATTCCAGAAGTTCTTCGTCTCTTTGGCCATCGATTCTATGTTCTGTTTTCTTTTCTCTTTTCAGTTCCTGGTGAAACTGTCTTTTATTTTGTCTTTTATTGTTTTGGAACATGCAGTTTTCTGTCTATTGGGCTATCCATTATCAATATTTCATTAGTTCTGCATTTTTAGCAAGTCTTCTTTAGTGTATCTCTTCCATTGCCACTGGCACAACTTTTTGTTTTAGCTTGTATTCGTCCAAAATTCTTGCACGTGGTCTGTTTATGTGCATTTTCCAATGACTCTTTCATCTCTCTGAAGTTGTGAGATCTGTTTTTCTAATCTTATTTCCGAAGTGATCTTTTTTGTTTCTATTATTCGAAGTTTTTGCTTGTGTTGTGAAGAGGTACGTTACCATTTTGACGCCAGCGTAGATCAGGTTGTTGAACTCTGTGGAGTCGTTAGTTTCAGTATGCTGTGAGAGGTAGTTGACATGCTCAGTTGACTCTTCGACGTTTTTCAGTCTTAGCCCCTAAAATTAGGTGTCTTATTCTCTTCTTGTATCATTTTTAAAAAATAGTTTTTATGTATTTTTTTCCATAGGGGACTCAACGTCTTTTTCTCGTGTAAGGTTTAAGGTAAGCAATTTTTCCTTTGTTCGGATTTCTTTCCGTTTTGTGATTATTATGTTGATTGCGTTGAGGGGTTTCTCCTCGGGTAAGCTGCATTATTTATTTTCTGTTTTATTGCAGATTTCCAGTAGTTCTACCTTCGAGAGCCATTTATTTCCCAGGGTTTGTTTCACTTGATCAGCAAGGTGCTTATTTGATGCCTGCATAGTAGATGTTCCTTCACTATTTTGAGCGAGCGTTATTTATAGCGTCATTCAGATGAATTACTTTTCAAGAAGCAATATATTATTATTCCGGTTTCCTCTTTTGTCCAGTTTTCTTCTTATTCTGGCTAACAACTGCTCGGTAATGGTTGCGTCCCAACTGATTACCATTGAGGGAGCATGGACCGGTGTCCTAGCCATCAGTAACTTCGTAACGGCCGAGTCCCTTCTGAAAGTCATCAAGGGAACACGAGCCACGGTTTTGGCCAGCGGTCACGGGATGATGGCTGGGCGCCTACTAGTGGCTAAAAAGTGAGCACCTGGCAGTTATGACGCATACATCTTGAATTTGTGCCCAATTCCTTGCGGTAAATTAATTTGATTTTATTGTTATATTTGTTTGGTTTGTGTTGCTTTGAGGTAGCGTCAGACTTTGGTGGATTCGTTGAAACTGATGTCATTCAGAGTAACATCAGAGCTCCACCGGCTCTTAGCACCCATAAAATTATCTATATATGGGTGCTACACTTAACACTAGGACATGGTGATTGTCTTCCACTGACTACTCAAAACCCATGTTACTAAGTTTTAGAAATTAGCGACTTTATTCCGTATTGTTTCTTTTTTTGCCAAATATTGACGACAAAGTTTTTATTGATTTGGTCATATCTCCCCCTCATTTTTTCACATTTTGATTTAACAAGAGTCCGAAGAGAAGGTAGTCTTTTAAGTTCAAGAGATGCACTGATTTCAACTTCCAGTCTTTTTCCACCTTTAAAAATTGAATATTAACATACAAAGGAGTATAAAATTAGCAGTAAATAGCAGCAAATATGTAAAAATGGTTCCTATTAGTTCTTAATTTTTCAGATGAAGATTTTTCACATCGTTTTGTCTCGTTCTCTGGTTATTATTATTATTATTATTATTATTATTATTATTATTAGTAGTAGTAGTAGTAGTAGTAGTAGTAATAGTAGTAGTAGTAGTAGTCCAGGTTACACATCTTTAAAACAGAGTTGTTTTGTCTTCCACCCCGAGGAGTTCAAGGTGTCACCTGATTAGATTCGATTTTTTCAATTCTACTATCCTTTGCATTTGATCGCTATTCATGTCCTTGCTGTTCAGTTTCAGGAGATACTTTTTTTGAGATCTGTGGTTACTGTCCCAATGCTCCGATAACGATTGGTGAAATCTTAATCAATCTTTTCCAATTTTTTTTCTCACAGTTCTATCTCCAAATCTTGGTATTTTTCTATTTTTTCTTTTTTTTCCTCGTTCATTTTTTCTTGTCTGTTGAGCATAAGAAATCGATCAATACAACCAGCTTGTCTTGGTTATCAAAAAGGAAAACGTCTTGCCTTCCAGCAATAATTCTTTTTTTTTTTTCCAGTGATGACGTTGGAGTCGTAAAGTAATTTCGATATTTCGTTTTCTAAAGAAGTTTCAGTTTTTTCTCCTGCCAATTTTTGAACTGAAGCTGCGACTCAATTATGTCTTTCATGATACACAGTTTCCACTAATTTTGGACAGCCGGATACTACTGTTATGGGCATTATTATTATTATTATCATCATTATTATTATTATTATTATTATTATTATTATTATTATTATTATTATTATTATTATTATTATTATTTGTCGTAGTTGTTACTGCAGCTGTTTTTATCGTTACGTTCATTGTTTTGGCAGTCTTTGGACAAAGTTTCTCTTTTTAATGTAGAACATGATTTTAGAAGAGAGAAAACAATGTCAATAACATTTAGTCGGTCTAATGAAATAGTGAAGCTAAAAAAACGAACCTGAAAGGTAAACAGGTCCGATTAGTCACTCAATAGAAACCACCAGGTAATCGACGTCCTTTGGCAGCATGCTATGTTGGGGACAATCATTTAGAAAGATTGGAAAAGGGGTGATCAATGAATAAGTTATTTCTTTTGACTTCCGTTCGGGTAATGATCAGTAGACTGTTTGGATTACCAAACAACCTATAGACACAAAGGGACTAATATAATATACGCTTACTCTGCGAATTGAACCCTTCTCTGAAAGAAGGTTTTGGAAAAACAAGAAATTTCTTCTAGAAATGACAGAAAGTGGATATGTAAGTTTTCATCCCTCTAGCTGTCTTGGTGTGATCTGTATGTGCGATAGATACATACATAGCAAGCTAGACCTCCATGAAATCTGAAGAAACCTATGATGACAATTTTAGTGACAGTTTTGATTGACGGATTCTAAAAAAAAAGGAAATGGCTGTCAGGAAGAATGGCACAAAAAAGCTATGGGAGAATAAAGAATCAGTAATTAAAAGAGAAAGTTAATTAGGATGTACTGCAATGGAATCAACGGCAGCATTAGAATCGAAGGCTACAAGAACAATGAAAGTCTCCATTGAACGATATTGTGTACTTTTGTGGGAGCGTCAACTACGATAGTAATAATAATGTTGGTCTACAGTTTCATTATGAAACCCGTCATTTGTGGGTTTTTGTTGAAAAACACGTACGGACAAGTATAAATTTAATGAACGTTGCCGCCCTCTGAATTAATGACTCGGAAATTAAAATGCATTGAGATTGTAATCAATACCTAGAAATGAATAACTAGCAGAATAAATTGCAGTCATAATCTCTTTTGCGTGTGAATATGACATATCTAACAATATATATTAAGTTGACCATAAGAAAAAATAGTTTTCTTTAAATTCAATTTATCGTAATATGTTTTGCGTTTCGCCTTTGTCAAAATAACGTAGGAACCAATATTGAAACTTACGTATATTTCAAGTAACAACGTCATGTGATATCATAATGCGTGAGTGGCAATCGCTGAGTAACGAAAGTTACAACAAAAATGCGAAAAATTAACATCAGGTGAGATTATTAACAAAGGTTATAGTTACTGTGCGTGTATGGTTATTCTTCAGTGAGTTGATTTGAAGGAGTTTAGCCTGTTCTAAGCTGATTATAATCATGTTTACTGATTGATATTTTAATGTTGCTTTAGTATGAATTTGGAAAGGTGGGGGTTGTGTTGGAAACTCCTGGTCTTTGGTTTATCTAAGAACAAATGAACTCGAAATCGAATGGCAAAACATATTAGTATATTAATTTTATTTTATTCTCCTTATCGTCAACTGATTACAACTATATATATATATATATATATATATATATATATATAGTTTCTTATACGGACAGTCACACACACATGCTAAATATTTGGATATTTTCCAGAGTGACCTCGTACTCATCTAACATTTTAGAAAATATCAAATTGTTCTTTTTTCGCTCTATGAATCAGGTTTAAAATTGACGTATTCCTAGGCACGTTGCATGATTCTCAGTTCGAAACCAAATTTTTCCAGAAGATTCCATGATTCAACCCTGAAAAAAAATGAACTAAAAAATCAATTCATCAATTTCCGATATTTTGGACAAGTGTTTCCCTTTTCACAATTAGGAATGTATATACCTCAATCAAAAACATTAAGGATCCAACGCGAAATTTAAAAATTCTCATTTACTTCCTTGACCATCGTTCCTCAAAATGTCATTGAATTTCATTGAGAACTTTTGGATAGTTATCGTGTGGACAAACATAAGTGAATACATGAATGCATAAGAAGAAAGAAAATTGGAAAAATCTCAGAGAAAAACATCCCTCTGGCAAGATGATTGTCAGTTGAGATAATTGTGCATGGATCCACTCCAAGATTTAAACAGTTCTCCCGTAATATATTGCCCAGTCTTCCACAAAATCTGAGCGAAATTCAATGATAAATTTCAGAGAAATTTTGTGGACAGGAAAGAAAATTTGGCGATATTAATTGGTTGTGATATATTCCTATAACTTAGTGTGCATTGTGCATTGTGCATTGACCCGCCATAAATTTGATCAGTTCTTTTGTGGGCTACTATTCCTTCTCCCACAGGATTTCAGAGGAATTCATTAAGAAATTAAGGAGATATCGCGTGGAGAGTCAGAGCGTATACGTGAATCTATTGACAAATATTACTAAATCAATAGAAAAAATTCAAACCCAATATGGCCCCATCTTTTTCTCACTCGAATGTCTACCCCTCCAAAAGATCTCATTGAAATATATTCATTACTTTCGAAGATATCTAACAGATGCATGGGCTTGCAAACGGACACAACCAAAAAGAGACACCTCTTCCGAATGTGAAAAATACATCTCCGTCACAAAAGAATTCCTGAATCTGATCCCAGATTAAAATAATTATTCCACTATCTAATTTGAATTCATTGAGAACTTTCTCCGAACAAAGAGACGTACAGGCAGACACGAGTGGATAGATATAATTCTTCCTACTTCATATAAACTAACAAAAAAAGATCCAGCTGTATTGGGCGCCAAACTTCAACATTCCTGATATCTTCCAAGTTTAATAGAACCTAAGGCCTTGTTGGAAAATATGGGGATTGGAAGATTGTGTTGCTCCAATCGTTTGAGCGGTCTGGCATGCTTGCTTTGAAAATAACGTGTACATCAATCTAACCCAGCAAGTAGGCTGAAGTCTAAATATTATTCATTTAACGTATATCATCATCATCATCATCAGCAGCAGCAGCAGCAGCAGCAGCAGCCTTTATTTTCATTGCTGGACAAAGGCCTTTCCCATCTCTTTCCATGACAACCGTGATTTCGCTAATGTCTGCTATATCTTACCGGCAACCTCCTCTATCTCGTCTCTCCGTTTTGGGTGTGTTGCTTTTCCTACCGAGTTTATTGTCCCACGGGTTCCAATCGATTAGCCTCTCAATTCATCTGTTATCCCCTGTCCTCGCCCTGTGCCCTGCCTATTGCCATTTTTATAGCTCGGTTACATGCACGGTGTACTTCGCCCTGACTCTCCCCCGGAACCATTTCTATCGCTAGGGGTTATTGTTAACATCCCTCTTTCCATAGATCTCTGCGCTTTTCTGAGTTCGTTTTTGGATCGTTCCGTAATTTTCAACGTTTTGCAACCGTGTGACAAGGCTGGTATTATGCATTGGTTGAATCCTTTACGTTTCAAGCCGATTTGCAATTTGCTTTTCAATATGTCGCTGTTCATGCCAAATGCTTTTTGTTGAAGACCAATTGTTATGTGTTGTCTTATTTCTGTATCATTTTAAAACTTGCAAAAGACATTTCCGATAAGTTTATCCGCAAAACACTTATAGATGCGTCACAGAAATCCATTCAACTGGAAACAGCTTATGCAGGCAAAATCCACACGTCCATGCAAGATGCAATTGCATTCATGCACACAGAAAAAGCAAGCATCATACAGTCTGGTTATATTGGATCTGTGGAAGATGAAACCTAATCCAAAGAATACCAGTTTTAAGGATTTATCTTAGTCTGTCTCGAAATTACACTCACCGAGAATTTAATGCGCAACACCAGGATTTCTCAAACTTGGTTCCGCGGAACCTTTGGTTTCTGCATCACATATGTTTGGTCTCGTGGCCGATTTTGAGAACTTAACATATCTTAGTTCAAATGAAATCCTATGTGGTATTGATGCAAAAAATTAGTTCAAAAAACTTTTTGTGTGAAAAGTTTGAGAAACCCAGCACTATACATTAGTTATATAACTACCCCCTCACCATGGAATGGGACACAAGGTTGGGTTTAAAGTGGGGCCAAAAGCCCATGTTTTAAGTACCTGATGTTTCAAAGCAGTTGCCCGTCTTTGAACTAATTTGCCTTGATTCTACTCATCTCCGGTGATCGACTGAGAACCAGTGTTGTTCAGCTTGATTTGACCTATATGATATCCTTCATCCAGGTCCTCTCTCGGATGTAAGCAGATCTTTTCTATCCGTAAGGGTTATTCTCAACATTAATCTTTCTATTGCCCTATCTGCTATTCTGGGTTCGTTCTCGAGAGGTTTGCTAAATTTCCTGGTTTCGCTCGCGGACGCCATAGCTAGTTAAATTCATTGATTGTATACTTTATGTTTTTAACCCATCGGCAATTTGCTTATTGGTATGTCTCTACCAAGTGCAGAGTAGTAATAACATCATTAGTTGTGGTAGTGGTAGCAATCGATGGTTCAAACGAAACATACTATTAAAATAATCGATAAGTTCAGATTAAATTAAGTGTACAATTGTTATCGAAAATTTATTCTTGGCCTTTTTTGAATGATTTTTTTTTCATTGTGAGTATATCTATATCATGAAGTACAAACGTGATTATCTGTGCGTGTGTGTGTATGCACACATGCGCGTGTGTGTGCGTGCATGCGTGTGCTCCAAGATGTCACATTACAGGACAGAAACGAAGGCAAGTTCAGAATCAGCAGGTCAGTAGTTACCTGTAGCACACATTTTCAGGTCGAATTTCGCAAAAGGAAAATAATCGATTTTTATGTTGTCTCCTTTCGCACTCACAGAAAAAACAAGACAGTCGAAATATATTTTCTTTGTGATTTTTCAACTGGGATTTTCAGGAAAACTAGATCTATGAAATCAAACTATAAATGTATTTTGAATCATTATCATTTTTTTTTTTTCATCATGGAGCAGTAAAATTTAGCCAAGTGGTTAGAGCCTCGAACGAGAGAATTGGCAGACCATGCTAATACCCCAATAGGAAAATATTTTATATTCTTTCGAACCATTTGACCCAAGAATCCGGCAGAAATTTATCAGTTTTAGTTCTAGAAGGGGGTTCTGTTTACTATGTTGTTATAATGGACTCTCACTTTAGGCATATCCGAAATCAGCTGCTCACAATTAACCCAGAGCACACATTTTAAGGTTGAATATTACGAAAACTCGCTCACCATTTTCTATAGGGTCTATATGCAGCTCCGTTGTCGAATAGGTAAAAGCCGTAGAAAATAGAATCGGCGTACCAACGTAAGTTTTTCCCTCTCAGTGCTAAAAGTAATTTTGAGCTTATCTATAATATATGAAGTACTGAATTTAATTTTCTTCTTTAAATTAACAGTGCTTTCAACCTAGTAGATCTCCGAATCTTTTGGAAATTTGGCAGGTTTTTGAAAATGTCTCAAATCGTTTTTTATAAGAGGGGATTTTATTCACATTGTCGCTAAAATACTAAACTGCAAACATAATTTCCATTCATTATATACGCCTATATTTTTGGTTGAATTTCATTAAAAAAAAACTGCTGATTGTAAGAGGGGTCTGTGTTCATACTTACATAATGAAAACTAATCTTAGCTCTAAAGAAATCAGTGAGAGCAACAATACAACAGTGTTTAGAAACGCCATAAATACCATCGGTGGATAGAGTTCGGACATATCGGAGAAAATCTTACTTCATTCCTTTCAATTGCATGTGCTGTTAAACCATCAAAATTTCTGGGAATCTATCAGTTTTTAGAAAATGAATATTTGAATTTTATATGAGGGCCCCGTATTTACATTGTAGCTATAGGGCTGAACAGCATCCTTACTCTCCATTAACCATAGATGGCTATGGATGTTGAGTGCTAATACTAGTTTGGGGGAGTTTTTTCAAGGATCAAACCCTGAACTAATAATGAAACTTTTTTTCTAAAAGCAAACACCATTACCCGAATCCGTCCCCAATCCAAATCCAAACAAATCAATAAAACATGGGCAGAATTTAAATCCTGTTGGCCGCTTCGACACGCACACTGCTAACTCCAAAAGTGACCGAATGAATTTCCAGAAAAATATTCTCCAAGGATTTAAGAGGGACTACAAATTCCAGACTGGCGTTTTTGTTGAGATCTCTATAAAATATCTTTTGCTTCCGAGGGCCGTCACGTTTACCGATCGCCCTGCCCGGGCAACACCAGGTACCTCAGCTAGGCTGAAATAAACTTAGCTGGAAATAGAAGGGTTCAGCCTACTTTGGCTATTTTTGAAGAAACAGATGATACTTTGATACGGTAGGAAAAAAACAAAACAAAAAACGTTTGATACATCAATGGACCCGAATAGACTTTCTTCCAATGATGACACACCCTTTCTTTTATGACAACTCACCTTTTATGATGTAATGGCAGCTGTTAAGTAAAACACAACCCCCTTTCCCTTTTCTGTTATTTAAGTGTCTGACCGACAAACCGATCGAGTAACCAATCATAAAGTGTCATTGAAATGTGTCTAAAGTAAAACTACAGGAAGATGTAATCTGATAAGTAGATTCGTCAAAGGGGAATACATAAAAAAAGTTATTCCTTTGACTATCAAAGTGTCCTATTTTCTTTGACTTACGATAAAGTCACGCTAGTAACAGTTCCATCCAAATTACTACTCAGTGCTTAGATAGGTTATCACGTAGAAACAGCAGGTACTGTTAGTAACCCATGTGCAAGATAAAGCGAAGTTCAATGATAAACTTCTTTCAAGTCACGCTGAAAGCCTGGTTCTTCTACCCTGATCACCAAAGTTAACACGTTCAGCACCAGCAGACGTTCATCGATGTCCCCCTCTTTGAAATTTGCACCTTGTCTTCATTTTTGTCTTCGGCATATTGTTGTGACTAATTACGGCTCTCAAGTGATGGTACTTAGTCTTTGGGTAATCCTTATTCTCCTATCCATGGTATACACACGTCAGAAAAAAAAAGAAACAAACAAAAACACCGACACTGAAATTTTAAAATTACGTCGTATCTGATTCTAAAAGACTGATAGAAAAAAAAGTTGCTGTGACGAAATAGACAATTCAGAAAGTATCAGCCCCACAATGCCGATGGTAGAGAGCTTCTGGCGAGACTTGACGGTCTGTCCAACGACGGACGCTAAGAGAATGATGATGATGGTGATGATGATGCATATTCTATCTACGAATATCAAACGTTGTCGGCGGGAATGGATCATATAGAGAGCCCCCTCGGCCATCTCGTTAATCACTCCAAGTACAATGCCGATCTCTGCATCATGCTCAAAACACAAGCCAAATGCCTCCCCTCTACTCCCCTAAACCTTTTGACTGGTCCGGCTGCGAGTGACAAGAAATGAATTAAAAGGATATCTCATGATGGGAGTACATTCACCGACCTAAACAAGGCTATCAAACGATAGATAGTCCATCCTAACCCCACAAAGCCGCCTATATGTGCAGCCTTATGTCAAACTTAGCTAGTGTAAGCTAATGATTCTATCAGATCAAACGCAAAACTGCGACCAGCAAAAAAATTAAATAAATAAAAAATAAGATGATGAGACAAACTAATCAAATTCAGAAAGTATTGGTTCCGCAACCCGCATGATAGAGTGTTCTGACGAATCTTATGGAAGGTTTTCATCCAACAACAGACTTTAAAAGGCTGCAGCTGCTGCTAATGATGATGATGAAGATCGTTAAGGACAACCATGGACCGGAAGCAGTTCGTAGCTTTGTTCTGTACTAAGCAAAGGTTACTGAACATCGCCGGTCATTAGGTCACACAAGTGATGCAGTCATAGTGGAATGTTCCTGGCTATGGCATATTTAAACTTACCACTATATATATATATATATATATATATATATATATATATATATATATATATATATAGACGTATTTTTATATCCAATTAGTTGCTCATTTTCCCGAGACACTCGAAAAAAATAATCTGAAGACTTTTGCAGTTCCACTGAGCAAACATATGACTCACAAAAAAAAGCAGTTTTCGGCTGTTCATGATTTTGTTTGTTTTTTTATTTTATCTGTCAGTGTAGGATATCAAGCTAATAAATTATGCCGATTTTCGTTCCACTGTCTGAGGCCCCTATCCGCCGAGGTTTGCCAATGGTGAACATATTTTAGGGACTCTTCCCCGACCTACAGTACGGATGATGTGTTGGGCAAAGTTCCACTCCCTCCTTACTGGACCATGCTGAAGACTTCCAAAGGAAAGAAATGTTCAAAATGCTTCAGGAGATGCCTACCCAGCCAGTTACGGCACCCGGTATTCCAAGACAGTCATCCATCAAGGTACTTACTAGGCTCGACGTGTATCCATCGTGACTCAGCTATAACGTGATTAAATATAATCCATCTATAAAGTGTGAATTATCACACAAACGGTGAAAGTCTCTGTGGCAGAGTGATTATGACAGATAGACGTGATAGGACTCCCTCTGACCATGAGAGGTGTAAGTTCTATTCTCATCAGAGGTTTACTTTTCATTATTGATCCCGCTGGTCACTAGTAGCTGTTAAAAAAAAACTCAAAATTGAGATGTCAGTTAACATTATTCCAAACAGGTCAGGTTAGTCCCTCATAGGAATCGTCACGTGATCAGTGTCTTTTGTCAGCGTGTCGTATCTGATATGAACAAGTTAAAAATTAAAAAAGATGGATGATCCGTGAAAAAATAACTTATTTCGATTTTTGTTGTGCGATGATCACTAAAAAGTGTGAATCTTTATAAAACAAGTTTTAGCACGTTTAGACACAAACTAAACGATTAATTTGGCATAAACTTACGTTGTAAATAAAAAAAAAACACCAAAAACGTGGGCTTGGGTAATAACAAAAAAATTATTCTTTATAGACATCATCATTAGTCTGCCGGCGTCATTCATTGGACATAGAGCTTTCCAAAGATTCACCAGACCTCTATATCATGGGCATTGCGGAGCCACTACTTCCTGGATTTATCTAGCTTGTCACGCCATCTTACTTTCTGTTGTTCACAGTCTTGCACTTGATCCACGTTGTAAGACATGATGTCCAGTGCTCGTCTGATATTCAACAAGTCCAGCCCATCAAAATTCTCCCTCAGTGTGGTGTTTTTTCACGATAGATACATAGTCAACCATCCAGACCAACTTAAAGAATTAAGGGATCTACGTTGACAGTGTTGTTGATGGTTCTAGTTGGCTGTTCCTGAAAGGAATGAAGATGGACGCCAGTCAAAATTGATATTTGTCTTATAATTGTGAAGGTAAAGCGTCCGTCTCTTCAGAGACAACTCCCATTGGAGAATGAACGGTCTAAATTCTGGTCAAGACCGGGATTGTATTCTTTTTTAATGATCACCCCCCCCCCTCGGTATGATGCCAGTCAACTGAATAAATACCTCCACTGTATCGCTAAGCTCAGAGGACGCATTTTGTGAGCTGCAAACCGACTGAAAGAAAAAATTATAAAACATCGTATGAGATCATCGTAGGAGTTATGTCTGAATATTTTAGATCATGATACTGGAAAATAGTGATTACCTTATCAGTTAGGGTGAAGCAAGGAGCATGCATTGAATGAACTAGTTTCCATCCTTCAGAGCAGATAAAAGGCTGGGGGATACAAGGCCGAAACGTTGTGGAAAAATTAGCAACATTAACAGATGATATAGTTCGACTACCATGCATACAATGATTAAAAAATCTTGTTTAAGTCCAAACCAGAATTATAATATTCATTAATCGATATTTATACATGAACAAATAGGGAGACATTATTTACGAATTTTATTGCGACACTTGGTGTTTGACATTTTTTACAATATTTTCAATGTTTGGAGACATCTGAGATGTTGCAACTCATAAAATGTATTCGAGGTGATTATCTGTCAATTTCAAATTTTGTTTATGGCTTTCATTTGAGGACAACGTCGTTTGCATTTATAAGTACTGCAAAAAATAATGACACGTCGTCTAGAGAGGCACCCAGTTTTGGGGCATCATTTTTCGGGAAAATTTGCTTAAAACTGTAATGACGAATTTTTTGCCGCAGAATTTACTAGGAAGGTCAATGATTACAATTTGCAAAAAGGTTAAAATCAGTTTCGCTATTTTTCAATTCAGCGAATCGGAAGCTAATTTTTCTTCAAATCATTCATCCCGATGGCATAAATATTGTATTCACACGCTTCGTGATAGGTTAATGTTGATTCTCCAAAATCTGATGTTTCGTTTCAAAAGCTTTGACAAGATAATAAATTTCATGATTGGAATTACATCCCTTTTGCAACATTTCATTCGCTATAGCATTCGTTCACTCCAAGAAGGCTTTCAACTGAGTGGAAATCCCCAATATTATTAATGCTACCATTCAACCATGCATAGACCAAATATATGTCCGAATATTGCTTTTGATGGGCTGGACCTGTTGCAACATAGCTACCAATCCTAGACTTCCTTTGTCAGGCAAGGAAGACTCAGATCCTTTCAAGCTCAAAAGAGGGGTAAGGCAAGGCGAGGCCAGCTCAACCAAACTCTTTACAGCTTGCCTTGAGTTGATTTTCCGGAAACTAAATTAGGGAAATAAAGTGACCAGAATAGACAGCGATTACCTAAGTAACCTCAGATTTATAAGGACCATCATCTGTTTTGCAGAGAACCTTCATGATCTGTGGATGGTGCTGGACAGGCTGAGCATAGTAAGCAAGATAGTTGGCATGAATTTCAGTAAAACAGATATCATGTACGACAGATATGATGGAGAAAAAGACGCAACAATCAAAATCAAAGACGAAGAACTGGGGAAGGTAGACCACTACATCTACTGGGACAACAAATCTCCGTGGAATCTTCAAAAGAAGCAGAAATTAAGCGCAGAATCACAGCAGGTTGGCAATTTTTCGACAGCGTCATCACAGCCAACAACAACAAGAATATCCTACTACTTCTAAAAAGAAGGATATACAACCAATACAACCCCCGATAGTCATCTATGGAGCTGATACATAACCAAAAGACTGACTCTTATACTGAGAATCATACAACGTGCACAAGAATCACATGAAGAAATGATAAAACGGCAAAACATATATTTGAGGAAAAACAAGTGTCTAAGATAGCATAGAATCCATTAAAAAACTCAAATGGCAATGGACTGGTCATGTTGCAAGAATGGTAGACAACCAATGGACATCACTATTCAAAACATAGATCCTCAGAGACACATGTGAAACCAGGGGTGACAAAATATAAGATGGCTTGACGAACTAGAGTATTGGCTCCGTGGCGCCCACGACAGAGAGGTCTAGCGAATTTTGGGGAAGGCTTATGTCCAACGACGAGCACTAAATTGATGATGATGATGATGATGATGGTGGGTACTATCTATAAAAATGCAAAAGCACAAATCTAGTTAATTTTGAGAGGAAAACATTAGAGGGGCCCGTCTGTTGACTAAAGTAGGATTCGACTTTACTTTTTGCCCTCTTTAATCCTTCATTGATGTCGTTTCCTGCAACGGAATCTTTCATTCCTGGAACACAAAGCATTTCTTTAGTAAGATTAACGTTTTTATCAATACTTACAGTTATAAAATTGCAATTTGAGCTGAATCAAATAATCTTAGATGCCAAATTACCAACCCGCTCATTAATTTGGAGATACCCCTCCCCCACCGGCACTAATCGATTTTTGGTAGACATTCTGAATTCATTCCTCTTTCTAATATTTGTCTAAATTTTCCCATCAATAGAAGACTGTTATAGACACGGTAAAGGACATGGTTGAACCAGTTATGTTTGTGACAAAGCTTAAATATGTTCAATTTTGAAATTTTATATCACCAAAAAAATTTTCCGTTCAATTTTTTTTTTTATCCGTCAATACTGTTCTTTTATACTTCCCGCCTTTTTTACTTCTATTCTCTCAATTACTATGAAGTTTTCTAACGAGTTTGGGTCAGATGTATATTGGGTCAGGGGTCATGGGCCTACTTCCGGCTTACTCACCCAAAGCGCACGAGTTGTGACCGATTTTCAAAAAGCCCTGCTTATCCCACCCCAGCAATTCAACACGTAAGAGTTAATGCCACTACCGTTCTGCCATTGTAATAAATGCTTAACTTCTTCTGGAACACATACTTAGGTGAAAGGTATGGAGACCCTGGGATGCCCAGTCGTCAGAACCTCCCACTGGTTGACGCTGATGTAGTCCGGAAGAAAGCAGAGAGCGATACGTCTGCAATCAGATTGACTGCAAGAGCTGCCGAAAGGACGTTCAATTTGAGTGCCAAACCACTCGAAGCTTCACACCTCTATTTTGGAATCAGTGTTGTTCTTTTCCTAGACTGGCCACCTTCCAAAAGCTAGAGAGCTAAATCTATCCCGCAGTCTTAGGAGGAAAAGAGACGGATCCATGCCTTTCCCAAGAGAGGTAGTGAAACTGCGCCTTATTGCAGTTTGAACTTGGGTTGTCGTCCGCTCTCCGGGGTCTACGCCGATCGCACCTGATCGTACATCGATATTCAGTGGAAACGAACTAAATTCCAATGATTTTCTGCCAGCATCGTACCGTCAATGTCGACTGCAATTTCTCCAACCAGTCTTGCTATTGTCATGCAAGACAAGCGACTGTTTTCAAACATTTCACTTTTTCCAGACAGAAATGTTCAGCAACTGCCAGGAAGCATTCTTCCACAAACTTACCGCCAGAAGAATTTTCAAAATGTTTTGCAACTTTTCCGCTAATAACACAGCTTGCATGCACAATTCTTCCGAGCTGTCTGTCTTTTTGAAAAGGGCACACGCTTAAGATCTGTTATAGAAACTAACAGTTGAAACTCTCTGTAAAAACTGTCAAAATATGTTTCTTCAGTTTTTATGTCGTTCTTGCTGGCTATGTATGTATGTATTATGCGAACATGCCGTATCAATGGAGCTAAATTTTCCACATTTAAAAGGCGAAAGAAGTAACGTATCCATTGACAATATCACAATTGGTCCCTCCAAACAATCCATAGTGCAAGAAGATGTTGGACTTACAAGACCTGTTTCTTTGGTCTTTCAATTTCAATCTCTCAAATATCTTCTTCAAATACATCATAGCCAGAGGTTTCCGTGTTGAAATCATGCTTAACGTTTATTACATTTTAAGGGATTCAGAACATAGCACACACATTGTTTTTTTTTCTTCAGCAAAGAGGTAATCATTTGTCTGCTCATTCTGGAATTTCCTTATTTCTTCGAAAAGTTTCCAGAATTTCCGTTCATAGATTAGAATTAAAAACAAAAACCATTTTTGATCATTCTTGGTCGTTTTTAATATAAAAATTCAGACTTCGTACATTTTATAACAACATCATAGCAACTTGCAATGGAATGGATTTTTTTTAATCACATCACACTCAATCCTTCCTTCCTCTTTCTGTTGATGAAATTAATTGGAACCGACCAACCTATCGGCAGTCAACAATACCGATGTCCCTGATCAAATACAGATCCTTGCTTATCAAAGTTATTGCATGCATATGCATATAATAAGAATAGTTAAAAGTTGCATATCTGGTGTATCAGAGAGGTGTTCTATCGACTGCACTGGAATATTGACTGGTGAAAATGCAGGGATATTAATACATGACTATTTACTCTCACGTGACTATCGTGCAATCAATATGCGCATCGTGGACTCTCAAAATCACGTATATATAACCTGGGTTAGTTATAAACCTTTTGTTTTTTAGCGGGCTACTGCTAATTCAGATGATTTACGAAACCTTTCAGATAACCTCTACACCTTTCACAGCGTATGACTTCGATGACTCCAACGGCATTCAACCTCTACTGTAACTTCGTTTATGGTTGATGGAACCAGAAATTGAATAATAATAAATCATTTATTTCCATTAATTGATTTGATGTCCCAAATAGTGATGCCTATTCAGGATTCCTGGGCGTTTGCATGGCTGCAGTTTAGCTCTAACGGCTCAACGAAAAAGAGCACTAGAACTGTCCGAATAGGTTTCTTCAGTTTTCAAGTTGATCTGGCTGGTACATCAAGGCGCATCAATGAAGCTTAGGGCTAGCTCAATTCCAACATTTACTCCTTTTATGCCAACAACATTTTTTTTAGATAAATAGGTTTTTAGTAGAAGGTTGAGTTTGAAATGTTAGTCTGCTAAACTGACCTCTTTTTGTGTCCAGCTGTATTCACGTTTGTTCTTTTGTTTTTTTGAAAATTTAGATGTTTTAGTAATTATTCCACAACAAAAGGCGAGAGTAGTAACGTATCTATTGGTCATTCAAGTTATACCGAACCTCAATCGAGAGAAAGTGCGAGTAAACGAACTAGAAAGAAACAAAACAAACAAAACTTTAATAAAAAATATATGCTAGTTTGATAATGAAACTAACCGTATCATAAAGAGAGGGGAAGGGCCATATACAGCCTGCTGGTAGCCCATGGCTGGCTTTGAATGTATTCATTTACCTGCAGTTTGCGCTGAGAAATTCGTCTAAATGAAGAGTTTCCCAAACTACGTGCCGATACCAGGAATCGAACCCGGTATTTCTGTGTGTGAAATTGACATGTTAACTATTGTAGAATCAGAGCACACTAAGTGTTGATTTCACATCATGTTATTAACTTGAACCATTTTAAAACTGAGCTGTATTGAATCACCGTAGCCCCCCAAATTACTGTCTCCGCCAACCAGTAAAATGGGTAACATATTCTTCTCTCTTTGCGTATCTGTGTGTTGGAGGCTGTGTGTTTCCACGTGTTTTGATAACATTTTGGGGGCTACAACCTTGAAAATTTATAAGGATTTACCACTACGCACCATTTAAAATATTTTTTTGGTTTTATGGTCATTGAGACCAACAATGCTCCAAGCTTGTACTGGTATTTGTACACGATTTAGATCCTTTTTTTTTTCAGAAGTATTTTTAGATATAAAGATATGTTGTTTTAGATGATTGTAGATAATCTTTTAGATAATTAGTTCTGGTGTGCATATGGGCTACGGGGATTCATATATAAGTGGTACAGGTGGATACCCACTATTTCCCAAGGAATAAAGCCGGTGCTCATGATTGAGCGGTCTTAATTACGATTCCATTCGATGTTTTCCACACGTAAGTCGATCATGTCCATTGATACGCAGTTATCAGCTGAATTTTGATCTATAATATTCATTGTATAATGTTCGATATATGTGGTTATCATTCAGCACTTGATTAAGTGCTTTAAAAAAAAGGATAAAATTTTGTTGAAAATAAATAATTCCAATATGCGTAAAATAAATGCTTTTTGAACACTGGTCTACAGACTTATTTATAGGACAACATGAGTTAATTTTTGTACTCAAGAAGGAAAAAAACGGGTCTGCTTAACCAATACAAATTGTTACATTAACAACGTCTTTCGACAGCTGGTTGTGTTTGAGATGATCTATTAAAATATTGAAAGAAGGGGTGATCAATGAATAAGTTACTTTTTTCAAATTTTGTAGGGCAGTAAATACTAAAAAGTCCGATTTATAAAAAAAACTAAGAGGCACAAACTAAGGTCAAATCTAGCATAAAATCAAAGTACGAACTGACCCTCCCCCCTCCGAACATCTTTTTGAGGAGAGGACTTGAAAGAGCCAAAATGTAGAGATAATGAGTAAATGTTTGAGTTTTCAGCCTTTTGGCTTCATTGTTGAGGCTTATGTGCATGACATATACACATGTGCACACATATATACATACATAGAAATTGGTACAATTGGAATTGGAAGGTGAACCGAATTTTAATTCATCACATGATATATTCTGATGCATTCCGATGGTTGCTAGCCATCATTTTCACAGAAACCAAAATGCATTCATACATACTCAGCAAACTGAATCGACTTAGAAACTGAAAATACATATTTTAAAACTTTTGGAGACAGTTTTGGTCAACAGTTTCATGTCATTAATTCAAATTACATTACAACACAAAATTCTAATTATACATGTTACTTCTCTCTGTCTGTCTGTTTGTCTGTGTATCTGTCTGTCTGTCTGTCTGTCTCTGCACATGAACGTATAAGATTTAATTCAAATATAAAAGCAATCGCACGTCATAGAAATAATATATCAACTTTTTAGAGCTGCCAAATAACGTTTCCGCACTGTATAGAACGGCAGTCCAAACTGTCATAGAATATGAATATCTGTTATTACCAAACCAATCAAAAATCCTCTCAAAAGTCATACTGAGATGCTGCGAACATCTAAGAATCATTGAATGCATGAATAGAGTAGGTCTGATGAACCTTGAGTGGACTTTATTTGACTACACACCCTAGAACAAACTAAGACACACAGTATGACGTAGTACAAGGGACAGAGAACCCTGCATAGGGTGACGGGACCAAGGATCATGGAAGATGATTGGTTACTCGATGGAAGACTGCAAAATACCATCACATTAGGTTGATCCACATGGAATGACTCTTCTTTGGGGATTTGTCTTTATGATTGTAGTTTCTATAAGTTATGAAGCAGAAAATGAACTTATACATATCTAGCTGATTATACAACGTTAACTTTCGTTTGAATATTCAACACATGATTCATTATTTCAGTTTTGATAATATCATTCGTAACTCTTGAAGATGCTATACTCAAAGCAGAATCAGAGTATTATTTTTGTATGAATTTAGGCTCAAAGAAAATGCTGTTCAAGCCCTGGGGGATATTTATTTTTGTTAATAGATGAAATGTATTCAAAACTGGCCAAAAATATCAAACACTGGTGAATAAAAACGGTCAGAAATGCCAGACCTCGTGTTGCAACAACTTATTTATGGAATCTAATATCATTGTCCATATTCACCAAACTTATCTCCAACAGATTATCATCTATTCTGTTACTTTCAGCTTTTCTTAGCAATAAAAAAATATGCCAACAAAGGAGCAGTAATGACAGCATTTGAACAATATTTAACTTCAAAAGACACTAATTTCTATAAAAGAAGGGATCTTTACGCTTGAAGCCCGATGGAAAGAAGTTATTGAAGCAAATAGAGCTTATTTTCAATAATAAATCAGGTTTGTTAACATTTTTGTTTTTATTTTTCCTCTTATAAACGGCCATTTCATATGGGACAACCTATCAATACCCTCAGATAGGTCCAAATAGCTTTTAATGACAGCTGAATAGCGTCATTAAACTATATGTGGTCCTCCAGACAATCTTGGTCAGCCATACAGACAGGGTGGGACTATGCTAATACGAGCATTTACAGTCGAATTTTAAGTTTCCGATATCCTTCAATAAGTTGTTTTTGAAAGCCTTGATCGATTCAGAGGAAATGGTCTCTTCACTGGAGCATCCAACGATTCAGACACTCTATAGGAGAAGAAATTATTTCTCAACCCAGTGGACATCTCTAACTTGTTTTTTTTTTTACGTTGTTCCTAAATTTTAGTAGATAATGACTGCATAAACATGTGCTTGCGTGAACAGTGAGTAGTAAAAGTTTTAGTGTGGATATTATTTTGGATACGGTAAGCCTCTAACGGATCAGCACTCTTACGATAGAATTTCAACATCTCTAAATTGAGTTTCCTCAGCGTCTTTATATATATATCTCAGAGACAATCTTGATAACTTTTTTTGACTCCCAATTGCATCAATCTCATATTTCTATTGAAGGGACCGGATGGATGTTGCAAACTCTAGATATGGGCGGACCATAGTTTCGGAGAGGAGTAGGAAGCTTTCTTCATTTATGTATTAAAAGATATATCTGCATAAAGTCTCCGTGTCTTGATAAACTCTTAGGTCTCACTCTTCTACAATATTCTCCAGCATAATTGATACACCATCGTCGTTTCATAGTTTTGTGTGTTTACCTGGATGCATGACTTTACGGTTACTTTGATTGAATGCCATCTACATTTTGTTTTCCTTGCTTTGTAAAATGTAGAGATGTTCCTGAAGTTACAGGGTTGAATCATCAGACACAAGTGAACACTAGGATTTTGTGTCCTCTGCAAACATCGCTACGTGAGATCCTAATTCGCTTGGCAGGTCATTTTCAAGCAGCTATATTGGTTCCAATATGGATCCCTGACATATTGATAACTGGTTACGATCATGGCATTTCTTTATTAACTTGGGCCCTTTGTCTTCAGTCAGAAACGGAATGATTTTATTAATGGCAGCATCTGTCCCGTTATCCCCAAACTCAAAACTTGTTTAATTAATCGTAGGTGTGGTCTTCTTGTAGTCGAGATATAGAACATCAACTGGAATATTATTCTTAAAGGCATCTGACCAAACATTTATGATCTCAAGTAGGTATTCGTGCAGTAAATGCCCGTTTTCCATTGCCAAGACGGATAAACAAGATCAACAAGGAAAGTTAAACTGAGAGAGAGAGGGAAATATTGACGAAGACAAACAGAAAGAGAAGAGACAAAGTTCCTATCTGTTACTGTTCTAAACAGCGGGGATCCTTGGTCTTTCGACTTTTGTACCGTGTCGTTTGGGCATTTCTATTCACGGGTGTGTCTTTGGCAAAACCCATTCCTCTCTAGGCTTCCTCAATCCTTCTTTTGATAGAGGTTAAACAGTTAATCAAAAGGAGGTAACCAATTACACTGACTTATTTGCTGCTGCTGCTATTAATATATTATGGAACGAATGAAAGCAGAAACGTTGAGCACTTGAAACTGTTTTTTTTATTATTATTAAATTCAATTTTAAAAGATATGATTTAGGCTTGGCTTTTGGGTTAGGGTCAGGAATCGTTAATTATGAAATTGGAAAGAAATATACAGTGACAATTTTTGTTCATGCTCTTTTACGTCCTCCAGGTATTTCGAGAAAAAAATCAGAGGGAAGAATTCTTGAGAAAAAAACTTTAGGAAAGAGGAAATATAATTAACTTTGCCAAAGCAGACGACAATTGTGATGGATTTGAATCAAATGATTAAGTAGGTGCAACAGCCACAGAAGTCAGCATAATCGCCCACCTCCGTTTGATATCAAGCTTACTAACCAGAAAAAAAAATTGAGCTATTTTCTATGCCGAACGCTTAGCAAAGAAGTATTATGTAGCATTTTTAAAGTCTTGGCAAAGAAGCTTTCAGCACCATTTCCAAAGTATGGTTCGGCCATGGTTTGAACCCATGACCTAGAAAACCAGATTCAAGCACTCTATCAAGCAAAACTGTCAACATTTTCAAGTCAGCTCGGTATTCTGAATGTATATCTACAGGCCGTACTAATGGTGCTAGAGGGCTGAAAATTTGATCATTCACTCCTTAAATCAACAATTCTTGAACTTTTTTTTGAAATATCCATCCATTGAAAAGATTTCAGAGCTAGATTCAATTTAAAATATAAGTTTATGCAATATCGATCACTATTTTGTGCCATTTTATTTTTTGAAACAAAAGGTAAGATAAGTAAATTATTCATTGATCACTTTTTTTCATTTTCCCCCATTCATCTCACCTAACAGAGCTTGCTGCAAAAAGATGGTGGCTATGTAAAGGTTTCTATTGAATGACTAAGCATACCTTTTCTTCAACCAGTCAAATTGTCAGTAATCATTAAACCATTTGCAAGGGAAAATCCCCACCAGCAATATGACCAGCTAAAAAATAACTGACAAAGTATATTAAGATACAATTTCAATATTTCTGTATATTAGAGTGAGCATATTCTGTCGTGTTTCTCCTGCATATGCGTCAGTCAGGTGAAAAGACAGAAAAGCTCAACTAATAGAGAAAGTACAAAGAGATGATAGGAATGTCTGTATCGTGTTTCAATTTAAGACGCAGAGTAAATACATGTAAATATATTCAAAAATTTATGTCTAATAGATACATAGATATGAATAATTCGAGGTAGATGGATAAATATATATGTATATGGATGGATAGATATGAACTGATAGACAGTTACATAGATATGAGCAGACTGACAGACAAATACATATGAACAGGATGAGATGGATCGATAGATAGATGAATAGAAATGTACAGACTGAGGTAGATAGACTGATAGATGGGTGAATTGACTGATACATAGATATGATCAGGCTGACATAGCCAGATAGCTAAATATATAGATATGAACATATCGAGAAAGATATGAATAAATCGAAGCAAATGATCATTCACAAGACAGCATGCTGAATAACACGACTTGCCGATTGAAAAGAAAACGTTGGTCACGTGACAGTTTCTACTGACTGACTGACTGACTGACAGACTAGACCTATTCTATTATGTTTTTGTGAATTCTGGCTTTGGTGTTTTTTTTCGTTCTAATATACTCATTCTGGTCTCCTGCTGCTATCATCATTGAGTTTTCTCACCAGTAGTAATTGGTGATTATCTCTGGGGATCAAGTAACAGCAAAGCTCCCGAATATTGCAACGCACTCTTAAGTATTCCAGCTGTTTTTAGTCATGTGGTCGACAGGATCGTTTCAATCCTTTTTTTTTTTTATTTCTAATTCTTCTAATCTATTTGCTTGACACTTTGAGACTGTTCCGAGCACGCTGGTAATGTTGGAAATCACCATCACCTTCATTTTTCACAATTTACGGCGAAGAGAGTGCGCTGATGAAATTCATGCTTCGCAAGGGGGCGGCAGCCCGGGAAAAGAGTGGGAAACACTGGTATTCATGGAATGCTCAATGAGCTTTTGGATTTTAGGGAAAATGTTTCCATGAATAATTCATTTTGACTACAAGGAATCGGAATCCATTTTTTGTATTCGTTTCATTCAATATTTGCATCGTAGTGGCATTAAGTGAAAAGATCTTTCCATCAAGTAATATTTAAATCGATTCTATATTTCCAGAGGCTCATATCAAATATTGATTTTTTCATATGCTCTGGAAATTTAAACATATTTTACAAGAATGTATATGCATATATAGTTGTTGCCCATTCTCGATAATCTCAATTCTTCTTGCTAAATAATTGTAAGTGGCATCAATTACCGAGCACTTAGATTGAAATTCCCTATCTTAGTCATGTTCAAGTGAGGAATTGATTTATATTATACTTCACTAAAAGTTTGGTAATTTGTTCAAGAAAGACAGCTTTTCTTCATACATCTATCTATCTATCTAAGTTCATATATTTCTTAGTTCACATCTATCAATCCATTTATCTATCTATCCATCCATCTATCTATGTCAGTTCATACCATCTATCTTAACCAGCTCATTTCCATCAATATATCTAACGTATATGAAAATGAGACACAAGTCTTTCTCACGGGGGGAATTGGAGTCTGACAGTCTGTTTACAAAATAACTATAAGTAATAATTTATACCGGTAAAATCTTTGACATATGATATTTAGATATCTATCAGCAGTTTTGCTCAGCAGACAAGTTTATCCTTGACATTCAGCATCAGTTTTTGAGACCAAATAAAAGACAAGTAAATAATGCCCTTACCACTGGTCACGGCTTCAATTGTCCCCATTTTACCCATATCTCAGGGAGAGATGGATCCATGCCTTCACAAAGAACATTAGAGCGATCAAGCGAAGAATCACCCTAGAATTGTAAGCCTTTGGCAGAGCAAGCTCAACCTTCAAAGACAAGAAGATCCCATTAATCCTAAAACGAGGGGTATATAGCTAATGCACCCTCCCGATAGTCACTTATGGAGCTGAAACAGGGAACCAAACCGAGAGGCTGACCTGCAAACTGAGAACCATGAAATGTGCACATGAAAGAATCGTGATCAATCTTACACGGAGAGACTACAAGATAGCACATTACACCCAGGAGATGACAAGAGTTCGAGACATAGAATCTATAAAAAAAACTCAAATGGCAATTGGCTGGCCATGTCACAAGAATGGCAGACAACCAATAGACATCAAAACTTACAACATGGATCCCCAGAGATCACATGCACAACAGAGGCCGGTTGAGTATGAGATAGAGAGACGAGTTTGACAAATTCAGAAAGAAAAGTGTGATGAATCATGGGGATGGTCTATGTCCAGCAACGGACATTAGTAGAATGATGATGATGATGATGATGAACACAAACTGTCCACCAGAGTTTTTTTAGCTGCATCATCATCATCATCATCATCTTCATCATCATCATCGTCGTCATCGTCGTCGTCGTCGTCGTCGTCGTCATCATCATCATCATCATCATCATCCCTTTAGCGTCCTCCCTTGAACAAGTACCCTCCCCACGATTCGTCAGATCACTCTATCTTGGAGAGCCAAGACTTTGTGATCTTGAATAGTTTGTCAGGCTCATCTTATCATTTCATTGCTGGTCACTGTTTCGCATATAAACCTTGTTGGGGTCAACTTTCCGAGTTGAAAAGTCCATCGATTGTCTGCCATTCTTGCAACATGACCAGCCCATTGCTATTTGAGTATTATCATGGTTTTTACAATACCGCTATCTCCTGTTCTTTCCCCTATAATATACACTTGTGGTCTCTCCATTAGGTTAGGTTCCATTTACAAATGTGACTACTGAGAGGATGCATTGGCTGTGACCTATCTTTTTAGGAACATTAGGATTTTTCTTATTCTTTAATGTTGAGCTTGCTCCAGAGACCTTTTCAACTTAGAGTGATTTCCCGCCTGATTTCTTCTTGTTTTGAAGGTTTCATAGAAATTCTTCATTATAAGTAGATGTAGTGGTCTACTTTCTTCGACTCTGCGTTTTCGATCTCGGTGAATAATCTGAAATAATTATGTGTTGAAAAGTAGAAAAGTGAATGTCTAGAAGACTATTCTCATGATTTAATTTTAATGTGACCGACATACGAGTGGAGATTCAATTATTATTTTAGTGTCTTTGATGTCTGGAATCACCATTTTAAATAACAATAGCTCTGGGTAATCACTCTGTAGAAACTTCTGTCAGCAAGCTGGGTTGTGGATGATAAATTGAAAAATGGAGAAAAAGGTTGTGCAATAAATAAGTTACTCCTATCGCTTTTTGATGAGCAATGATCATTGAAAAGAGGCCTGGATTTTCCAAAGGCAAGCATCAATTTTTCCGGACACAGACTAGGTAATCAAACTACCACCTGTCACTAGGACTAAAGAGCGTCTTTTTTTTAAAAAAAAAGAACACGGAAAAATAATTTTTCCTCGATATTATAGGGAGCAAATTAAATTCCCAGTACTTCGTCACCATTGGTGTAGCCTGCATGCAAGATGTATACATAGGCAGCCAGTCAAAATTGAAAAAGAAGAAAATTATGTTGACGGTTTTGGTTGACGGTTTCTAATTAGACTTCGTGAAATCAGTGATTTATGATCGTTCAAAATCATCATTGAAGAGAAGGAAAAAAAAATTAATCGAAAAAAATCACGTATGCTTAACCTCCGTATCTCCCCTGGAATAATTTTGGGAATTGCTTTGTGTATGCAACAAAAAACACAGAGGAAAAATTGAATATGTTTAATTAACACAGTCAAAGTGATTTTGGACAATTCCTGACGGCAAATTAGAAGGTTGAGGTGATGAAAGAGATAGATAGATAGATAGATAGATAAAAAGAAAGAAATAAAGGTCGGGAGAAAGAAATATATATAGAAATAAAGATAGAATGAAAGAAAGATAGAAAGAGATGGATAGATAGATAGAAAGGAAGAAAGAACAAAAGAAAGAACAAAAGAAAGAACAAAAGAAAGAAAGATAGAAGTAGGCAGATAGATTGATAGATTCGCCAACGCAGTCTGGCTTTTCCATAATCCACATCAATACACTCGTCATAAATAGATGGATAGTTTCCCCCCTGTAAATAAATATGAAAAAGAAGATGAGAACAATTTACTGGAAAGTCTTCACCAAGTTTCATATCAATCCAACATTGAACGGCTGAAAAAATTAATATTAAGCATTATTCGTTGCGTGAGTAGTAACAGGGAAAGGAAAAAAGAGGAAGATGAGGATGGTTCACCCCAAGTTTGGGGAAAAGTTTCATATCAATCAAACATGATACAACCGAGAAAGTTGATATTTAGCATTCTTAGTTGAACTAGTAGTGAAACAAAAGGAGGAAAGGGGAGGAATGAGAAGAAAACGTTGATTGTTTTTCCGAAAGTCTGGACCAAGTCTCATACCTTTCCTGCATGATACTGCAGAGAAAATTGGTATTTAACATGACAGGGATCAACTGACCGACCGACCGACCAACCGACCAACCGACCTAAATGTGTCTTATATAGATGCATGAGCGCAAATAAAAAAAATATAGACAATGATTGTATAGAATTTACACAAGATGAAAGTTGAACAAAATTTTTAAACTACTGACATGTTAACATGTCGTGTGATTTTCGGAAAACAGCTGTTGAGGAGACTATTATTGAAAAAATTGTCAAGCTTCAGTACGAAGTCTGGAGTTGACATTGTTTTTCAACCGTAAAGAAAACAACTTTCACTAAAATCAAGAATGTAAACCGATATGTAAAATCCACATATCCCTACACATGAATCAGTCTCATGACTAACAGATCGCCAGGAGGCTGTCACACTGATTGAGATTTACGTATTAAAGAGGATTCATCATACTGGAACGAATGGGCTTAATTCATTCAAATGAATAAATACATGAATATAAAAAAAAATGCACAACCGTAGCCATCAAATATGGTGACATGTTCTATCCGTTTTTTATATGTGTGTGTGTTCATGAGAGTGTGTGTTCGTTTGTTTACTTGTTTTTTTTTTATTGGCTCCGCAACGGTCGTGATACAAAGGATTGTGAATCCCTGGAAAGGTCTGTGACCAACAAGAGACGTTAAAAGACTGATGATGATGATGATGATGATGATGATGATCTTAGTCATACATTAAAATTCTACTAGACTCCTGCTAAAAATGCTTTATTGGGTTTGGGGGAAAAACGTTGTTTTTGGGGGACCTTATTTTGTTTTTTGTTTTTTGTCTGTTACTGCGCTCCTAGCCATACTGTTTTGTCGATGGACTTGAAAATTGGCATCAGTACTCTACTAGACCCATAGTAAAGACCTGTAATTTATTTTTTGGAAAAAAACACTCTCTTGACCTTCTTCGGGCCTTTTCCTGACGGATGTATTAATAGCATCTAGACTCAGTATGATATAGATGTGTCTAGGAGTTTCAAAAATGTTTTTAGATGTTTTCCTCGTAAGAATTTTATAATTCTTTATTCGTTATAGGATATAATATAGAATGGACGCAGAGACCAACATTTTACAAATTTGATTAACTCAAAGGAATTTTTCATCAAAGTATGTAGATATCAATACATCAAACAGCGACTCTAACGACTAAAAAGCCATGCGTATTATTTCATCACTTCCATAAATACGTATCTTATATTATCTCTCTCTATCTATCTATATATATATATATACATACACACACACACACACACACACACATATATATATATATATATATATATATATATATATATATATATAAATATAAAAATATAAAAAGGGATATTAGATGGCGTTATATAGTTAGAAACTTTCTTGAAACGATATCCCATCGTTACATGGTCAATATATCACTCAATTCAAATAACATAGATCTAGTGAACAATAAAGAAAAAAGGGCTGCTACAGGAATTGAACTTGCCACGGATAAGGTTAGCGCCTCAACGTAGCAATGCTCCTACCATCGAGCGTAACGGCTGCCGGTAACGGCTGGACCAAATAACTATTTTCAACCCAAATTTTCATCTCGTTTATTCTCAGTCTTTTTCGTCTCTTTCAACTCAATGTATGTGAGAATTGGACATATTTCGTCTGACAGAAGGAATCGTAAATTGCTTTATATCATATACAAAATTATCTGAAATGACCTCCGTCGTTATTCGGTCAAAATATCACTCAATTTAGAAAACGTAAATAGAATATTTATTTAAGATATGGACGTACATGGTCGGAATGTTTAGCACATTGTAAAAGCGCTGGTACGATAAGGCAGCTACCCTATCAGTACCAGGTTCAATTCCTGCAGCAGCCCCCTTTTTTTAACGGTTTATTCTATTTATGCTGTCTAAGCTGAGTGATTCATTCATTATGTAACGATAGGATATCATCTTAAGGAGAGTTTCTACATGATATAACCAAATTTATTATCATTCTGGCGGATCATATATATCAATTTCTTCATGAATAACTATCACGTTGGAAGAAACAAATAGATGGGGGATAAATCAATTCTGAAGTGATGACAGTTATTTGGCACTTTGCATTACCAGTGGCTGCTTAGCTCAATGGTAAGAGCCACGCTACGATGAAACGGCTACCCTATTAACTGCAGGTATGATTCCTGTAACAGTCCAGTTTTCTTTAGTTGTTTATTCTATTTACATTGTCAAAGCAAGGTTATGCATAAACGGATAACGACAGGAAAATATTTCAATTAGGAGATTTATGGAATATAGGACAATTCAGTATCATTCTGTGAATCTTATATATTCATTTCTCAACACACACACACACACACATCTATATTATACATAGACTATACAAATCAGGGATGCAATATAACATAATATTCTATGATATAATATAATGCAATATTCGATATAAGATGGGTTCATTTCGTAGATTGCTCGATACATTCAACTTTAAATATTAAGCTGGTCTAGAGCATATACATATAAGTACATTATATATATATATATATATATATATATATATATATATATATATATACGTATATATATATCATATATATATATATACATATTATATTATCATTATTATATATCATATGTATTGTGATATATCTTCTCCAACTCTGGAATAGAGCACTTTTGTAGACGAGGAATTATGCGCAAGTAAATGAACATTGCTTAGCTTGGTCAAACTGACCGTTCAGTCTGCGAAGGGCAGGGTTAAAATGTCAACCTCTAGATCTGAAACGAAGGTTTCAATCCTACCTCGTGGTACTGGATGTTGGATTGTCTATACCTATACTGAAGATTTGTAATACAACAAAACTGCTGTCTGTGGATGATAAGATTGATAATTATTACATACATATATATTTAAAATCTAAGGTTACTGATTTGCATTGTGTTATATCATGTATATTGTATCATATATATTATATTAGATATAAGATGATATGTTATAAATATATGTTTATATATAAGGCAGAACAAGCTCAACCTTCAAAAATAAGAAGATCCCATTAATTCTAAAATCAAGGGTTTATAATCAATGCATCCGCTTAATAGTCACTAATAGAGCTGAAACATGGAACCTAACCAAGAGACAGATCTGCAAACTGAAAACCATGCAACTTGCACTTGAAAGAATTATGCTGGGCCTCACATGGAGAGACGACGAGGCAGCAAAGTATATCTGGGAAAAGAAAGGAGTCAGGGACAACATAGAATCCATTGAAAATCTCAAATGGTAGTGGGCTGGACTTGTTGCAAGAATGACGGACATCGCAAATCACAACATGGATCTCCTGAGATCACAGGCGCAACTGAGGCCAGCAGAATATTAAATTGAGAGACTAGCTAGACAAATTCAGAAAGTACTGGCTCCGCAACATCCATGATAGAGAGCTGTGGCCAATCCTAAGGAAAATCTTTGTCCAAAGACAGACGTTGAAAGATCGATGAAGACGAAGAACAATGGGTTTCAATGTTTCAACATCTGTGTGTTTGTTTTGATATTTTCCAATTCACTGTAGATTAGTCTCCCATAATATACCAACCGTGTTGTAATGATTTAAAAATTTTCGTTTGTAATGATGATATATGGTTGGTTAATCTTAGTTTAAAGGGTGTTTTCGATATCTCTATGTAATGTTTCACCTCTAATTGTTTCTTTGGGTTCATATTTCAGCTTGGTAAACGCTATTTTATTTGAGACATTCGTTCTCCAAAGAGCATTCGCTTCTGTTCGTACGATTGCAATTTGGTTCAATAGTACTAACTCCATTAGTATTATTTCTGATTACTTGATTGTTATGTTTTGTTATGAACTCCTCAAAATTATCCGTGCAACTATAGTTACTTTTCTGTTTGTTATTGTTAAGTATTTTACTCAGTTAGTTACTCGGGAGAGAATGGTTTTCTATCAATTAGAGGAATATTTTCCCGACGTTAGTTTTAACTTGTGAGTAGAATGGTGGTGCATACCAGAATATTTTTCTGTCTCTACTTCCTCTGTTATTGCTATGTTTCACTCTATTGGATTTTACTTTTTCATCATATTTCAGACTAATTTTGGTAAAACTGCTGCCCTTTAAGACTTTAGTATACTCATTTTGAATATTGTTGTATATTGTTCGTTTGAGGAGTTGTATATTAGCCTAGTTTCAATTGATTTATGAATTTTTCAATGATTTTTTGGAGGGGGGGTTACGAATTAGTGTATATGATTACATGATTTTCTTTTCTATATATATGGTTCATGGATATTACTATTCAGAAAAAAAGTGTAGAAATTCCACATTGGCCTTAGTTTCAACTTTATAATTCGATTTTTTCATTTCTTTTATGATGTATTTTATTCTATTTTCTGCATCTTCGCACGTTGCTATTTTCCATAATCAGTAGCCATCATCCCGATAGGATCCTTTATTTTTAGAGTTTAGTTCTCTGGTCTATGGCCTGACATACTGTGAATATATATATATATATATATATATATATATATATATATATATATATATATATATATATATATATTGCACTATACATACATCGCACTCTCCTCAGGTTGGCAGAACCGAGAAGCACTGTAAAAGTGATACGTGACTGCTCAAGAAGCTTTTCTCGTTCTGTAACATCGACTACCGCCAGAAGACAAACATATTCTCGTGATAAAGAAGAATAGCGAGAGAAATCCATCCAATCCATCTAAATACTTGCATAGTCTTCCCTTGAAAAGTTACCATGCAGCCGTTGTGATAGGACATGCCGGTTGCGTATTGAATCCATTAGCCAGTACACGAAAGGACCCTGCTTAATATTATACGGACAGATCTTGATGTAAGAAAAAAAAAACACAACAAAAAACAGGAGTCTGTGGTATCATAGGATCCATTAGCAAATGTTGCAAGGATATAAAAACAAAATACTGGACATCACGACCTTTATTGTAAATCCTGAGATATCATATTCGGCGGGGAGTTTTGGCGAAACTTTGGGAAGGTATATGTCCAACGACGGACGTTAAGACAATGATGATGATGATGATGATGATGATGATGATGATGAGGAGGAGGAGGAGGAGGATGATGATGATGATGATGATTAGTGGATTCAACACATAAATATGCGAACACATTGACAGGTCTCGTTATTCACTCCATAGAAACTGTCACGTAGCCTACGTCTTTTGGCATCAGGGCATGCTAGGAGAGATAAATTAAAAATCGAAAGAAGCGTCTCTTAAAGGATAAACTTACTATACGTCTCTATTAAAAACTCATTATGGGGAGAAATTTGAAAAAAGATTTAAGCATGCTATGGAATAAAAGCATCTCTTATAGCATAAACGTAAAATGCAAAATGAACCCCTCTCCATTAAAAATTTATTATGGGGAAGGATTTGAAATTTTTTTTTCACATAAACATGTTGACATTTTCAGTCCTTCGGCACATAAATGCAGTGTGTATGTATGATTCATACACAGCCAGCCAAACAGCCAGACCTACTTAAAAACTTATGTTGATTGTTTTGACGATGATTTTTAATTAATAGATAAATATGTAGATATCATAAAATCTAGCATTTCCTGTGTCTTGACGACATTTAACTGGTTAGCTGAAATAGCCATTAACATTGGCTTAAATATCCAAGGGATGAATAAACGAGTAAATTTTCAGATTCATAAAAAGTTGCCTAATACTTTGGAAGAAATGCACATAAGCGTTTATGAAAAATATGTGTACGTATGTATGTACATTGAACGGAAAGTAATAATCTCGTTTAGCATTATAAATGCATTGTGATAAAAAAAAAACCCTCCTTTTAGGAACTTTTTTTTAAAACAAACTTTTTCCTTTCAAAATCTCCCAATGGGTTCATTGGATATGTAAGTCAAATTCCTCTCGGCTGCATCCATGTTTGGATTTTATTGTAGACAAACATGCAGGTAGACGGATGAACGACGTGACATCTCTTACTATATATGATTATAGATGGATCGAAATCACTCCACCACTAAATAAAATATAATTTTCTCTCAGTTTGTTCTATAGGTGACTATTCAATTTTTCTATCTCTCTTCCTCTGTCCCCTCTCTCTCTCTCTTTATATATATATATGTGTGTGTGTATGTATATGTATATATATATATATATATATATATATATATATATATATATATATATATATATATATATGTATGTATATGTATATATATATATATATATATATATATATATATATATGTATGTATATGTATATATATATATATATATATATATATATATATATGTATGTGTGTGTGTGTGTGTATGTGTATGTGTCCGTCTATTGAGGGGCATTGGTGAGGAGGTAACAGATGTAAATTCACTATATGTATTCATTCATTTACGATGACTAGTTAACTCAGTGAAAAAAGTTCACAGATGTACAGGCTCCCCCTTTTATGTAGGAGTTGAGAATTTCAACAAGAAGCTTTTTTTTTTGAGCCAGAGATCTCTTTCAGGATAATTGAATTAACCAGTTCATATTAAGCCAAATGATCCCGGATTTCACTCCCAACATTTGATGCATTAACCGAATAATCTTTCTCACCTGAATCGTGACATCGTATGATATGACATAAGTTAAAAAAAAAAAAGATATCGATGTGTGCAAAAGTTCCGAAAGGTTTCTGACGAAAGTCTGTAATTTCAAATCAGTTTCCCTAGTCAAACTGTCATGCAAAAGTCTCCAATGAAAAACAATTCCTTATAGTTTTCATCCTTACGTATTTAAGTTTAGGCAATGGTTTTACCAAGTCAATGTAATGTATTGCTGTTGCATGCATTTGTATTTAAACACGCCTCATATACGTCCAAGTGAATGTATCGTTGTTAACATGTGACCCCTAATTAGATCTCGATGAGCGAACGAGAGACCAAATTCAAAGAGGGAAAAATTATTCCGGAATGGGGGGGGGGATGAATCACCAACCTGTATTTTTGCAATCAGGATCATCGGTCTGATAAGAAATGCATCTGCGCAAATCACAATCGTTCTTGCACATCAATGATAATATCTACCTGATTTTATTTGTCAGATTTTCTGAAAACCTCATTATTTTGTATCAGAACATCGGACGGAATTTATAACTAAGGTACTTTTCAGACATCAACTGCACACTAACATGTACATAAATACAGTAAAATGTATAACTTTATCACGTACTTGGTGTTTACCTACTGCCTAGACTTCTCAAGCTCTATTTTTCCTCCTTCTACTCCTCTACCTTTTTCTCTGCCTTCCTTGTTACCTCCCCTCCATCTTGGTTGAGCAACCAAACAAATGAGCCAACTAACTTCTTGAAAATTACTCTCTCTTTCTATAAAAAGCTTAGCCTTAAATAGAAAAAGAAGATTCCGTATTCAAGCATTTCAAACCACCTTTTACTTTACAGCTTATATATAGATCTATCTTTTCAGAGAGTCTACGTACTTTTACCACTATCATGGCGACACCACGTCTGTGGCAACGTGTAGAAAATGAGAAAACGGATTTTTATTTATTCACCTATGATCCTCTTCTAGCCAGTGGAAGATATCGCTTTTCTAACTAAGTTACTCCGACAAAACTCACTCCTCATTTGCTCTCCCACTTACAAAGGTAGCAATAAAAATTCAGTTAGCAATTGAGAGAAAATGTTGAAAATTATTTTCTATTAGATTTGATTTGTGATAACTGACCCGAGTACTCACACAATAGCAACAACCAAACCGTAGCAATAAACTAAAACTGTTACAGCGAAAAAATGTCTTTGATCCTTGTTTATTAGGGCTTGGACGTTTGAATTCGATATAATTTATGGCTCAGGCAGCGGATAATACTGTATAAACCATAACCTGCGTGTACAAATCTGATGAAAAACTGCAATCAAAGATGAAATGTCACGTTTGTCAAAAAAGTTCCTCCTTCCTAGCTAAAGCATCGGCGATGATTCTACCACGTCAGAGTAAAAGATCACAAAGGTAAAATTACAAATTTTATTTTCAGATTCCATACCAAATTTGTTGTCAGGTTTACAGTTAAAATAGAGTCAAAAAACATAAATTGAAATATCATTATTTTATCCAAAATTATCTGAATAGCAATCTTTCACGTCTAGACACAACACCGAACATCTAATTCTTGATGAAAAACTTCTTAAAACATGTGAAAATAGGTTTTGAATTTTATCTCTTTCATCCATTCCTACCATCTGCTTGATTTGTTAGAAAATGTGATGCTGTTAAAAGCCTGTTTGGGCTCTAAGAAGGCTGTCGACTCCGTGGAAATCCCTTGCGTCATTGACATAATAATACAACAAGGTGTAGACCCGTCTATGTCAGAGTACTGTAAAATATCTACCAAAAGGGAAGTTCCAACAATAAAGAATCTGATCCCTTCTAACGAAAAAGCAGTGTTGGTCAGAGTGATACTAGCTCACTCAAACTTTTCATAGACTGCATCGAGATGATCTTCCAAAACCTAGAATGGGAACAAAGAAATCAGCAAATACACAGGTAAGCTCAAATTTTCTGACGATATCGTTCTCTTTGCTAAAAACTTTCACAGTCTCCAAATAATGTGAGACGAACTAAATGGTGAAAGCAAAATGTTGGTCTCCACTTGAGCTTCAGTGAAACAAATGTCACAACGATCAATATTGAAAACGTAAAGCTGAAGAGAGTAGACCACTTCATTTACTTTGGACAGCTAATTCTGTAAAATCGCAAAAAGAAGAAATAAAAAATCACACTAGGTTAGCAAGCGTTTGGTAGAGCAAGCTCGACTTTTAAGAACAATAAAATCCCATTAGTCTTCAAGACAAGGGTTTACGATCAATGAATCTTCCTAATAGTCACCTATGGAGCTGAAACATGGAATCTAACCAAAAGACTACCCCTGAAACTGAGAACCGTGCAACGTGCACAAGGGAGAATCATGCTTAACTTCACATGGAGAGATTGCAAAACAGCGCAGTATATTAAAGAAAATACAGTAGAAAATCCAAAATGACAATGGGTTGGACATGTTGTAAGAATATCAGACAGTCACTGGACATTACAATTCACAACATGGATTGCCAGAGGTAATAGCCAAAATTGTGTCCGACGGAAAGTAAGATGGTGTAACAAAATAGACTACTTCAGAAAGCCCAGACTCCATGATGTCCATGATAGGGAGGTCTGTCGAATATTAGGGAAGATCTATGTCCAATAACAAACGCTAATAGGCTGCTGATGCTTCTGGGTGCCAATGAGACTGATATAATACAGTGAATGGTTTATCATAGCCCTGTTGGAGTACGGGAATTTTTTTTTAAGAAAAGAAATTTTTAAAAATCGTTTCAGTGGGAAAATCTGTGGTTTAAAATCGCAGGTAGGAGATAATTCTATCAGTAAACCTGTTACTTTAAAATAAGAGGAGTCATGGTTACAGAACGGAAAACCAGGAAAACCACACAGTTCATGATATCTGTTGAAGATTTACTGTCTGCAATATAACGTAGATTCTCCGAAGAGTCGAAGCAGATATTAAAATATTTTTCCTTCTCATCTATTTTTGGATTTTCTGAGATCGTGGTGCAAGGGTTTGACTGAAAGCAAAGGCCAGGTCTTAAAAGAAGATTTCTCTAAATTGGAAATACGTGAGTTGAAAGACGACAGGCTGAGCTCTGAAGCTGTCTATGTCACCACATTGATGCGGACAGGAAACACTGGATGAATTCAGATTTAAGAGCCCAACACGTTCTTTGACTTGGGCATCGACCGCTGAAAAGCGGACAGCAATTCCAAACCAAAATATTGCGAATAGAATATAACACGTGTCAGTAGCGCATTGATTTAATATCTTGCTGGGGAGAAAAATGTGAGATGTCAGCTTCCAGAACGTCAATGTTGTTTAGCTGACAATAAATGAATTTCCACTTGCAGCCTTTCTCATGGCTGAAACAGTTGCGTATTTCTAAATCAGTGACAGAGATTGGTGTTCGAAATAGGGTTGCCGGAAGTTTTATACCGCACAAGATCAAAATTTCTGGGAAACTAGTTGGGTATTTAGTCGGTGCAAAATTACTCGCAGATTTTGTGAGTTTGAACTTTGATGCATATTTTGCAATTAAGTCTCATTTCACTTAATTCTTGAATAATACACCATTTATTTATTCAAGCTGAACATTCTTTCTTCTTCGTTTATTGTACAGTCATACTGCTCAATACTGGTTCAAAATATTAATGAAACAAAGACGAAAGCCTTGAAGATAAGGATATCCTTCTGTTATTTATGGCATTCGATTAAAGACCATTATAGATGTGGGGCCCAGGCAAAACACCTTCACAGGTCGAAGAAAAACTAAATGTTAATCATTTAACAGTTTTTCAATATTTGTACCAAATTAGAAAAGCAAAAAAGCTCAACATGCCTTGGTAAAGTTCGGATGTCGTGCAAATGACCCTGCAGAAATTTTACAAACTAGGCTACAAAACTCTACCTCACCCAGCATAATCTCCATACCTCCCACTAGACCGAGAACTACTTCTTAAAGCATTTTGACCACTTTCTAGCGATGGGAGTTCTCCAACTACCAAGCATCAGCTTAAAAAAACTTCAGGCGAATTCATTGGTTTCAGGACATTAGAATTTTCTGCTTCCGGTGATAACTAGACATGTTTCTAGTTGGCGAAAATGTGCAAATCCTGAACGGTCTTATTTCGATTAACATGTTTTTGTTGTTGTAAGCTGATGTTTACGGCTTAAAGTTGGTAAAAATCTGTAATCATTTTTGTTCTAACTCTTTAGCTTCAATACGAAAATAGTCGTATAACTTGGAACCCATCATCAGACTAAGCTTGCAGGAAAAATTGATTGAATATATAATTTTTTTTTTCAATCAATATTCCATTTATATTCAAGCTGTATTATGTTTGTGTATACGGGATTGTTAAGTACTGTGAATTTTCCCACGGTACCGAATACTTTTTTCGAATTATTACCTAATTTGCCCGATACTGATATTGAAAAATACTTAATGCCAATTTTAGATCGAAATCAGGTGAAACACCGACATTCGAATGCTGATTTTCAAGACAGAATAATAATTCCTTTTGGTAGATTGACGCAAATTTTCTCCCAATCTCCTGCATTTCTTCAAATTTGGCATCGTATTAAGATTTGGATTTCCAAGACAAACAGGCCCCCCCCCTGACTTAAAGGATAAGTGAAGCATAATCTCCGTCCATCTCCGTTTGTCCATAATGTACTTTAGAATTGAAAACGACGTGTCTGTTGCAAAAGAAAGTTCAGTTTAGTTGACCAGCGTAATTAGTAATTGTTCTCTGGTTGATGGGAGTTCTCGTGAAAATAGGATGCAAATAGGTTTTTCCTTTTTGGGAGAATTCTCTGCCGAAGGAGATAAGAGAATTGAGGCATTCATCAACTGTGTCAGGCATCCGACAAATCCATCAGAATAATTGCTAACACTGATGAATGCTCTGTTCATCTACTAAACACTACTGCCTTCTTCCAAGGAACGGCGAGAAGCTTGTCTTGTCGAAGATATTGATATAATGGTTGAATCTAGAATGACCAGACGTCCGGATTTACGCCAGACTGTAGGTTTTTTAAGCCATCTATCCTCTGTCTAGCGCCATCTCAAGCTGAATGTTAATTTATCCTTTTTTCGGGCCGGACTAAAAAAAGTTATATACAACAAAAAAGAGGGAACTGAAAAACCATCGTTAACGTATTTTTGTTATACGTTGTTTCCGTTGTCAAATATTTTGTGTATGAAGCTATTTTATTTTTTATCTGTTATTGTTTGATTGTAACTGTTCACTGTAAATCTTTTTCTATTATTTAGTTGCCGTTGTTAAGTACTTTGTTCATTGTGAAGCTCTTTCTGTTATTTGGTTGCCGTTATTCTCTGAATGAATGAATGGCCTCCGTTCTGTCTGTACACACAATAGGGAAGAGTGCATGCCAGGGAGAAGCGTATGGAGATCCTGGGTTGTCCAGTCATAAGAATCTTCCTCTCAGTCTGGCTGGTGTAGTCCAGAGCCGAAAGCAATAGAGACAGATTCCTGCCTTTCTCAAAGGGGAGTAGTGCAAAATGAATATAAACCACCCCGAGCAGAGTTTGACCTCGGGCCTTCGCGCCCACTGCACACGCTGTTACCGCTATGCTAATTGCATCTCGGAAATAAAGGGTTACGGCATACCAATTTATACTGTTTCACGTTCAGCAATGTGACATTGTAAAAGAGGGTCATGGCTGGCGTGATCAAATATTCAATAACATGACGTGGTTAAAAAGAGACGTCACGCATTACAGATTCTTGTTAATAAGTAAACTTTCAGGAATAACAGGATTAGGAACATATTTCCATGTGTTTATCTGGCCAGAGAAAGCATATACAAACGGAACGCATCTGTCTGAACAATTTTGTGTGGGTGTTTCTCCCTTGGCTATGGAATAGTCCTGAGTGTTTACACGGTTCACAAAAGAAAAAAACAACTTATTTGACCCAGACTATTTTGAGAAAGGAAACCTAGTCCCTTGTTCAACCCACACAGTTTGAAATAAGGTAACCTCAACAACGTAAAAATTAGTATTTGATAGTATTGTGTAATTAAAAATTGATGGTTCTCACTGAAAACAAGAAAGATAGAAACCGTTTTTCAAGTGTACCTTAATTCTATAAACATGGCTAATATACACTATTTTGGCTATTTTAGGGTCCCACACATATAAACAGAATCAAACTTTTAGCACATTTTAAGTGGATAGATACATGGAAATCAGATCATTATTATCGGGGAGATAGAAACATAGTCTCAGTTCCTTAAGTCTACGGGAAATTTATTGGTCATATTTGTTGCTGTTCTTGAGTTTCGGGTGGACATTTGCAGAATTAAAGAAAGAGTAAATCTTTTGGGTAAGTGTGGATAGGCACAATCAGGGCAAACTGAATAACCAATCACGGAAGGCATAATGGTGTGTTTGATCCTAATGAAAGATAGAAAAACATAGAAACTGCTTTTCAGGTTTACCTTGATTCTCTAACACTGGCTACAATGCATAATTAATCTATTTAAAATTCATATCAAGATAAACTGAGTAAGACTTTTAATATTACTTAGATGAATCAATACATGGAAAGCGCAAGTGCAGACCCAATTTTTTCAATCAAAAATTTTCCAATACAAATGTAGGAAAAATATGTTCCCGTGTCTGATCCAAAACCACAGAAAATTTTGTGGACATAGCTGTGGCTGTCCTTGTGTTTTGCTGAAGCAGTCGTATGGACAAGTGGCGAAATGAAATAAGAGTAAATAATTTAGGTAAGCGTAGCCAGACAAGAAAAGACAAACCAAATCGGTGCAAACTTCGATTGTAAACCGAACCCTCCACTAAAACCTGGAGGTTTGGGCTTTCATAAAACGATCTTTCTAAAGACTTACTACGGGGTCCAGTTAGTGTTCATATGAATTTAGCAGTCATAACTGTATCCATCCTAATATTTTCTTAACACAGACAAACAGAAATATTGTTAATTACAGTTAGATGATTAGAGTGGAAAAAAAGATATATCATCTACTCAATGAATGGTCGAATATCGAAATAAATATTATAAGTTTGAAAAAAAAGAAACCCAGATATCTCAGCATGGTAATAAATGGTAAAAAAACTAATTCATTAAACAATCCTGTGAATGAATTAATTGTTAAAAGATATCAGAAATAATTTGAATAAGGATGAATAAATTCGAAATTAACAAAACTTGATTTGTTCACAGAAGTCGCCAAGTAGGAAAGGATGTTGTAAGCCAAGAAACATTGTGTTACATCAATTTTGTGAAGTTGGTAAAAACCTGCAGGGCTTTCGAAAAAAATATTAAAAATCTTCGTTTAACCAAATCTCGAAAAAATGTTTTAATACATAGAAGAATATATACAAGAGTAGGTTATCATTGATCATTTAGACGGATATCCTACAGACGCCTTATTCAGCTAGTATATATTATGAGTTGTATGATTGTTTTCCCTATGTTTTTCTATCCATAGAATGGACTCTTCTTGTTGGTTATGGTTACACGTTCTTACGTTAAGATTATCATTTACATTGATATCAAATTATTAAACGCATCGTATCGTTTCAATTTTAGTTTATATACTGAGCGATGCCATTGACATTATAAATATACATAAGTGTAATAGATAGCTTATTTGCATATATCTTATATAAAATGCAGAATAATTGGATGCAGATACTGAGAAGGGTCATTAACATTCAAAGAGTTTTTCAGGCGATTGAACCCCTTCTAGTTGATTGTGTTCAAAACACAAACAACAAAGGAGAGTTCAGTCGTCTGCAAAAAAAACTCTTTGAAATAGAATACAGGTTTCTGAGATACCAAGATTATACACTATTTATCTGAGTCGTCTATCATGAATTAATTCCTATCTTCAATCTGTTGATTACCAAATAAATTGATGAAATATTGTCTGTGAGTAGATTTTGTTATGTGCCGTCATTGGTTCTCTGTACCTAGATACATGTAATCAAGATCTTGCTCAGGTTAACTCATGGCATATATTCTAAACAAAATGGAAAATAATTGAATACAAATTTCAGAAATACCAAGATCGAACAAGAATTAACATACAGAGTTTTATTATCGCCTAAATTCTATCTACAATCTGATATTACTCGAGTAAATTAATGAAGTATTATCGATAAAAAAATATCATTCATTCAAATACAATACAAATATCAGATATCAGATCACTACTGTCAGTTTTGATTGCATCATTACATAAGCTCCATTACTGAGAGGATTAGTAACTAACATTATTGTGCAATTGAGAATTATCAGAATTTTATGATTAGGAATTAATGAGTCAAGCTTTAAGACGACTCAGTTTTGTGCCACAGAACATTTATTGCTCTTAACACCCACATTTCAAATTGCAAAGCCGATACACTCAAATTCCCTTCTTGCATACAAAGCTCAGAAAAACAGACTTATATCATATATGTTCACTGTCGTATCAAATCATTTGAATAATTCCCAGTGAATAACTATACCCACTCTCATGTACTCTTTCCCCTAGCTTGCTACATTCACATATGATGTTGCTTCCAGTCAAATCTCTTTGACTCAACGCCCACTTTTGATATATTCTGTTTCTTTTTTATATATACATTGAATTGATATAACTGGACCCGTTCCCTTTTTTCTAAAATTCAAGGAAGTCCGTATCTCTTTTTGAGTGCTCTCTGTCCGTCCATACACGTGACATTTCAACGTCACTTTAGAAACCGTTGATCAAAACTGTCACAAAAACATAGGTTACTCTAGTTTTTAGTTTTGTCTATCCGTCTATCTGTCTGTCTAGCTGGTTATGTATGTATATATCACGTGTGCAGGTTGCATAAGCAGAGCTAAGAGGCTGAAAGTTTGAACATTTATCCTCATTATGTCTAAGAAAAACAGATTTTTTGTTTCTCGTCAACCTCCCTGAAAGAGGGCTTCAAGTATCGGGGTCAATAAGCAAGGTAAACTTATGTTAAATTGATCCGTTGTGTCTGTCACTTTTTCTGATGATTATTTCCCAACAATCTGCACACAAGTAAGTTGTTCATTGATTATTCTCTTTCCCAATTTTTAACCCATCACCCCCGAACTGACACGCTGCCAAAAGACGCTGGTCACCTGGTAATGTGTATTGAGTTCTCAAACTATCTAATTCATTCAGATACACACAGTGAGTCATTATAAAAGAGCAAAACTGATTGAAAGGCAGATTGAAACCGGCCCACTAAATCTGCACTCATTCGTGATTTCAACTCATCAAATGTTTTTCACGTATGTTAGTACGATACTATAGAAGGTGATGTGTCCAATGTGATTCAGTCGTAACCCTTTCAGTATCGGGAGAAGTTCGTCAATCATAGTCCTTGTGCCGAGTACTTAAAAAGAAAGCATTGAGTACCATTTTTAAAGTCTTTGGTATAACTCAGACATGGATTGAACGACCATTCGACTACGGTAATAGATTCTTTTAATACCTCCACGAATGTTTCAAAGTATTCTCCTCAAAGCTATGGAACTCAACTTACTCACCAGGCCTTTTTCCAGTCGACTACCAGCTTTCCAAGCGTTTCGATCTCTTCCCGCAAAGGGTAGTCTCAACAACCATGCAACAACTCAAAACGCCTTTGAATTCATTGGTTCCTCGACCCCGAAAATATGTAGATTCTGAAGATTCTCATTTCTATTGCTAACTTTTATTCTAAGCTCATATAAACTCCTTCAAAAGTAATTGTGAAAAACCACAATTATTTTTGCGTAAACCCTATAGATATCACAACAATGGTTTCCCCAAATCTATACTGGGTGCATTCAGAACTTGAGATAAGAAGTGGTGCGTCCTCACTCATAAGAATTGGTAATTGTCTGGAAAGAGGGAAGAAGCAATTCACAGCTTGGGGACACGGGACACGGAACGCTTAATCTGTGATATAGATTTAGCACCAAGTACTATTCGTAGAAAATCCTGACAAATAACGTCCAGATATTAAAATGAATGAAATAATCTTTAAAAGGGGAAGAAATGCAATTGAAACATTGAGGTGTGCTTACATTCACACAAATCGATTTTCAGAAAAGGACATATTTGGTTTGTCACACAATAGAGACCGTCACGTAATGAACTTATTTCCGAAGGATGTCCTGTTGGGGGTGATTAATAAAAAAATGGGAGAGCAGGGTGACCAATGAATAAGTCATTTGTCTCGCCTTTTGTTGAATCATTGAAAAGTCTGAATTATCAAAAACAAAGAAACGAACAAATGGTAACCAATGAGATACCGATTCAGCATAAACTTGTATCGCAAATTGAACCCTTTCTCCTAAAACTATTTTGGGCGGAAGGAATTAAAGAAAAAACTCGACTCAATAGAGAGGAAATGTCGACATCAGCCCTCGAATTTCATGTCGTGGCGTGATTCATTCATACATTCATAGCCTTCCAGCTGGACTAACTTGAAACTGAAGAAACCTATTTTGACGGTTATGGTAATAGTTTTAGTCGACAGTTCCTCATACATAAACCTCAGTGTGATATGACTGAATATACAGAAATCAATATTTCCATACTTTTACGAATATCCAGAAACATATATATATATATATATATATATATATATATATATATCAGCAGTAAGATACAGTATAACGGGCCTAAAACGAAGGTTTCAATCCTGCTTCGTGGAACCAGATGGGATAATCGATTGTCTATAGCCATACTGAAGAATTGTATTACAACGAAACAGCTGTCTGTGGATGACACAATAATTATATATATATATATATATATATATATATATATATATATATATATATATATATATATATATATACGCACTTGTGCATACGTACAAATAGTAAATAGATAATTAAAAATAAACACACACACACGTGTAAGTGTTTGTGTTTACATAGAAATATGTTAGGTCGATGGTCAAGTTTTAGCTTCTTTTATATTTACAAAAACTCTTCAGTAATTGTAATTCTTAGCATGATTATTTAGTCACCAAATTGTATTTCTGTTGGGATTCTGCAGACTTTCTGCCAAATTTCAGATACATTGTGCATTCCATCATGAAAGAACGATTCCAGTTTTCATTTGATGGATTAATTAGACGGTCTTTCTGCTGTCCAAACAAGGAACATTTATTAGAGAAAAATCAGTGATAATCTGAAGTTGGAAGGTATGGAGAATACGCCCTTCATCGAAGAACTTCCCCTATTACTGCATCAAACTTACAGCATAAAGATCGAGTTTATCATGTAGCTTTACAGCTAAAGTTCACCCAGTAAATTGTAATAAGGCTTCTTTTTAAATCCCATGAAACACGAAGAAGGATGTTCTTCTCCTTTTGGGTTGTCCCACATGAAATCGCCGGTTTTCAGCATTTGTCTTAATGATTGCAATTTCGACTAATTCTGAAGCTGAAAATGTAGTTATATATATATATTTAACTGATAATATATTTGCCGTCTTTGTTTTTGTTTTTTTCCTTTGAATTTTAAACTTATAATTAATTATATCAGTTTTAATATCTTCAAGATGCTATACTCAAAGGAAATTGAACTATTGATTTTTCATGAGTTCAAACACAGTGAAATTCCAGTTCAATCTCTCAAGGACATCAATTTCGCATTTGGAAGCTCAATGTTACAGCCAACAAATTGATGAAAGCATTCAAATTTAGTCAGAAAATATCCAGCATTGGCAAACAGACATGGACACATTCTTTGCAGGACATTGTAAGACATCAAATTGGTAATCAGGCCGAAGCAAAGTTGCGCCAACCTAATTATCAAATTCTATATCATCATCTGTATTTACCAGACTTATCTCCAACAGATTATCGCCTATTCCAGCACCTCAGAGCTTTTTTTTTTTTGCAAAGAAATGTTTGCCAACAAAGAAGCGGTAATGACAGCATTTGAACAATCTTTAGCTTAAAAGACATTAATTACTATCATGGAGGGATCTTTACACTTGAAGCCCAATGAAAAGAATTCATGGATGCAAATAGAGATTATTTTGATTAATAAACAAGGTTTGTTTACATTTTTAAAGAGTTTTTGAATATCTTTGGATAAACAGCCATTTCATGAGGGGTAACTCGATTGATTCTGTTTAGAGATGTGGCTGACTGTCCAGGTGGCTGCCACATTTTCTATGTCATCATGTCTTGTGATCAATCAATTTTTCATAACCAGTGAAAACATGTAAAAAAATGAGGAGTAAGAAGATAGAAGTCTATTTCCCATAACTTAGTAAATGGTTTTCTGTGCCGTGTATTAGGGGTACCCGTCACCGATATGTCTTGGGTGAGACACAGACCATCTATTTTGAGGCTCTTCTAATCCCAATTTTCATGCTGAGGGTATAACAGGGAAGTTGTATGACGAACCGTTTTCAAAGTATGTACTATGCCCCGACCGTTGAATCAGGGTGGGCACTCTATCGATAAAAAGAGGAAGACAATACTTTTAACGCAGACTGTCATTCATTTCTATAGGGTCACATTGAAGCCATTTTCTCAGTTTTCTTAGGGCAGATAAATGATGCACTACTGTTGACGGATAGCACAAAGAAGAAAGGATTGAGTGAAATTCATTGATATTCCTGAGAAGATTCAACATGGAATAGTGACATTGAGAATACATGAAATAATTCTTAGTCATAAACTCCAGAGCGAAAAATTGAGCCAAGCAATTTCCATTGTACAAAAGATCTCAACACTATGCGGAACATATAGACGTATATTAAAGCCAAACCAGTTTAAAGAAGATTTAGAAACACTGACAAGCAGTGAGAAGCAGCCACAGATTAATGGAATCATCAGCTTTCTGTAAACAACTGAAAAACAAAACAAAGAAAAAACTATCCTCTACTAGGGTCGAATAATTCATCTACAATTGTTAGAAAAAAATATTAATTCCAAAGAAACTGATAAAAAAGCCAGACTTATTTAACCAGTAGGCATATAAATAACGAAGATGTGCAAAATAGGTAAGTTTGTTCATTGGTATGAAAATCTATTCCACGAGCATGTATACCATCCATTTTTTAATGCTGTGTGTGGTGTGTATATTTAACGCGATTTTGGAAAAACATGTATAGCGTGCAACTGACAGTTTTTTTTATTTTTTAGAACAGTAGTTCAAAAGTTTTCCACCAAAAGATTTTCCTCTGAAAATGTCATATCAGGCTAAACCGGTCAGGAAATATTAGTCCAGTCAAATTAGAGATGAACACGGTGATGATACAGCATAAGCAATTTCTGAATAAAAAAAGCTGCACCATTTCATACAGTATAGTAAAAAGAAAAAGACTAAATCTATCAAAGTAATTTCTAGATCAACTCTGGGATTCAGTTACTTTTTAACGAGTTTCTTACGTATCCATAATACTTCATTAGAATCTATTCAGAACTTTTTGAGATATTGTATGGACATGGGTGAACTCAAAAAGGAAAAAGTATCTCCCAATCAAGAACCAATTCCTGGATTCGCCTCCAAATTAAATCAATTCGTTTTATAATCACATCAAAAACGTGTCTCCATCGTGACACAAAAAATCAAATAAAAAGCTATTTGCATCGTGGCACATGTGGAGGTCTGTTGAGATTGCTTTTGCAAATTTAACAGTTCGTTGAAACCCCCTAGAAATTGAAATTAAAGCAACGTGCAAAACAAGAGCTGGACAAAGATTTGACGAGGGAAATCAAGGGTTCAAATTAGACAAAAGAAGAAACGTTGGAACAGAATTTCTCCTCAACCGAATTCCTGCGTATATGTAGGGCAAATAACATGTTGGCTTCTTCTACTAGATTAGAGTCGCTGAACAAAATTAACCCTAACTTCTCATTTAGATCTCTTAGTACTACCACACTGCCTCGGCCACTAATTTGATATCTTATCCATCTTCAGTGCCCCCAACTCACAAATTGATGGATTCGAATTCTCTGCTGCTGTTACTGTTGCTTCTTCATTTTGAGAATCCAGCAATGAGAGGAGAGTGCTACTTTTAAGTTGTAGGCTGATTGACCAGGAGAGTCAGAACGATTCGTAAAGGAGACTGTGATTGGTCAGCTGATCTCACAACCAATCCCTGCTAAAACTAAATGTACCCTTTGTTCGATGTGTGAAAGTGAATTTCATCCTCACAGTGTAGTTTACCTTTTAAAAATGTCATTGAAATTTATTGAGAAAGTTCAGAGATATCGTGTTGACAGAGAAATATGAAAAGCATTTCGTTAACTGCCTCTGTCTGTCTACTTGATATCTCCAAAATTTCTCATTCAAATAGGCTACGGGAAAGTGACTGAATTTTTGGACGGACCCAGGCAAAATGATTTAGGCATAATTGTCGTCTAATCGTAATTTTCAAAATGATCGCTTTTAAAGTTCCTCGAAAAATGTCACCATTTTTTCCTCAACTTTGATGGATTTGAAATATGATTCAACATGTTTGCCAAGATTCTAACCCTACCATAAAAAAAATCATAGTTCAGTATATGATATACTACTAGCGCTTTCAAGAGCTTCACTTCTGTTTGTCGACAGCAAAATATAGCTATACACATCAAGTGTATCTCCATAATAGTTTAACTGATATACATATATATTTTTTTAAATATAGTAAAATAAGAACAATACTATACTTTTTTATCAATATAGTTTGCCCAAAATTAGCATCAAATAGCTGCTAAAATAAAATTCCATCGTTTTGGGAAATGCCCTCCGTCTTGTCCATCTAAGTTCTCATTCTATTATTGCAAATGGAGCAACAACAATCGTCACACTCTGTTTTGTATTTAAGACTTTCAATGTATCATGTCTACAAGTGAACATGCAAGGTGTGCTCTACAACTACTCGCTCGGTAGGTGGTTGCTCCTCTTCTTCTTGGTTTCATTGTCATCATTATGAAACTTAAACTTGAAAAGGAATCATGAATCTCCAGCTGTTTGCAAGTACAACCAACCACCGTTTGTATAATGAAGTCAAAACAAAAAGGTCAATCATCTTCCCTGAAGTACTCAGATACATTTCCCAATCATCGACCGTTTTCACTCGGATCACAACGTCAATGCACATGCAATAAGTTAGTCATACTTTTGCTGTCTTTGAGTTCAAAGAAAGCTCTGATTCAACGGAGGTGTAGTTCTTCTGATTCCTCTATGTCATTATCGGGAATTCCACCTGACATCCTGATTATAAATGGTCTGCTGCTCATCAAAGTCAACCTCGTTAAGTTGACATGCTTCTTCTGGAGTTTCTATATAATCTTGCTTGAGTGATTCATCTGCCTCTTTCGCACTGTTACTTTCATCTTCGGAGCCATCAATCCTCTTCTCTTGCTCTACTTCGGTGTCAGTGTAAATTCTTCCGACAAGAAACACTTCCTCCGTATTTTAGGCAACATCAATTACTACATCCTCTAAGAGCTCTTGTTATGTCTTTTCAGTTCACCATAAGTCTCGCAGGCTTCTTGCCACATACCTTTTTCTATGTTCTTTCAAGTCCAGATCCTGCCATCAAGTCATGAATGCTACCAAAAACCTAATCAAAGTATGAAACCCTCGAAGTTAGCACACAGTATTCTTTGATTCGGTTGCAATGGTTTCCATTACCTTGAAATAAAATGGCTGGTCAAATGTAATAAAGGGTTCTGGTATGTTTAACTCCTTTTCTTGGGTAAGATGCAAGATTTGTCGAATGGATAGGATCAATTTGGGTAGGCACCCCCCTAGGGAACATGCTGCTGAACCCAACCCAGTTGGGTCACGATCGTCCCCTCTCTCTAAAAAAATAATGCTGACTGATGAATGCACCTACTCATCAAGGAGAAATGTATTGATAGGTCTAGAAATAACTGATTTCAATCCTTTCGTACTTCAGGACTCCATTTTCCCTAGAATATATCCTTCAACTTCATGATTTTCTTAGGTCTCTCAATCAGTCTTTCCTGGATTACAAAGCTTTAGTAGATAATTTAGTAGATACAGCCATCATTCCAATGTCATGGAATTCATCTTGTCCAACTAATATACGAATTTCATTGTCTATAATATCTGCAAAGCATTGTATGGAATAATAACTAAATATTGTAGCGAGAGCATCTTCAAAATCTGTCGTCCTTACAATTGTTTGTTCGTATTTTGTCACTTCTGCATCAAAGATTACATCTTTTGTGCGTCGTTTTCAACATCAATTGACTAAGTGAGTTAAGCTTTACAATCTACAACCGTGGATAGCAATCTTATATCAGGGTAACCATTTTATAGTCATGTAAAGTCGTTTTCAGTCATTAAATAGCCAGCCGAAAAGCAATTATGATATTGAACCTTAAAAACTTTCTTTACACCGAGAGTTGTGATCAATCATTCTGAATTCAGAAATACCAGCCTTTACATTTGGGCTTATGAAGGTTTTCCCCTAAAGTTTTTTTTCTGCTGTCCTACATAAAATTGTCTTTTGTTTGGTGCAACGCTTAGTAATAGCATATTTACCTCCGACTTTGACTATTTGTTGGTGAAATTCGTACTGGACTATCTATAAAAAAAAAATGGAATAAAATCATTATTTATACTTTCTCTTCTTTGTGTGTTGTCTGTATTTTCATCCGTGTGTGTTTACCAAAGCAACGTAAAACTACTGAATTGAAGGAACTTTTAAAGGAAGATTCATCACAAACGACACGGGAAATTGTCTGAGCAGTTCAATTCAGTAAAAGTTCGAAATATCAAAGAATTCATTCATTGAATCAAACCCGATTCTTGTGTTGTGGAATGGAGGTGAAAGTTGGTGCAAGGTTATGAGAAGACAAGGAAAATACTTTGATGACGACTTAATGATAGATTTATATGAATGAGTAATTTGTTTAGACTATGTCTGGAAAGTTTAGCATCGAACTTATGTATACACATACACAGACACACATATGCACATACATACATACACTCATGTGTAATGTTCATTTGTATCTAAATCTTACCTATTTCTATGTATAGTCCATCTCTACTCATGAACAGTCATATTGAAAAAAACAACAACTATTCTTCAATGAATATGTCCTCTCAAGATTAAATTGATGCACATATATATGGATATAAATATATAAGAACTTCCCATGCACACACATAAGTCGATATATATATATATATATATATATATATATATATATATATATATATACTGCATGGGAAGTTCTTTTATACATATATATATATAAGAATTTCCCCTGCACACACATAAGTATATATATATATATATATATATATATGTGTGTGTGTGTGTGAAGTTCTTATATATATATATATATATATATATATATATATATATATATATATATATATATATGTATATATATATATATATTAGTGTATTACAACTCCTCAGTGTGATCATAGACTATCCATTATCCTATCCAGTACCACGAGGTAGGATTGAATCCTTCGCTTCAGACCCGGAGGTCGGTATCAGACCTTCGCAGCATTGAGCAGGACGGTCAGTACGGTCAAATTTAAGCGATACATTCATTTCATGCATAAATTCCCCATCCACCAGAGTGCTGTATTCTCATGGAAGAGCATTGCATGAGACGATGGCAATTTGAAAGTGACGAGAGAAACTCAAGCGTTAGGAGTTACATTTCGATTCTTTTTAATATTCCGTGAGATCATTTCGATGCATTCTGACGGGGACAGCCATCTTTGTGAAGAAAAAAAAAATTCTTAGTAGATCACAGAAAAAATGATGTCTCTATACTTGATACTAAAAAGAAAATGGGAATGAGAGTCCTCTGCTTTTTCCGTTGAAGCGAGAGGTTAGGTGTCCTGTATTTGTGTAAATTTGGGAACGTTTGATTTGAAATTAGAAGTTTGTGAGAGGTTGGGTCAAGGGATATTTTTCTCTTGTCTCTGTGGGTGTTTGGCTTGTCTTAGATAAGAAAGGTAACGAGGGGCTAAAATAGTCATTTTTCAAGATAAGTGGGTTTTTTTTCAAATATTCTTTCTTATTATTGTACGATGGGTTTGTAGTGTCTAGCATTTAATGAATAGGTGTTGGTATACGTGGGGTTAGTTGAAAATACGAGTGATGTTTTTGTTTGATCTTTTTGATTGATGATAGGTGAGACTTCCTATGCTTTTCTTAATGGTATATATATATAAATATATATATATATATATATATATATGTGTGTGTGTGTGTGTGTATATATATATATATATATATATATATATATGTATATATATATGTGTGTGTGTGTGTGTGTGTATATATATATATAGATATAGATATATATAGATATATATATAACCTGGTCTATCAGGCGATTTCCAGCTTGTATGTATATGTATACGTACATTGAACGGAAAGTCCACTTTAGTACCATAGTTACTTTGTAGATGGAGCCTCCTTTTAAAACCAATAATTTTCTTTCTAAGAAAATTTTACTTTCAAACATTCCCCTAGGCCTATGAAGAGTGCCGGACAAATTTGTGCCATGACAACGATTAATATTACAAATTTTAAAAAAATATCATTCAAAACGATGTGATGACGTTGCTAGTCATGAACAAAACTCAATAATGGAAGTAAACATATAAAGATAATCATTTTTCCAATCTGTCAAATCATGTGACGCACACGGACATATCTGTATTGTAGTATGAAGTTTGTTATTTAACATCGGCTATTATCATATTTGTATATGGATGTTATTTATACTACTCATTATTCATTTGTGTTCGGGACAGGGCTTACGTAGGTTACCCAAAAATGTATTCAACGATGAGAGATCAGTAAGGATATACACACACACACACACACACACACACACACACACACACACACACACACACACATATATATATATATATATATATATTGAGAGAGAGAGAGAGAGAGAGAGAGAGAGAGAGAGAGAGTGAGAGAGAGAGAGTGACAATTTATATAATTATCGCCCTGTAAGAGTATGAATACCAAGAGAATCAACCACGTATGCATACTTCGAAAAGTGCACGCCCTAAATGCTTTATAGTGCACAAAGACACGCAAACATACTTACATAGAGACACAAACACTCCCATGCATATATATATATGTATCTGTGTATGTTAATGACTGTGTGCGTATGTGAGTGTGTGTATATTCAAATTGGTATGAGCATTATGAAACCATATTGGAGAAGAATCATTCCCTGTTATAGATGTATACTCAGGTATGGGTATTTATGAGTAATTTATACCACTAAATCCGTATATATATATATATATATATATATATATATATGTGTGTGTGTGTGTGTGTGTGTGTGTGTGTGTGTGTGTGTATGTATATATATATATATATATATATATATATATATATATATATTTCATTCATAGCAATTTTTACTTTTGCTTCTTGCTTGATAATTTTAAAGAACAATACTCAGTTTAAATCATTCAACGAGTAACTTCGATTTCTTTCTAAATTTCCTGGAATATAAGATTCAAAACCAATAAAGATCCTTAATTTAAAAGCCGTAAGGATTGTCACAAAAATTCCATTCAAGCAGAATTTCTGTTTGTCAAATATTTACGACAGGCACTGTGTATGAATAGCTTTTTACGCATGCATATATAAGTAGTTCGTGAGTTGGGAATATCTATTAATGTGTCCGGAACTTGCTGAACATGACAAAAGTTGTAAGATTTGGTAAACACATTGAGTCAGTCTCAGACAGCACAATGGTCAATTTCGGTCGACAGGTTAACGTTGTTTATAAGGCTATATTTGGGATAAGTGCGTGTGAATGGACTCCCCTCATGAGCGGTTTATGAGAAACTGTGGAAAATAAAAAACGGCTACACGGAAATAATCATAGGTACGTTTGCATGAAAAAGTGGCGAAGAAGGATGAAAGAACGAAAGGGAAGAGAAGAACCAAGGAATCAAAGAGAGAAGGACGAGAGAGAGAGAGAGAGAGAGAGAGAGAGAGAGGGGTGGAGAGAAAAAAACAGAAAAAAGAAATGATTATAAGCTGTGGAAAGGAGATGCAATGAGGTAACGTGAAAGTAGAATCAGGTAGGAAAGAATTTTCAAGGAATAAAAGAAAAGGCGAAATGATAGGCTGTCAAAAGGGGTGAGCGAAACGAAAGTGAAAGTAGGACGACCAATAGAAGAGAAAGAAAAAAAAAGGAAGATAAGAATAGTGGAACAAGTGGTGTGAAAGGCTACTGAAAAAAGGATATCAAAATGGAAGTGAAATAAATGTTGATAAAACAGGCTGCCACTTTTATGTCAATTGTTCCTGACCAGGGGGTCAAAACTCTAACCAAAAAGGGAATTCATGGAGTCCAAGAGGAGGTAATGGCTATTTAAAAAAAAAAAAATAAAGGTCGTTGTGATTGTTTGGGATTCAAGGGTATTTTGGATGTGTGATACAAAAAAAATTACATTAAAAGGTCTGAATTTTCTTCACCAGTTTTGCTCATGAAAATTATGTAGTCCTTGTGGTAACCTTCTTGTTTAATTGATTTTATTAACTTGGAATTTCAAATTATATGTTCTAATTTTTTTCTGCTAGCTTTCTTTGTGTAGTCAATACGCCAGAGGATATATATGACCATGTGTCATACACAGTCCTTCAAATAGGAAAAAAAAAACATATTTTTGGACGTTTAGATTCCAGTAGATTATCCTTAACTTGCCAGAAAAACAGGCCCAGTAACTGCAAATGAGGGAAGAAAATCTCTCAGATACTGGATGTAGCTGTTCCAGTACATCGGGGCTTTGAATTGAAATTGATTGAAAAGAAAAGATCCGAATGCTGCTGTTGGGTGAAACTCCACTCCTACCACTATTCCGATTGAATATGATTACTGCAACTTTTGGATTGTATAGATGACAGATAAATAAAAACTAAAGAATACAATTTTTCATTATGAACGTATTTATCAATTGGAATGAAATCAATTTACGACTACTTCCGTATTATATATATATATATATATATATATATATATATATATATATATATATATATATATATATATATATATATATATATATATATCAAACCACAAATCAATAATCTAATATCATATTTGTGATGGGTTTATTTCGTAAAGTCCTATCTACACTTAACATTAAACCAAAGCAGAGCTTTAATTATGATGAATTATTGAATTCGCTACACAAGTAAGTTTTGCATGAAGAAGCCTAAAAGAGCAAAAAACATAAACGTGTTTGTGTGAAAAATTCATGATTTCAATCCATCCATATATATATATATATATATATATATATATATATATATATATATATATATATATATATATATATATATATATATGTATATATATATATATACATATTATAAACTTTCGTAAACTTTTCACTTAGTATGTGAGGGAACCCTAATCAATGTCAAATCACTGTAAGGAAATGATAATTTTATGAATTAGTTCTTTTTTTACATGACGAGAAAGTCAAAGAGTGAAGAGCTTGATTTGCTTAAATTAGGTAAGGATTGGAAAAAGTCAACTTTAATTTGAGTTTGACAATAGATAAACATCAAGATTTTGTTAGAATGCTGTAAAAATCGAGGATTATCCTTTTCATCATGGCAACACTACAAACGATCTTTTTTTTAATCGGCAATCGTTGATACAGCGAGATCTTCCGAAAAGTATCCAGCCATTTGATATGAACGAAACGTATAGCCTATCAACAGCAGTTAAAGACGGGAACACGTTGCTAGCATATCATGTGAACTCATGGACGCTCACGAAGCCTCAAACCCACGGAAAGCAGAAGTAGGATTCGAACTTGTGTCTCATATCAGAATAGAGTGAATACACGAGATAAACTTTGAATTCAAGGGAAAAGGTGATGTTCATATTAGATAAAATACTACCTCGTGCTATCATTCAGACGTGAATTCACCAGAGCAAACCAGCATTCGTGAAATTGCATGTCTTGCAAGCCGTTTGTTTCTTAGCAATTCAAATAAGCGTTCAACTGGCATGCGCACTGCTAACACTCTCAGAAAAGGCTGCAAGCTGCTGGTTGCAGAGTTTCCAACTCGTCTAATCTTTTTGTGCTAGTTTGACTACCAAAAATTGCTGAAAGTGCTATATCTAAAAAGAAATACCAAAAACGCCGAAAACAGCCGAGGCACATGAAAACCAGGCCCCCAAAGCACACTGACACAAATTAAATGCCTTTTTAGCTCTACTAATACACGAAATGGGCTGAATTTAGCGTGCAAAGTGCTAAATTAGCAACATCAGCAGGGAGAAGCATCTAGCTGATAGGATGCTTTACAAAAAAAAACTTGTGCAAGACGAATAATGGTTAATTGTGAATGTGTCGGTCACAATACACAGACTTACTCAATGATGTCTTACAGCCGACTGAATAACCCCACAAAGGAATAACTTTCCCTGTATTTGTGGTAAGATCCGACTGTTCGATTGCAATCACATCGAGGCTGTGCAACCGGTTCTCGAGATATATGATATAAGTGTCCGGACAGACCTCACGAGTCTATTCTGATGAAAGATAAGTCATTGAACCTGAAAGATGTATTTTCAGGAAATAAACGTCGCTGAGATAATTGATAACCCCATTTTATTTCCTGTTCAATATAGATAATTCCAGCGTTGTGGAGCGAGCAGACTTCTAATGGATATACGATCGATATCGAAAGAGGAATGAGTACTTTTGGATTCTTTTCATCTATCTGACCACAATGACAGTAAACCTTCACTACTCCGGCCGTATAGAAACCGACTCCTTCACTAATTCGGCACTGATTTCAATATCCTGGACAAGCGTGCCCACAGAGAAGGCAGGCTTCATCGGTCCAAGCATTCATGGACAGAACAAATGAATGGCTTCATTACCATCTACAAATCTTTTCGAATCAAAATTTGTCATCCTTATCTCATTCGCTGCAAGAGTGAGAACACTCAGGCCAGGGGAAATTTGTTATATGAATCTTTTCAGCGGTCGCAGAAACAGAGGAATTCCTTACAAGATATCTCGTGTACTGAATCATATTTCTTTATACTTAGGTTTTGCAGGTGGTAGCATTAACTCAAATGAAATAGTATCCTGGATAGCCAATGCCTTAGGATCAAAATGTAGTATCAGTATACTCTAGAGAAACCTACGTATAGTGAAACAATGGAACTATCAGAAAAAAAGTCACACTGTTAATTATATCAATTGATTACGTATATATCTTTATATACAGGAATACTTTGATTTGTGCCGTTTTGATAAATGCGGTGAGAGCCATGCAACGTGGATGTTGAAGAATCATGCTTAACATCATATGGAGAGACCAAAAGATAGCACAGAATATCTGGGAGAAAATAGGATTCAGAGATAGCATAGAATCCATTTAGAAAAAGCTCAAATGGCAATGGGTTGGTCATATGGCAAGAATGGCAGACAGCAAATGGACATTACTACTTGCAACATGGATCACATGCAAAACTGAAGCCAGTTGAGTACTAGATAGAGATAAATTCTAAAAGTACTGGCTCTGCGACGCCCATGATAGAGAAGTGTGGCCAATACTGGGGGAGGTCTATGTCCAACAACGGACGTTGAAAGACTGATGATGATGATGGTTACGTACAACGTTTGAGCTATTGCTGTTCAAATTGATGTAACAAAGCATCAGCTGAGAATTACAAACCCCTCAATCAAAACGGACAACTTACGTTTCTTCAGTTTCTGAGGTTGTCCTGCTGGCTGACTGGCTATGTATTAGTACGCATACAAGCCGCACCAATAGAGCAAGAGTGCTGAAAATGTAAACATTTACTCCCTGTTATGTCCAGAAATTTTCAAAGTTTTTTCCCCTAAAAGATTTCTTGAGATGGTTTCAATTAGCAATATAAGCTCATGCTAAATTGGTCCCTTTGTTTGTGTCAGCTTGATTATTGTAAATTCAAACTTTTTACGTATCATTACCGATCGGAAGGTGAGAGAAGTAAGTTATTAATTTATCACCCTCTTTGCTATTTTTAATTGATCACCCAAATGCAGTATGCTGCCAAAAGACGTTGGTCACGTGACAGTTTCTTTTGAGTAAACTCATCAGATCTATATCATGATGATATTGAACTGTGCTTTTTTTAACGAATTAACCGCACTATTCGAGGTATACTTGCACAATGTATATATGTCTCTTCACTTACGCCATGAATAATATATTCATTTATTTATGAGCTTCCTAGCAATTCTGTAAGATGGGGCCATCGCTTCCTCGAGTATTTTTAGCCTTCAATCAGTTTTATGTGAGATGCCCCTAGGCCATCATCTTTATTCCCTCCACACACACACCATCAGTTCCACCTTTAAATATTCGCCTCTAGTGTTATTACAGAAGGAGACAGCTCTGCCAATTTAGCAATTTTCGTGCTAAATTTAACGTGTTCCATGTTTAGACTGAACATTTAGTGCTATTTTTTAGCCAAATTTTAGCGCTATTTTTCATCAATTACAGCAAATTTTCAGTTATTTTTTTAGCCTATTTTGGCAAAAAAAATTACCATAAAAAGCCAATGATGATTTTTCCTTCAAAACTTTTTTGTTTGGTGTTTTTTCGACGCTATTTCGAAATCAGTTTTGCAAGATATTTTCCTTTGAGTTGGCAACAGTAGAAGGCGAAGCCTGGCCCTAAATGACGCTACAGCTAAAAACGTTACTTCAGGGTTTTAACATGCTGAAGCCAGAATTTCTTTTCTGGTAGAAAGGGTCATTGTAAAGATCAGTAGAAACGGTCAAATCGATATTTATTTTATTGCGACTGCTAAAATAAGTATGTTTCATATATATATATATATATATATATATATATATATATATGTATGTGCGTGTGTGTGTGTGTGAGTGTGTGTGAGTGTGTGTGTGTAATACTAATATACACTCGCCATCACAGTCAATAATTGAACAACTGTAGCGTCAAAACTTGACGTCATGTAAAAAAAAAGAAAAACATCAAAGTATAATTACGATCAGAATAAATTCTTCTTATGACATCACTGGCGTTTTCCACAGTAAAACGTCTAAAACGGAGTTGAAAGCATCCAGAAACATTTTGATTGGAGAGAATTAATATACCAGTCAAAATAAAATCTCCAAAAGGTCAAGTAATGGTTTAAAAGAAAAAAAAATTAGAAGCAGTCTATTGGAGTACCGATTCTGATTCGTAAGTACATACACAAAACTATATGGCCAGGAGCGTTTGAATACGGAAGAACATAAATAAACGCACACACACACACACACACACATACATATATATATATATATATATATATATATATATATATATATATATATATATATATATATATATATATATATATATATATATATGCTAGGTACATTTCATACGAAACATTCAGTTGTGTTAGAGTAGAGTTTGAATTTGATGAAATAAAAGATTGGCTATACAAACGCATTTATGTTTTTGTTCTGTTTGGGCTTCTTCGGGCAAATGATTCGATTCATTTGAATCCCTATTTAAGAGGTTATTTGAGGCTGTTCACTTTTTGGGATGAGAACTTTTCTCTTGTTATATTAATGTATTTTTTCTAATTTCTTTCCCTTGTTTAGTTGTTAGACACTGCTTGTTTTATTTTACGAGGAGGAAATGGATTTCTGTCTGGTTGTTTTAAATTAACAGATGTTGCATACACCTTCTTTATCAGTGTGTTGTTAATCCATCAGCTCATTGTGGTATCTTTCCTCTCGGAAAGTATTCTATTCTTACTTTTATCCCCCCCCCCCTCAGTGACAGTGTTCACTTTTACATTTTATTAACTGTTTATGTTTTATTCTTTTCATATTCTAAGTTGGATTCGCTTCTATATATCTAAGATAATTATGAAACGGAAATCAGTTGTCCTTAAAGTGACTGGGTATATTCATTATATTAATCGTAATGATGCTGTTACTATAATTAATGAAAGCGAGAAGAATGAGATAGCAATGTTTGATTTTTCATACCTGTCTGTGAGTTGTTGATTTATGTGTTTAACAGAGATTTTGAGCAGAGTCGGCATTTTTATAGCTCCTTTATTTTCTCTTATTAATATTCATGGTTTTTGTTTTTTAGTTTCATTGGTATAGGCGGAAAATTCTAATTATTCATTTACGCATAGGTTACATGGCTTTCATTGTTATGGCATGTGTGTTTGTTTTAATATTTTCCATTTTACTATCGGTGTGAGGTTGCTGTTCATTAGTTTCAGGTAATGTGTGGATAGTGATGTATTTCTCGTTTGTAAATGACAACATAAGGTCAGCTTAACTCAATTTAAAGGAATTTTTAACTTTCTTGTAAGATAATCCACTTCTGAGAGTTTGTGTTTGGTCAATATTTAAGATTGTTATATAATATTCAACTTGAGATATTTTGTCTGTTGCTGTTTTTACACACGCAGTCTTCTTTATTTATGTTTTCTCCTCTAGTAATGTTTCTGATTATCCCATCGTTATGCTTCGTTAAAGTTCTATAAAAGTTATCTACACAACTATATCAATTTCCAGATTGTTCTTGTTAAATATTTTTCACAGTTGATTGTTCGGGGTAGGGGGTTTCATTCGTTGGAGGAATATTTTTTTCTGTTGGTTTTTACTTGTAAGTAGAATGGTGGTATATACCAGATGATTTTCCTACTTCTTCTCTTTTCTTGTTGCTTATGTTTAACTCTTCTGGATTTTACTTTTCATCAGATTCAAAGCCAGTTTTGGTAAAAGATCTGTCCTTTAAGGCTTTAGCATATTTCTTTAAACATTTTTGAACACTATTTCGTGTTACCTGTGCTCAACTGAGAAATTGGAAATCTATGAATAAAACAAGCAGTGACCCAAAACTAAACAAGGAAGAGAAAATAGAAACAATATATGAATAGAACAAAAGGGAGGTTCTCAGCCCAGAAAAAAAGAGACCCCTCCAAAAAAAATAAATAAATAGGGTTCGATTTAAATCAAATCAATCTCCCGAAAAAGCCCAGACAGGGTAGAAGCATAAACATATTTTTGTTGCAAATCCGTTATTCCATCATATATATATATATATATATATATATATATATATATATATATATATATATATATATATGTGTGTGTGTGTGTGTGTGTGTGTGTGTGTGTGTGTGTATATATATCACTCTCATCAAATTGTGCTGTGTCTAAGTCAAAATTACAAATTATTTCATTCATGTAGCTCAGCTTGGGACGAATCCGATCTTTAATGACCTTTGTCCTAAGAGCACTACCTGACCATCTTCTCTCAACAACCATGATTTTGTAGATAAATCAAAGCTCAATGGAATTATGTATTTATAGGAATGGAAGCAATTTGTGACAAGTAAAATTTTTCGTTTTGTAAACTCTCTTGGGGTAATTCTCTCAAATATCTATATTCTATCTAATAATCAAAGCCATTTCCTGAGTTCATCTCTACACTACAAGAAAACATAGTTTTTTTTCAGAAAATGATTTTGTGGCTGGATCTTATCATCTTTTTGTACATGAAATAAAAATGTTTTAATATTTTCCCAGTGTTTTGTATTTATCACTCGTAGTTTTTTTTTTGCATATTTTTCACATGTTAAAAAGTTTGGATAGGTTAATCTCCAATGAGTTGATTTTTTTCTCATGACACGAAATGAGTTTCACATTAAATGATAGATAACGAAGAAGACAAAAGTGAACAAAAATAAAACATTGTTGCGATCGAATCAAATTTTGTTTTAAAGACCTTAGGTTAATGAACCAAAATAGTTTAAGAAACACTGAAATAGAAAATAAAATCAACGAAATGAAATCTACTGACTACTTATACGTAATTGAACATGGTAGGTCTATATAAAAAAGGTCAACATCATCAGAATGACATTTTATTTATATCAATACCAGTAACAAAAATATGTTAATGTAATCGTAAAAACTCAAAAATACTGAACGAGAATATTTTAACATGAAATACACGAAAAACAAATTTATACGGTTGCACAAAATAGTTATTTATAGTGGCATATACCTACATGTAGGTAAACATTGTAAAATGATATTGTTCGATTTTGCCTTTTTTCTTAAGATTAATATGAACACTCACTGTCATCAACTATAATTTCAAAAGATTGGTGAATTCTAACCGTCAATCTCTCGATATAATGACGAAATCACTAACCAACAGTGCTAGAGAGACATTGTTACTACATTTGATTTATTTTTGAATATAAATCATCTCTGCCCAACTTTTGAAATCCTCTCTATATCCAACTCAAAAAACTTTTTTATATGTTTACACATTGGGGAATCTAGGTTTTTTTAGAAAAATTATTTGCAGGTTCAAATTAGGTGCATATGGAGAGTTTGGTGTAATTCACTTCCATGGTTTAGGTGTGCACAGCTTTAAAGCAAATTTGGAGTAAAAATTCCCTAAAAAATGTATTTTGCGTTTTTCTGAGCAATTTTTCTGTGTCGATTAAAATAGCTTAAAATAGTTACTACTACGAGATGACTTGAAAAATGGATTGAGTTTTACACAAAATTGAAGTCTTGGAATAGTGTGAAAACTCAACCTGTACAAATACCAGGTAAGGTGCTATACGCACCTGTCTAATACAGGTTTTCCCCACTATTCAAAAGTACAGTATCCCTATGAAACTTTTAGTAAGATGAAACAGTGCTAAGCAAAAAGGCAATTACCATTAATTTATACGGGGACAAGTTTTGAGGGTTCCAAAGCATTCAAAATGCAAATGATGGTATTTTAGCATGAGTCGCCAGGGGTTTAGATAGTGGGAAGGGAAGGGGGAATAGGATGAAAGAAAGATAGGAGAATGATGCGAGCTGCCTCTATAACGGCTCTTGCAACATAAACACCGAAAACTATTTTCGGTTAGCACTTTTCGAAAGTGAAAACGAGGTATAAACCGAATACGGGTATCTCCTGCTTTTTTAAATTTTGTTTTATGCAGTTTCTTTGTATAAAACAAACCGGGGCGCTTGTGTGAGAAACTGTCAACCAAAGATGATTTTCTTTACGTTTTTAAGTTGGTTTTGACTCGCTATGTATGGCTGTTTCCTGTACAGGCTTACCAATATGGCCTAAGGGTAGAAAATTCCCTCTAAAATTTTTCTAAATAGCTTCTTTTTTTTGTTCAAGCATTTTACCAATAACCTTCGACATGGCATGCTGCAAAAAAAAAAATCAGTTGGATGATGGTTTCTATTGAGTGACTAAGTTGATCTTATAGTTTGGCCAGTTGGTGTCTAAATCGGCTATGGTATCTTTTTATCAGTCGTTGTGATTGGTATTCAAGTTAATATAAAATCCAGAATTTTGAATACTAATTTCCATGACTGGTAGGGAGGCTTGTTCTCTTAGAGATACAGCACAACACATTCTTCCACTCCCATCTATTTGTCAGACTTAGCCGACCTTAATGAATCTCTGAACTAATACATTCATATCTTCTGTTGCATTTGGACTCATAATAATATGTATCGCAAGCAAACTCAATGGCAGAGTGTGGAGACTTGGCAGGTTGAAAAACTGCCTTAGACATAGTTCAAGTGGATTCGAATAGCGTTGGCAAGGAGTCAGCTTTTGAAGAACTTTACTCTAAGATGTCAGAAGATGAAGCCGTGTAAATATAATGGGCTTTTGTTACAGACAATAGCGAAAACAGAAAGAATTGCTTGAAGCCAAACAAACAAACATGTTGACTATATATATATATATATATATATATATACATATATATATATATATGAAATGTATATTTTGGCAGACATTTCTATTTCAAGCTAGTTTTATCAAACGCGATAGATAGATTTTGACAGTTCAAGTTTTTTATCAATTTTTCTTGTTTGCAAATGGGTTGTTTTTTTCGCTATGTTGCAAAAATGAAGGACGTGTCTAAAGTTCGTACTGTATTTCTTCAAGCGCTTTTTATCGACATATATATATATATATATATATATATATATATATATATATATATATATATATATATATATATATATATGTATATATATATTGAGAGCAGTACTTTACAAAATATACAAAGAAATAATCGATTATCTAATCATATAGCACGCAGATTTTTCTGTTCATTTGCTTGTTTATACTTGTTTACGTTCAAATAGGATGAACTATATTCCTATTATGTCATAACAATAGAAATCACCTCGTAGTAACTCTTGAAACTTCATGTCTTATTAACATTAAAACAGCTTGAGACTTGAAAAAAACAACGACTTAAAAGTAGAATTCCTAACTACTAAAAAGAAATCACTTGATAAAATAGCTTCAGGGTCCTTAGCACTGATCCATATACGAATACAAGCATCAATAATGCTACTCCTACTTTGTTTAGAATCCCTCCGAAATCATAAATCATAAATTTGGACGTACGGATCATGGAAGCTTCGTTCGTGCCCTTTTATTTACACACCAATATGGCTTTTATAACAAATTGCCAGAGTAATTCAAAGGGGGATAATCTTACTCTTTGGTATTGTGTGATTTGATTCCTCGGGTTGAAAAAAATAACTTAGATATTTAATGTAGACGCAAGAAACGGTCAATCACAACAGTCAACATTGACATAGGTTTCTTCAGTTATTAAGTTGGTCCAGCAGTTTAACTGGATGTGTCTGGCTATCTAAGTATGTGCTGCTCATACACACTGCACCACATAAAGGGATGAAAATTTAAGCATTTTTCTAGGAGAGAGAAGTGGTTCCCATAATATAGTACGTAGCAAACTTAGCGCTTGCCTGTTGCAATATACAGGTAGGAAGAGGTTGTAGGGACGTCTTTCCAACTTCATCTCTGCTGTGATATTGAAGGATAGAGAGAGTGTTCCTTTGTGCAAAACTGATCCAACCATTCTTGCATGTAACATTTGAACAAATATCAAACCCAAGTACCATCGGGGAGAGTATTTGAAACTCAAGATATCAAAATTAACGGACGATCTGTATAAAAAGTGGCATACATCTCTCCATAGGAGGCAAACGTCGACAACGCAATCTCCAAATCTACTGAATGCTACTAACAATGTGTATGAAAAGATCCACAGATGGATCTTTCTTGAAAGTACCCTACAAAAATGAAAAAAGGTCATGGCAGTCACTCAATAAAAACTGTCACTTGACAAACCTGTTCTGGCAGCATGCTGTAAGGGTTAATCAATCAAAAAGTTGTGATAGGAGGTGATCAATCAATAAATTACTTTTTTTTCACCCTTTGTTGGAAAAAACAACTATTTTACAAACTAAGAGATCGATTTAACTCTTATTCACCTTGGGAATCGACCCCTGCAAAAAATCTATTCAGAGGGAGGACTTTCTTAGGCATAATAAGTAAGTGCTCGAATTTTCAGCCTTCTAGCTGTATTGGTGTGGCCTGTCCAAGTGATATGGCAAGTCAGTTGGACCAAATTGCAAACTAAAGAAACCTATTTTGACAGTTTTATGACAGATTTAATTGATGGTTTCTGATCAATAAAAAATTATTTGTCGTTGCACTGCTCTATGCATGTGAAATATTGTTTTAACATCAAGAACCTGAGAAGATTTGTTCACTCAAAGCTGCGGCCAATCTTAGGCAGTGTAGTATCTGCTTGCAGAAAATTCTTTAGTAGCTTTATGCCGGTGCAATACAGAGGGCCTACTGAGGCTCTGTATTCTAAGCGAGAGAGGCTTGAGATATTCCCTATGGCTTCTAAAAATCTGCCAAGTCTTAGGGGAGTATTATGCCCTGCAGCAGCAACTTCCCATTGCACTAAAAGGGGGTCGTCTGGCTTGCCTTTGCAACACAAATTACGGGGACAATAGCAATTTTTTCAGCTTTCCCCGAAGTGGAACCTCACATTAAAAACGACTTTGTGTCATATCTTGCTCTTCTGGGGAAGCAAGTGAATACGGATCATAGCGTAGTATTTGTTTGCGGTACAATTGCAGGGTAATTTTTTCAGCTTCCCCATGTATGGAACTTCACACTGAACCTAAATTGTGTTACATCTCATGGGGAAGTGAGTAAATACAGATCCTGGGCATCGGATAGGAAGACAGAATCACCAACAATCAAGTCCTTGAAAGCACGAATCATATCATCATTGAAGCTACCATCAAACATCAACAACTTCGATGGACAGGAAATTAGACATTGATCTGTTCAATAGTGAAACATCTGCATGTGACCAACCAAAACACGGTGACGTGTCTGCCATCATGGAATGGAGGAATTGGAGACGGAAAACGTAGATCAGTTGCAGAAGCCAAAGAAGAAACATTGAAAGCGGAGAGCGACAGTAACTCAAACATGCATTGGGGGTGGGAGAATATGCCAGCCAAGGATCGGATTCCAAAACCATCAGGAAAAACATTTTGGATGACAACGAGATGCGACGACGACATGGAGACAACGACGACGACGATGCTGATGATGATGTACACATACAAACACACACACACATAGCGTTGCAGAGTTAAAGAAATTGAAAGGATCTCGTCCAATCTAATTCATATCCGACAAATCGTTGTCTACAAACTCAAATTACTCGAAAACCCTTTCAGAAAACTATTTGCACCCCCCCTCTCTCTCTCTCTCTCTATATATATATATATATATATATGTATATATATATAAAGAGAAAGAGAGAGACAGAGACAGAGAGAGATATCCAAATAGAATATACATACTCGAATGGGAAAGTAAGAACGAAGCTTACTGAAGAATAATAGTCATATGAATGACTTTTGACTGAACAGCATCCGTGTCTCGTAAATAATCAAGATGTTTCTAATTTTGATGTACCTCTTAAAGATAAAGATTCGGAATTCAGTTAACAGTCATAATGTGTTAAGAACATTATAAAGATTAAACAATTTTTATTTATGGCATCAATGTTGTTTTCCATCGGAAAAATATCTGAAATACATTTAAAAATATCTAAATTCTGGAAATTCTAGATATTGTTATTAAACCTGTCAGAATGAGACCCCGAAAGGACCAAAAAAGTTTTGTTTCAAGACATTTCATTTTTAAAAGTGGTTTAGTGGAGTACTCATGTCAATTTTCAAGTCTTCAGACGAAATAGAATGGCCTGTAGCACACAAAGAACCCACAAAAACGCACAAATCAAATGGCTACGATTTTTCAATTATTCATCATCATCATCATCATCATCATCAGTCTTTTAGCGTCCGTCGTTGGACATAGACCTTCCCCAGGATTTGCCACACTTCTCTATCATGGGCGTCACGGAGCCAGTACTTCCTGAACTTGTCTAGTTCATCTCTCCATCTAATATTTTGCCGGCCTCGGTTGCGCATATGGTCTCGGGGAATCCATGTTGTGAGTCGTGATGTCCATCGATTGTCAGCCATTCTTGCAACATGGCCAGCCCACCGCCATTTGAGATTTTTTATGGATTCTATGATGTCTCTAACTCTTGTCTTTTCCCGGATGTGTTGTGCTGTTTTGTGGTCTCTCCATGTGAGGCCCAGCATTATTCTTTCATGTGCACGTTGCATGGTTCTCAGCTTACGGGTCTGTTTCTTGGTTAAGTTCCACGTTTCAGCTCCATCCAAATAGAAGATAGATATCCGAAGGGAAAAGTAAAAACGCAGCTTACTAAGGAAAATTAGACATTTGAATGACCATTGATGATAGCAAATTTTTTTACGTTAAAAAGACAAAATGTTGTTAATTTTTTCAACCTATAATGCTCGAACAATGTGATTGATGTTCTCCATTTATTCAAGTGTTCTGACAAGGAAGGAAATTACGTTGAAAAAATAAATATCTGTAGTATAAAATAAATGCTTCTTTTCATTATTAGGCAATGAACTTATGTATTTACCAACGCATGTTAACACAAATCCTTTGGTCACAGTAATCTAAATGCGATTTAAAAAATCTCTGCGTATATGCTCTGCGATTACTCGATAAGTGACCATTGCGCGAAGAGATATTAGTCAGTAAATGAGGTTTAGCAGTTGTTTGGATCAACGGTTCTCGAAATATCTAATGCATCCCGATTACTCGACAATTGGCCATTGTCGATATTTACCAGATATATTAATCAACAAACCAGGAAGAGGAATCTAATAATATTAATTACAAAAAAAAAAAAACCCTACTGATTATAGATCTTTTATTCAAAAGTATAGATCTGAATTTAGGTATAATACTGCTCAATTCGCTGCATTGAAAAAGGGTAACCTAAATTAATCGGAACTGTAGTTGTGCACGAAGAACGGAAACTTGTTTTGCATGATTATTATGGCAGGTTGATAGGACACCATCTGGTCCCATCTGAATATGCACCTTTGGGACGGGCACTGCCCTATGATAAACCTAGTTTTCACGCTAACAGCCGTTACATTGTCGAAGAAAACTTGCCAGGTTCATTTATCCAAAAACTCTCATGTGACTAACCCCCTTCAGCAGTTGTGGATGATCAATTAAAATTCGGAGAAAATCGATCAATGGATGAATTACTTCTCTCCCGTTTTACTGGTTATTTATCATTAAAAAAAGTCAGCCAGACACAAAGAAAGAGAATAATTTAGCATACATTTGCATTGTAAATTGAACTAGTTTTTTGACAAAATAAGGAGTACATGAGGGAATTTCTAGTCCTCCAGCTCCATTTGTAAGACCTGTACGCGATGCACATATATTGCCAGCCCGACAGACAGCTGCACCGGCCTAAAAACTGAAAAAAAACTATGTTGAGAGTTTTGAAGACGGTTCGGTTTGACAGTTTCTAATATCCAGGTGAATAATTGAAAGATATTCATGGCATCACATAAACAGGGCATCATTACAATTAGATTCTCATTGCTCCCAAAGTCCGATCATATTGAAAACCATCATACGAAACTGTCACCAAAAGAGTAAAAATAGGTTTCTTCAGTTTTCAAGTTGGTGTAGGTGACTATCATGCACACAGGCCGTACTTACATTGACACATTATGTCAACAACAAACCAATTTTGTTTTTTCAAATGCTCTCCAAAATATGGTTTTACTGAGGAGTTAAATTATCCGTGTAAATTCATACTAAATTGATCTCTGATTTTTGCCACTTGTGTTTTTTGTGATCACTGCCCAACAGAAGTCGGGAGAAGTAACTTATTAACCTCTTTTCCATTTTTTAAAAATCAATCACCCTAAACACAACATTTTTCCAAAAGATGTAGGTAACATGCCGGTTCATATTGAGTGAGTAACCAGAGATGTAATCGTAAGGATGACTAATGTTTGCTGGCTTATGGCAGCAGACGTTTCAACTCTTTCCTATAAATCCTCGCTGGGATTGAGATCTGGCGATTGGGCCAGCTATCACAACACTTAAATGTTATCATCTTTAATGTAAACCCAGATTACCCCGGTGGAGTGTTTCAGGTTGCTATCATGCTGAGAAACTCACGTGCCACTGACATGATTTCTCGATAAGACTTACCATTCATAATTACCCTAATTCGATAAAACAGGCCGATACCGTTTCGAAACATACGATCCCACGCCACAACACTTTCTTCCCACATCAGTGTTGAACCGTTGCTCAAGTGTTGTGCAAGTGATACGATTCGCCTATCTTTCTTATCCACTTCCCAGTCACCAGACTCAAAGAAATTAAAACTCGATTCATCACTCCATATCGCTTTATATTCTCTAATGCATTAAATGCATGCTCGCCTGTTTAAGGAAATTGTTCATGTGCCTTATTTTCCATTTATATTCCCTTCACTTTTACGTGATATATATGATGAAAAAGTGCCGGCCATATGAAAACTATACTCGTACATGAGGCACTATGCTTACAAACAGCAGGCAATTAACTACTTCGGAGAAAACGGTGAGAAGTATGTGATGAAGCGAGTAGTGTTTTCATGAGTGAATTTTCCAAATCTGTAAGTAACACCACTTCTATTGAGTCTCGATTGGTTTCCAGGCGAAACTTTTCTTACAATTAAGCCAAAACATCTTTTCAGTACCTTGAGATATCGCAAGACTTCTTTAGTTCTCCGTCACAGGGTCAGACACACACATATAATTATGAATGTGTTATATTATTTGTAACACTACTTGAAATGACCTCCCATATTACACGATGGATGTCACTTAGTCTTTATCACTTCATTATCCAGTGTGAATAGATTAAAGAGTTTATGAGAATGTGACTGCTGCAGGAATCGAACCTACGAGCTATAGACAACAGCTTCAAGATAACATCGCCATTTTTATCATGCTGAACAGACCGACAAGAAGGTGAAGGCTCCAAATAACTGATTTATCCTTACGTTCCTATCTTGTGGGTTCACTGTCCATGTGTGCACTATCATTTCTCAACCTGGACAATTATATTATCAAGAGATAGTCTACAGAATGATTTTTGCCCCTGGAAGACAGAAGGACAATAGAGGGAGCAATGGATCCATCGATCCAAGCCGGAAAGACAACACTTAAGATTGAGGACTGGAGTGTAAAGGTTTGCCTGTTAGTAATGTCAGCAGTCAACTCAATCACGAAAGACCAGGGAAAGGCCTGTCTCATGCAGTGGATTTTTGGTGGCTGAGGAGGATGATATATGTTATGCCGAATCGGCGAATTTGGACGATTAGTGAATTTTTAACATGCACACACACACACATAAACACATATATATGAAGAGTATGTATTCAATCGATGTACATATATATAAGTATTGCGAGAATGAAGTGATCCTATCGAATGTTGATGAAAATTTCATGTGGAAAGTGAAGAGAAAAAGTCAAGAGATAGGTGTTACATTTCAATTTTTTCATTCCGTCGGCGTATTTCAATGCATTTTGACGGAGGCCAGCCAACTGGATGAGAAGACAGATACAATACACTACAACACCAATATACAAGGTATTGGCTCATGCCTTATATGCAGGTATCGTGGCGTATCATGTTTGAGTAGTCTTGATTTGGAATCAGAGTATCTAGTGGTGTTTGCAAGCTGAAAGTGCCCATACTTTTGAGTTACTGTATTAAATTGGGATGTAAGGGCTGCTTCAACGCATCTGCGTGTCGATGTGTTGCAAATTCTCTTGATGAGATGGATTTAGTGATGGTCGAAGTTGTAGTTTTGTATGTTCCTGTGTTTGACCAGGGTATACGTCTTCTCGAAAAGCAGCAGACTTCGCCCACGTAATAATGATTGAAAAAAAATTGTGATGTAACACCTTTCTCTTGAGTTTTTCTCTTCACCTTCCAGTTTTCATTTTCATCTATCTATACATAGTCATATATATATATATATATATATATATATATATAAGAGTATCATACGCAGTATACGTGAGTAAGTTGGAATTAAGTTCAGAATATGAGAATTCGTTACAATAAATTCATTCCTGGTGTGTATGTGTAAAGAGTCGTACAAATACGCTGGTTTTCCTTTTTCTGCTCAAAACAATGAACTCTATACACTTCTTTCGTCGCTAGGATCAATTTTGTAACGTTGACAGATGATAAGAAGATAGGCCGATCAATACACCGTGCTGACAGGACACAACAAATGTTTGACTCGAAGTTCTAGTCTGGTGAATTTTTGGTCATTTTTTCTGGTTGTCGTTTATTTTTTCTTTCTGGACAAAAAGCACTGATAAATCATTTCAATATGAACTGCTACGATTCCCATCCTATGAGAAGAACGGGAATGCCATAATAATTCCCGAATAGTAATGATGTCTAATGTCAAAGATGTCAAACAATCTTTTGTGAATGATCGGACAGCAAAGGCTGTGCCTCGATTCTAATACATAAAGGAGTCGCCGGACACAAAGATGATAACTTGTTTTTTCTTCTTCATCTAATGATCTTGACAATACGAAGTATTTTACGCTAAAGTACAAATTATCACGTATTCTTTTACCACCAACGATCTTTGTCAAGGTTGCCAATGTGTATAATAGCATCTTTTAAAACTGTTATTATACTTTAATAGAGATATGTTATTCACAAAATATCTTATATGAAAAGAGTGTTTCCTTGGTCTGACATGAGCATTTTTGAAACATAAATTTGTTGGTTTGTCTTGAAGTAAATTTATGATCAACGATGATAAATGTTACTTGAGATAAACTGATAAATTCACGTGGAAAATTTATGTCCCTCCCAAGTGCATCAGTTAACATAGTAACAGCCTTAGCCGGGATTCGAACTACCTGTGCTGATAAGTGTTACATACACCATCTCGCATCCACTCCAAATTTAATCTCTAGATTGAATTGCTGTCATAAATAATCAACACAAAAACACCGGTGTTACATTTATCACACAAAATATATCCATTTTTATTTGCTTGTAGCGAAAGTAGAATCAGCAATTTATAGACTTTGAAGTTTTGAAATTTATGAGATATTTACTTGTTAGAAAGTAAGAATCAAAGCCAATCCCAATGATTGCTAACCTCTGTAGGAGCCATTTTTTGGCACTAAAAAACATTTATGTCAAAGAGGCTCTACGCAGACCGCAGGCAATTTTTTCAATAATTGTCGTTGTTTGTTTTTTCTTTTCGTCCCTTGGATAAATTACGCCACCGCCACAGGTAAAAATGTCTGGGATTGATTTACGTCGAAGAAACATTGAAAAAAAAAACAACCTTTAGTAGAGTAAAAGATGCCCACCTTTGGCCACGGCGAGGAAGAAGCAAGTTGGGTTATGTGCAAAAGAGGAAAAAAAAGCAAAATGATAAAATTAACAAGCAAACAGCAAAAGAATTCAATCCAATGTTGACTACAGAAAAAAAACTGACTTGACCTTCAGGGAAATGCGTGAAGAGCTGATATCAGATTTGTACAGATACAAGTTTTCAACAGCAGGTCTTCTACGTTATATTATGTTTCATGTCTTTAGCTTATATATCACCAACACCATCATTATCATTCGTTATAAGTCCACAGCTAGTCAAAAGCCTTTCACACCCACTTCCATGGCGAGTGTGATTGCGATAGCTCCCGTTATGTTTTGCCGGCAAACATTTCTATCTTGTCCATCCATCTTCTGTTTTGTCTTCTCCTACCACGTCTACTGTCCCATGCACCCTAATCGGTTAGTCTTTTAATACATTTGCTTTCCTCATTATATGCCCTTCACATCTTCATTTTTGTCGGTGATTTACTTGGATGATGTCCTCTCTCGGATCTATATTGATGTTTTATTCTATTGCTAAAAGTAATTCCTAACATTGCTCCTTCCATTGCCCTCTGCTGTTTTAAGTTTGCAAGTAGATTTGTAAGTTTCCACCCTCACATCGTATATAGGATTTTGCACTAATTGTATTTTTTACGTTTTGAGCATATCGACAATTGCTTTTCAGTTCGTCTCTTTTTATATCAAATGTTTTTCAGTCACTTGTCACGCACTATCATATTTCATTTCCTGTATCTCTCTCTTGCTTTTTTGCCTGACCTCGATAAATGTATTGTTCATTTTTTTCTTTGTCTTCAAGCTCTATTCTTATAGTCTTTTTCGGGACTTGATTTTTTTTAATTGAAAATTACTTTTGTCCTTGTTCTGTTAATTCGTTATCCTATTTTTTGGTTTTCTCTATTTAGATCAAGTTTCTAATACCAAATTATTCCTCTTAGGAAGTTTCTGCTAATAGTACAATATCATCAATTACCTTAAAGAGTTTAAAATATTCTCCGTCCATGTTTACTCCCAAGTTTTCCGCATCTGTTCCAGAAAATCCAAGAAATCTAATTCTTGTTGAGCCATTTTCATATTTATCATCGATTACTTCAATAAAATTCCAATTTATACCTTGTTCTAGCATTGAGTTAAAGAAGGTCGTGTGAACTCTAGAATCAAAGGATTTTTCATAGTCTATGTAAGCCAAACAAAGAGTTTTGTCGTATTCTGATGTCTAATGCGATAGAAGTCTATCACAAGAGACCAGCGCAACTATTCACATAGTTTTCATAAAAATTGTATACTCACTTTGAATGGTCATTTATACAAGGTTAAATTTCATACAAGTCAAATTTCACCCTGCTATTGGATGGTGTCAGGTATGTTTGTTGGACACCCTTCGACGCGAACATATATTTTGACTTGTCAGACTAAATGAAAGAACATGGGTCCGATTTCCCACTTTCCTCTCAGTATCTTCTTTTGCAAAGACAAGACGTTGCAGTGTGAGATGAAAAGGGTGGTTTATCGCCATTGCACATCTCCTTCACTCATTTAGATAATTCATTTTAATGTAATAACCTCATTCGGTCACCTAAAATCCTGTAATAATTCCGCAGACAGTATGTTTATTCAAATCCTTTACACAATGGATATGTGGAAATTCATAATCGAACTCAATCATTTTGAAATCGTCAAACGTTGGTTCAAGTTGAAGTTGACTCTGTTCTCCCATCCAGTATCAATAACAACAATGTAAACAATCCTCATCAAATTATGGGGTGTAAACTCTCTAATGTCGATAACGTCATGTTTAACAAACCAATATATGGAAATTTTCTAACCTTTATTTGAAATCACGAGGTAAGCGACCCTCTTACCAACTGAGCTAAACTGACGATTTTATCGTTAATAGATAAAATACAAAAGTTGTAGTAATCTTCTTCAGTCAAAATAAACGTAGGAGTGGAGTTTGACCCTGAAGAAATTAGGCTTGTTATCCTCTGTTGTTGCTGTAGACAGCTCATTCCTCGTATAGATTTCCACCCCAAACTGCAAAATAACGTGTAATGGCATATCCAGAACCCGCCAAATAGTGGTTTACTAACTCGTAACAAGTATATGCTTTCAGAAATATTACCCGTTCCGTATGGCAGAATGGCCAAAAAATGATGTCCGTGTAACAAGATATGTTTCTTTGCGCCACGACACTTACAAAACGCTGAATGTCAGTCTCACACTTCTGATATAATTATACAACATACATACAGCATCTCTGATTACTGTTGGATTTCCCAATGTATCCCAATGTTGACCCAAGTTCTTCACAGACAACTGATCGACATTTCTAATTCAAGGTATTATCCTGAACATAAATGTTACGATGAGGAAATTGATTATTCAACGTTATCATGTTCTGACGTTTGCATCAGAACACACGTCCTACTAAATACTTAGCCGAAAAATCATGAATAAGGCCGATTGGATATGATAGATACAAGTAACTACATTTGATATTATCCTGCATCATTTAGATAAACTATTGCTCCTGAATCCAGGGGTGATGTGCATTTCTTCTGCTTGCCAGTCGTTGAAGAGACACGAGTAACAACGCAGGCCAAAAATTCATTAAGATTACATAATCACTGGGTAAGTATATCACACCATCATTTCTTGAATAAGCTTGGCCGATATTCATTTACCGGTAATTCACCATAACGATATTACAGTTATTTTTACCTTTCCCGTTTCCGAATTACCGTAGCTCCAGCTACAGCATTAGTGTTCTAGCAATCGTGATTTTAGGGCCAAGAATAGCAATTTTAGGATGATCATTTGGGTTAGGGTTATTGTTGTCTGCTTCTTTGACTTTTAATCCAGAATCAGTTGATATAGAACAAGAAAGAGAACAGACCCTGTTCAAAACCAGCGACGTCGTTTATACAATATTTTACTTCATTTGACAAAATTTGTCTCTGAAATGAAAAAAAAGTACCTATGATATTAAGAAAAAATTGTTCCCAATTGATTTTCTGAGTTAATCCCCATTGAAAAGTTTAAAACGAAAATAAATAATCATTGCATCGAAAATAAAGGGGGAATAATGATCGAAATGCAATATTATTCATTGGTAAAGGAAAAAAGATGTATACAAATGTACATGTATAAGAAATCATCCGTTTTTCTTTCTCTTCTTTATGATACCCGTTCTAATTGAGATAACAGCTTTCTTTCTTTTCTTTTCTTTGTCAATCTCAATATCTTTAATCACTGTCTCTTCGGGTCAGCCTTTTCCTTGGAGACGCCGTTAATTAATTCAAATCTGGTCTTAACATGATGTTTTCCTCATTCTCAGATCTGTTGATTTACGTCGCAGTAAGAGAGTGGAAGTTCTCCAGATATAGTCGAGTCGATAAGAACCACAGAACACAAAAGGAATTTTTACCGGAAATAATGACTTCGGTAATAAAATAATTTTTACCGACACACAGAGAGGCAGACAATGTGCGCTTAGCAGATACGTAAAACTGGCTATCGATCTTATTCACAGCTGCATCTCTGAAAAAAATAAAACAAAGGGATATCTTATCGGAACAAACTATCCATATTTCGACTGTATGTTACCATGGATGGAGACAATCTTTGCAACACAAAATGGTACCGCTTATGTTATTCAAACATAAAGTAGCAATTTGAAATGAATCGGATTTTCTTTCACCCACTTAATGGTATAGTTAAAAGAGTAGATCCGTGAGAACCAGCAGGATTATTTTGCCATCTATTTTTCATGATTCCTGAAGTATCTATGTCATGATTCAGCCTGTTCTTAAACTGAAATAATGTCCTTAGGCTTTCATTTTCAACCATATATGACAACTACTACAGTTTAAAACCCGGGCAATTGAAAGACAGGAAATTGCAAAAAATTGTGAATTAAATGACATGCAGGGACAAAGGAACACATTTTTCTATATTATTTTGACACAAGAACTCAGAGAGATCGTAATTGATTAGATTCAGACATACATTGTCCTCATTATAGGACAAAAAAAAAAACAAGAGAACGTTGAGAAATCTGATTAAAAGTTTTCATATACGAACGAGATATCGACAGTTTATCCTATAATCTGTCAATCTCACTTCATGACTTGTATATTTTATGATTCTACCTGTAAATAGGCGATACTAATGTCCACCAGGATTCATTTTGAGTCTCAATTACTCCTAGTGCGAACCCGAACGGATAGGAAAATGTGTATTTTTTACATAACAGATCAGGCTATTTTCTATCTTTTCAATGCCTGGGTTGAGGACAGCACAAAGAATTATTTATGGTTAAAATAAATCCTATGAGACATTACTCCAGCTTCGGAACAGGGAGATTCTTAAAAAAAGACAATTCAAGGATAATGAAAAAGTAGGTTGCGAGAGAAATCCGGGTGATTCCTGTGAATAAATATTCTACAAATCTTAGCCTACTAAGAGTGAAGAAGGAAATAAAAAGTACGTATTTTATGAAAAGTCTGTTTTCCTATTCGACATTTCATCCATGAATATAAGAAAAGAGATATTTCCACATGGCAAACAGAATGATAGGCTTGTTGAACAACAATTACACACACACACACACACACACACATATATATATATATATATATATATATATATATGTTCATTGACAACTTGAAGATATAATTTCCATTTGCAAATTAAAAAGAACCATAACTAATTGCAAATTAATCCAAAGTGACATAGCTAGCGGGCACGAGTTGTCAAATATCGTTTGAAATTGAAAATTGGGACAAACACAGACTTGTTACTTCAGAACTAACCTTGAAAAAGAACAATGAATTGATAAAGATAGATAAAACAAGAATTTTGGAAAATTCCTACATTTTTCATAAAGGATGACATCCGAAAACTTGAGAAACTTACGGGAAATTCAAACCAAAAAAATGTCGGTACTCTTCACCGAAACGTATGCAATGGAAACAATATATATATATATATATATATATATATATATATATATATATATATATATATATATATATATATATATAAGTACAAAATAGTATTTCAATATCTGCTGTGCAGTGGGTTTACTGCTCGATACAGTCAACATTAAGATGAATTAATGATTTCGCTACGAAACACGTTTATGTTTCTGACCGTTTGGGCCTTCTTCAGGCCAATGATTCTATTTATTCGAATTCCTATTTCAGACGTTATGGATGAGTGTCTCTACCTTTCTGTGGGGAAAAAAACTTTCCTCTTATTCTATTTATATTTCCTTTCCTATTTTCCTTTCCTTGTTTAGTTCTTGATATCTGTTTGTATTTTATCTTCCATAGAGGAAGTATATTCTTGACAAGTTGTTATAAATTACTTGGGATATTTCAGACACTTTCTTTGTCAGTGCATTGTTGATACATCAGCTCTTAGTGGTATGTTTCCTCTCACGAAGCACTTCTTCCTACTTTTTATGGCTTCCTACCCAACGAAGGTTTTCCACCCCCAAAATAAAAAAAACATATACATCCCTCAATAACGTCCTAAATAGGATTCCAAATGAGTGGAATCATTCACCTGAAGAAGTCCCCGTACTTCTCTAACGGATCCATTATATATATATATATATATATATATATATATATATATATATATATATATATATATATATATATATATATATATATAATTGTGTCATCCACAGACACAGGACGGTCAGTGAGATTGGATTTAAGCTATATACTCATCCATCGTACATATTCCTCTTCTACCAGAGAGCTCATTCCATGTTGGAAAAGCATATATATGTATATATATATATATATATATATATATATATATATATACATATTGATTATACCTTCTTATTCCATGGCATTTCATGCGTTTATCAAGTTTTAATTTTGTATCTAGTAAGATTGATTCGGATGTTTAGATGTATCTGATATGACGATTCAATAGAGGATAGCGCTCGGGTGTAAGTGATACGAAGGTATTGCAAGATACTCAGTTTGGGTGCATTTGATGTGATTGATTTATATAAATTTATGGCTCTCCACTTTCTTTGGGAATACATCAATGAAGATAAGATAAAGATTCTGGCGGCCGGGTACCCCAGGAACTTTAAAGATCTGCCCTAGGTTTGTGACCTAAAGAGGTTACCTCAGACAGAAATAGGCCGTTTATAAGTATTTGGACGTATTTGGTACATCAAGATCTGTGTATATTTGTATATATATATTCAATAGAATGTGTTTTTACACATCTATATTGGGATGTATCTGGTAAGAAGAGTTTATAAAAATCCATATCTGGCTGCATTTGGTAGAATTGATTCATACAGTTATGTATTTTAATGTATCTGGTAGAATAGGTTTTAAAAGAACTATATTTGGATGTATCTGGTAAGATGGTTTTATAAAGATCTGTAATTAAATGAATTCGGTGTGATAGATTCATACAGATCTATATTTGGAAGTGTCTCTTAGTATTGGCTCATGCAGATCTATATCCACCTGCATCTGGTAACATCAGTTTTCAAAGTTCTAAATTCTGACGTCTCTGATAAGACAGGTTTATGCAATTATATATTTGGCTGCATCTAAGAAAAGAAGATTGGTTTATATATCTCTAAATTCAGATGTATTTAGCAGGATTGATTTACACAGTTTTATATTTAGATATATCTTGCATGATATGTTTATAGAGACCTTCGTTTAGATGCATATGAATCAGTTACAATTTTAAAACGGTATTTTTTGTGTGTCAAAATCTATATTTATGTTGTAATTTATTTCCATTGCCGCGTTCTGTGTGAGCAACACTATAGTTTAACAAGGTTAAAGCTCTGAAGCGGTAACATTTTGTGCTGCAAGAATTGTCTCCAGCCATGGTAGCTAGAAGTCGAAATATGGATATTATGCTCCAATAAGATATTCCTATGTTGTTGTTGTTGTTGTTTGTCGGCGAGGCAGCTGGGAATTAGATCGATAGCCAGTTCTGTGTATCTGCTAAGGCCACATTGTCTGCTTTCTGCATCTTTCATTAAGGCCTTTTTTTTTATTACAAAAGAAAATATGCCCAGTATAAAAGAAGTCTTTACCGTTTTGCAGCTCTTTCTGTTCGTCTATATTACATCAGCTTTTACATTTTAGAAACCGTTTGGAAGAACTGCCGCCAAAACTGTCAAAACAGGTTTCTTCAGTTTTCAAGCTTGTCTGGCTGGCTCTGTATGTCTGTATAAATGTATTTATGTACGGGTCATGCGGGCTCAGGCTGCAACAATGGAAGTAGTGGGCGAAAAAAAATCTAACATTCACTCCTTATTGTGTCTAGAAATAATAATTTCTTTTGATGACCCCCCCCTCCTCAAACATGCCTCCAGTGGAAGAGGGCTTCGAATTACGATGTGAGTTTATGTTAAAATGATCTCTTATTCAGGGTCCGCTTGTTTTTTTAATGTTAAAATGCCATTTGAAGGCTCTTTTTACCAACTCCATGTACCAGTAACGTTTACCAGCTGATTGAAATATGTTCAATGTTGCCGAAGAAAAATTGTTTCGCGCCATTTTATTATGAGTACCTCTAGTTATCGACAATTTACCTTAAAAGGGATTTCTTTAAAAGAAAAATTCTGTTTCTGTTTTGTCATTCAACTCTTCTTGTTTCGATATCTGATAAGCTTAGCTTAGCTCGGCTCAAGGCATTCCGAAGTTGAGGAATTTAGTGCCAATGTCTTAAATTATCGAAAAGTCTTTTAGTACAACAAAATTTCAACGCTATGTAATAATCAGTTGCATTACAAAATTATGAAATCATTTTTAGAACAAGTTTAATTGGGGCGGGCGGGGGTTATTGCTTTTATTATTGAAATAAATCCTGAAAGCTTTGTCGAAGGACATCTCAAAGATTTTCTGACGAATTTTACCTTCGAAATATCAGTCTAAAACGCTTTCAGGATTTATTTCAACGATAAAAATGAGAACAAAAACAAACAAATTTAAATCTTGATCTCCAAATTGTTGATAATTTTGTTATGCATCAGCGAATTACAACAGGATTAGATTATTGTCAATTTTCAACAACCGCCCTTCAAACAGGATTCCTTATTAAAAATGTCCCTCCCCCGATTTACCATTCATTTCTCTTCAATTCTATTGATATCTATCAAACCTAGCTTGGTCCTGGACAAAGTTATATCGCCTCAAGGAAGATTGTATTGTGTTAATTATCAAAGGTTTTGAACAATTTTTTGAATGACAATATCTTTTATGAATAATATTTCTCTTCTTCAGTTTTACCCAGTCTGGCTTAGTTTAGCAGAAATCTGCAACAATACGTCACCTGATGAGGATTGAACTCATTGGTATTGCAAATAGTCAGTGAGACTTACTTACCGATCATCGCCTCCACGGCAGGTGCCAGAACGTTTTAACAAGCAGATATTTCCCGGTATGATTAATGGTGTTCAGGAGTTTCCCCTTGAGGACGATTCCCTTAAGGAAAATCGTCCCAGGATAATATCCCTCAAGGCCTTTTATCCCACAGACTATTTTCGCTAAAAAGTTCGAATTGGCAAAAGTTTAGAGCTAAGCTTATGATTGGAGTTGGGGTTTTGTTCGCAGATAGTGTTAGGGTTAGGATTTATGGAACTCTGTATGGAATTCTGTATTTTGCGAAGAAGTACGATAATTTCTTATTCATTTTATCCTGTGACATTGCCCTTGGACTTTGAACAAAAGATTTGTATTAATTAATCAATTAATTAATTAATGCACGATAATAAAATAAATAGTGAAACAAGATTGAGCATTGAAAATTTACATGCAAATATATGGAATATTTGGTCCAAAGTTTGTCGATTCTGAATAAACTTTTTTGCAGAGCATCCGATGCTTTTTGAACTCAGTGTATGAAATTCTGGATACTTACAGATTTTAATATCAAGGAAAATATTTCCTTTCCCTGATGCGTTATTCTGTTCTATTAGTAAGAGATCACAATGCTTAATTTAATTGCAGTTCTCCAATATGGATGAACTCGGGTGAATCTAGATACTTGGAAATGATCTCTGTTTCATTGGAAAAATAATAAACGTATTTATTGATGTAAAGTAAACTTGATCAGACAGAAGACCATAAATGTAGAGCCCCCACTGAGAATCAAATTCACTACTGTAGTAATTGCTTAAGAGCCTGCCAACAAGTGCATTTATCATTAAATATCTCAGCTACAGTAACGAAGTTATTGTTACTTCTACCGAGTGCACAGTATATCAGAGACCATGAACCAAAACTGTCAAAATAGTTTTTTCAGTTTTCATGTTGGTCCGTCTGTCTTACTGGCTATGTATGTATATATCACACATACATGTCGCCCCAACGGAGCTAGATGAGTGAAAATGTAAGCATTTGCTCCTTATTATGTACGTAAAAAAGTTTTTGCTCTCCAAATGGGTTTTTTTTTCTTTGGGGATTATTCTACAATGTAAGTTCACGGTAAGTTGGTTCCTTGTTTGTCCCTGCTAAAATTTACGTTTCTATCTTTTAGCAAATTCAGATTTTTTAACGATCACATCCCAGAAAAAGACGACATGAATAAATGACTCATAGAACACCATTGCAGCAAGCGGTCAAAAGACGTAGGTCACATGACGGTCTCTATAACTGTTTTTACTTTATTTTTAGCTGGAAAAAGTCAGGCAAAAAACCACAAAGTTTTGGTAGAGACTCGCCATAATAGTAATGTTCTGTGAGAACAATGTGCTAACCAATTCGTGTATGAATATTTATATCAGCTGGAGTAATCGTAAGCAGCAAATTAATTATTACTTTTATCAAGTGCTTGGTGGTTTTGAATTTATTAGCTTAGCTTTTGTGCTAAAGTTCCTAGTGTTCGTTCAATTAAGATTACTTAAATAATGATAAATATTACATATATCTATCAATAACATATTTTTCTTGAATTTATAAAACCTCGTGCAAAAGTTACGGGAGTTTTCGAATTCAATCTTGATGAAACAACGCTGGCTTAGATGTCATAAAGTTGTCCATGAAATTCTGAACATCTTTGAACTGATAAGGAATGCTGCATTGATTAAAGTAAATGATAATCCTATGCTATCAAGTCTGTTGAATATGCTGCATGAAAAAGCAATGCATGAAGAAGCAAAGAACATTGGTATTGACTAGCATGGCTCTGACTTCCCTGTCCTGTGAATTGTCATTTTCTCGCAACGTTCAAACGTAGAAGGTGACAATAGTAACGGCCTACACTCATAATTTCATCAGCCTTTAGAAAGTCGTTAAATAGTACGCCTTTTCTCTTCCTATCAAATACAGCGCAATAACTTTTTTTCTTATATTAATTATAAATAATTTTTCTTATAATAATTATCCATGGAAAAAATCATGAATAGCATACCTTTAGTAGAAGTCACTATGCCCCTAAAATAATGCCGACATCACTACTGGGATAACCTAAAAATACTCCTTAGACTTCCTGTAACTCTCTAGCAATAGGAGTGCCTATCTTTTGACTGTTTACTTTTATCAATCCTCTCAGTCAGCTGTTGGTCGTTCGGACGTTATGTAGCTCGAAGGACTAATAGATCTTCCAATCATTCTACCACTGACTTCTTGACCCAAAATTAAAGAAGCCGTACTCGATTCTACATTCCACTTAAACATCACTTGATTTTACTTTGCACAAATTGCAGTAACTTTTATCGTTCGAATCGACATCAAAATATCACAAGGACTCACATACAGTGACAGTTCACTAAAATGTGTATTTCTTATTTGTTGTACGTAAATATTCAAATCATCCTCATAAAGCTATAACAGATCGCCTTTCCATTGTATTAAACCGCACATTAAATGCACCTCGAAACTAGATATCCAGTCAGTCACGTAATCAAGTCTTTAACATAATGTATGACCGACGAATCTTACCTCAGTTGACCATCTCTTTCTTTGCTTCAATAGTGATCTACTCTTAACAAAATATATCGGCGATGGTCACAATTGTTTAATGTTGGGCAACAAACGATAAAATCAAGATTTTTGAGAGCCAAAGGGCATAAACAGAATTTACACTCATGTTTTTCCATAATTGTTAACAAATACATGTACCCCGAACGATTTATTCACGTGTGCTGTTTTTCTCAAAATCTACGCCAGTTTCAATAACCATAGAGTACATATCATTTTAAAGTCTTGACTGTTGATTATTTCAGCTATATCAAATCCTTTATTTGGATTGTATATTGTTAAATGAGAACATCAAACATACGTTTGGATTCAGTGGGGTTGCAATAATAAAAAGGAAATTATGAAGATAAATCTTGACTTTTTTTTCTTATTCAACTTTTATATTAACTTTAATACAAGCTCAGCCAAATTATTTCTACAATCCCCGAATTTCGTGAAATTGAATGTTATTGTTGTAATCATTAATACCTCCATAAAGGTTGGGCTTTGCTTTCGATGCTGCATTTTGTTTCCGGATTCATTCAGGATTTTTCACGCATTTTTCTATTTTCATTGACTAGATCCCACAAAAAAGAATTCTTCATATCCGATAAGGAATGAAATGCTGGTGGTGAGACGCTGCCGAACACTGTACTCTGACAATTAATTTGTAACAAATTTACTCGCCAATTTTAAATTTTCTCACACTTTGCAAACATCTTACAACTGTTTCGTGAGCGACACCGAATTAATTTTCAGCCTATTCCGACGTTGGTTGAGTGGGGACAATCATTTAAGAAAACTTGCCAGTAATCATTTCCAAATTCCTGTATTTTCTTTTCCCAAACAAGGCTATCTCCACAGGCTTCATCAATCATCTTCTACGCGTCAGATACAGTCTTGCAGCTGATATGTCTTGTTTGCTGTCCTTTTCTTCTAAAAAAGACTGTGTTCCGTTTGTACTTTTAATAAAGAGGCCATTTTCACACACACCTTCTGTATTTGAAACTGTAAACCAAAACTATCACTAAAATTGATAACATGAGTTTCTTCAGTTTTAAATTTGGCTGGACTGAACGACTGGCTGGCTGGCTATACACCACGCGTGCAGGTTGCAAGGATGGAGTTTTAAACATCAACTCTGAATCATGCCTCGAAAAAACAGGTTTTGTTTTTTTTTCTTTAATCCAAGATCTTGCGGAGGAGTGGCAATTTGACAAGTCAATTTTTGCTAAATTTACTCGTAGTTTGAGTCCGGGAGCACCGTTTCTTCTTTTTTTAATTCAGACTTTTTTTTAAAAGTATCACAGCCAAACAACAAAATGTGAGAGAAGTAACTTGTTCATTGATCACTTTTTTTACCAAGTTTTTCAACTGATCACTCCCAACACGACATGCTGCCCAAAAGTTGTTGGTCACGAGACTTGAACTGTCATTCTGATCTGTATGACTAAGCTGATAAAAAGAGAAACTAGACTTTGCACGTTCTGCAAGCTTCGGGATGGGCACAAAAGAATTGAGTGGCTTATTTTAATTGCAAGCAAAGGGAAACAGTTCTCCTTTATATCCACCCTCTCTTTTACTTCATCAAACAACCACTCCTTAAACTTTAAGTACAACGACCGCCCCCAATCATCACTTTCTCAACCCTGCTTTTCGCCACGTGAACACCTTTCTTCTTGCCTGTGTATCTATTACTCACGAGATTTAGTTGACAGCTCTTGTTCTGGTAAGACGTAACTGGTCGCTAAACCAATACAGTTCTCCTCTGCCCGTTTCTTTTCTTACTTTTCTTTTTATCCAACGCCTCAGGGTAGCTAAATTAGCTATTTTCTGGCTGGATATAGCTGGATTTTTTCCAATCTAGCCGATGAAAATCTACCATAACTGAAAAACTTCCCCTTCGCAAAAGTAATTGATGAGTTTAATAAAAGTGAATGAATAATTTATATAACAAATTGATGACAAATACTCCGTATACTTATTCTATTCAATATTTGGGCTTGGAAATGAGTTTACATGACACTTTTAGCCATAAGTTTAGCTGGAAAATGGAAATATTTGGCCAACTTTTGCCATTATAAAGACGGTTTTTGATATAGATAACAAACTATGCTATGCAATATTGCACCACCTCCCGGCAATGAATCAAATATTATTGTCAAAGATATATCCCATTTTACACAGTGTTATTGCAAAAAATGCTAAACTCTGAAAAAAATGGTCGGAAACAACCTGAATAGTTAAAAAGAGTCAAAATCACGCCAAAAAGTGTTAAATTAGCGACACAGATTTCACGTTGGATCGAAATCACCTGTAGTTCTTTCACTGTAACACTCAACAATTACGAATCTTGATGCTTATATGATACTCAATATCGCCAACTCAAAAAAGCTGTACGGCCAGAGATCGCTAAATCTCAACAACATGGACGGAAAACGGCAAAAATGTCTGAAACATTATGTTAAGAATTGTCTAAATCAGTTGCTAAATGACATCAATGTTTGGACACGACTGCGCTAATTCAGTGTTTTTTTTTCGCACTGCACGAACTAGAAACGTGCTGAATCTTGTGCGAGAAAGTACTACATGGGTAACATTGCTATAAAGGCGACGAATGCCAGTTAGTTACTATGTTTTTTGTGGAATTCCAAACAGTTGTAACCTATAATCTCCTGATTTGTTGATAAGAGCAATTCGACTCAAGGATGGATATGTGACAATAATCTCTGGTGAACTCCAATATATATATATATTGAAAGTAGATAAGTAGGTATATTTTTTAAATTCCATTGTTACTGATCAGTTTCACACAGCAATCCTGATCGTTGAACAGTTGACGGAAAACTGTTGACCATCAATCGAAATGGGAGCGTGAAACTGATCAGTAGCAACAAAATTCTCTCAATATACATAGTTATCTACTCTCAATTTAAAACATTGTGCACTATCACCATAAATGAAGCAACACCTGGAAACAATATATATATATATACATTATGTGTGTGTGTGATGCTGGATGCAAATGTTTCCAGATATTTTGGGGTGGTAAATTCTTTTCTTCATATGAATTCATGGCAAAGAATTTAGTCATCCAAGTATTCTTCTGATACACCAAAGAGAAAGCGTATTCAAACGATGTTATCCTATTGTGCTGCAATCGTGATTCTTTGTAAGTTCCAACCTGCAAAATGAATGCCCCCCGGCACAGTTGCTTGCCATCACGCACATAAATATTCTGCGTTCCATTTCAGCATCGAAAAACACAGAATTCAACTTATCCGTCGGAAACGTGGAGCTGAAAAAAAGAAAAGAGACCACTTCATCAACCTAGGATAACGGATCTCCCTGAAATCCACAAAAGAAGAAGATATCAAGCGAAAAATCACGCTAGGTTCGCAAGCTTTCGGGAGAGCAAGCTCAGCCTTGAGAACAAGAAAATCCCATTAGTCCTAAAAACATAGGTATACACGTCCTCCCAACAGTCACCTGTGGAGCTGAAACATGGAACCTAACTAAAAGATTGTCCCACTGACCAAAAATCATGCAATGAGTACAGGAGAAAATCATGTTTAACACAACACAGATAAATCACAAGATAGCACAGTATATTAAAGAGAAGATAGGACTCAAATATATGGAATCCTTTAGGAAACTGGCAATAGGCTGGTGATGTTGCAAGAATGTTAGACAATTTCAGGGCATCACGATTCACAATTTCAATCCCCAGAGATCATATGCAAAACTACAGAAAACGAGAAAACATGACGAACAAGACAAGTTCAGAAAGTACTGGATCCGTGACACCCATGATAGAGAGGTCTGGCGAACGATGCACATTGAAAGGCAGTTTTAGCTGGCAATAATGATGAAACAAATTTGTTGCACGTTTCTATAAGAATCAAGCATTCTTCAATGTGGTCAGTCGAGTGCTTGAACTGCCTACATTCACAAAGTAATTCGTTGAAATCAAGATCTTCATGATAAACGTTATCCAATTTTCCACGCCTCAGACTAATGTCATTACAGTCAATTATTTTTAATTGACTGAAGATGAGAAACAGATTCCCAATACTTCTGCACACTTCCGCACGTTTGCCCAGGTGGATGTTCAGAAAGTTCAGAATAAGAAGGTATGCTTCCTCCTTGAATGTTTCACTTTCGTGGAGAAGTATCTGAAACATTATGCCTCTGCCTTCTCTCACGTTTGTCTCCGCTATATTTCACACCTTGATACCTACTTTTAGCCTTCGCTTCATAATCACCGAATCTTTCTCTTATTTCCCGGAGATAGGCTTTTAAAAACTTCAGAGGATCAATTGCAACAAGTATATCAACATTTTCCTGGCTGTTTTTTTTTTCATTTATTTATTTTGTTAGATGGAGTAATATGAATCATCATTAATATTTTTTTCACTATTAACGTTCATCTTGTTTGATGCTATTCATTTCAACCAAACACAGGCTGGGTACTCTTCAGCAGAGTGTAAATAAATTAAGAGCACGGATTAGAATAATCAATCACACCTGGAATTTATTTTTTCTAATTCATGATGATAATTTATTTACAAACTGCTGAAAGAAACCTAACCTTAGTTTAGTTGTGGTGAAAATGCAACAGCAATTAAGATGGAAGTAAATAGTAATAAAAATGAGTAATACAATTTTTTTTTTTTTTAGTTTTTATGTATAGATTCTTTCATTTGGTTCATCTTGTGAACACAGCATTTCAACTTTTGTACTCTACGGTCTTTTTCAGGGTTGGAGTCATGGGTGTTGATATGTCAGGAAGCTAAAACGGGAGGCTGTCGCGATTGAAGCCTAAGGACGGAATGTCCACATTCCAGTCTAACTTTGTTAGGTCAAAACAATGTTTTTGATGCCATAGATGAGACATTGAAATGGGGACGTTCCGTCTCCAGGCTTTGACAACGACGGCCACGACCTCATCCGGTGTTAGCTTCTAGAAACATCACCAGCCAAGGCATCCAACTAAAGAAGCCCGACGGGTATAACGAACGAAATGTTTTGTTCAGAATATGAACCAAGATGAGGACAACAGTTTGAAAGTATTATATATAATAATCATAATCATTCATCTAAAAAAAAATCAGGCAGAAATTCATTTGTTTTGTCTTTACCTTCTGCATTCTCTTTTTCAATCCGTCTGACTTTTTTGAAACTCTAAACCAAGACTGTCGGCATAGCTTTTGTTCAGTTTTTAAACCAGTCTGGCTGTCTGGCTGGTTGGTTGGCTGGCTGGCTGGTTGTTTATATGAGTATCACGCGTAGAGGCCAGACAAATGGAACTATAGAGTTCAAAATTCAAAAGATTACTCGTTATGTCTAAAGAGGTAATTTTTTGTACTTCATTCATGTTCCCTTCATAATAGTTTTTTTAGCTTAGGGATAAATTTACAATTCAAATATAATCTAAATTGGCCTCTGAATTTGAGGCTGACAGTGCAAGTACTTTTTTTGGGGGGGTGGGGCGGAGGAATTCGAACTCTGTTCAGTTATCACTGCCCAATAAAAGGCCAGAGATGTAAGTTCATCAATCAATTCTTTTTCTAAGCCTTTAATTGATCACCACCAACATAGCATACCTCTAAAGGAGGTTGAACGGTTTCTATTGATTAACTATCCAAACCTGCTTTTTGAGTAGTCAATAGTTTGATTCTCCCGATAGAATTCCAAATCGCTGAAGGCAAAAATCGGATTACAGAAACCAGACGCTCTAACATTTTATGCCAGTGCTTCTTTTGCGAACGGTGCTGACTTGGCATTGCTGAATCCACACAATCATTCTCTTTGTGTCCTATCGAATAGGCACCTCCGATGTTCTTCCCCATTTTCTTGCTCTGCATCGATATTGCAGTATTTCAAATCATTCAATACCGATGCAACGCGAAGAGATTCCTTTTTGGACAATGGACGTCATGGAATGCAGTACAAATAATATTTGGATGGCTGATATTAGCAGCCATATTGCGATTTATAAATCGCCAGTCAGAATGTAGTATTTAAGCAACGTATTTTTCATATATCTTGTCCGCTTTTCCCATACCACACAGCGGCGGTTCGAAAAGTTGCTATCGTAATTCGGACTTTTTGCCCGCCTGTTGTTCACCGAAGCGTTATCTTTTGCGTTCTATAGTCCTGGATCTGTCAGAACATGATCTTAAATCACAGCCACGTTCTCTTTGTTACCGTTTTAGATTCGATTATTTCTTCTACTAGCTCATTAGGATAGGATTACTCAAACAGGGTTCCGCTGAACCCTCGAGTTCTGCATCATATAATTTTGGTTCCGCTACTTATTTTGAGAAATAAGCTGTTCACAGTTTAGAATTAAATATCGTGTTGTTTCGATGCACAAAATTAAAATACATCCATTGTACCAAAATCCAGTAGACTTAAGACTAACCTTTTGAATGAAAATTAACCATAATAATTTTCTTTTCATAAATCTTGGATTTAAAGACTATACTGTATTATGCTTGCAATAACATATCTAGTCTGTAATCTGTTTTTACTCTATGACTGTTGCACTCTACTATATAACATACGTTGGCTTTGAGACTTTAGTCTAGGGTTTTGGCATTTATAGATTTTAAGCTTAATAACCAGGGCAAAGCCGGGTCTTTTAGATTTCACATTATTTCCCACCCAGTCTCTGGCGTTCCGTGAGCACAAAAAGTTTGAGAACATTGCACTAGGAGAAGTAACTCGCGTTCTCGAACCGAGGAAGGAGTGAGAGTAAGGGTTGATGTTATAAACAGATTTGGCGAGCTGTGGCTGTTGCAACTGGAATGAACTAAGCCGATAACAGATCTGTCAAGTTTTAATGTTAAGAATTAGTGAGAATCGTGTGGGTCCTATCCCTCGAGTCCTCCGAACGGATAGAAGGGACTTCAGAGAAAGGGCGTTCGTGGGAGTGTTGGCATATTCCCCTGGAAAACTTCGATGAATTATGTATTAAAATAAGGCTTAAATTGCTCATCAGATCATATCAGCTACTGAAGTGTTGTCTAGAAGTCTTTCCAAAATATATTTAAAATCTTTTACATGTAATCCTTTAAAATAATGTAATGATTATTAATTGAAAAATGAAAATAAGATTAACACATTTTTCATAGAATGTGTGAGGTTTTTCTTTGTTATCTGTGAGTATGAGAACGCTCCAGCATAGGACTAAAAATTCTACTATAACTTCATATGTTTGTGGGTTCTTTTTTTTTATATATATATACTTCCTTTCCTCATTTGTGCATCAGCATGTGTACGCTTCATTTCTTTCAAAGAAATAAACAAGAACCTTAAGTTCAACTATGCGTCTACAATTCGTGTTCGTATTAACAGGAGGAATAAGATCTAGTAGCCTTTCTTTGAGTGAATCAATTTTCATACTAGCAAAATATTACGATATGGACTTATAGCAAGAGTTTCAATTCTCAGTAAAAACCGTAAATGGCTATTTTTTTTAGCGTTCATTTTTTTATTTAATTAAAATACAGAAATGCCAATCTCGCACATACTATTATGGCATTAAACTTTTTTCCCAATGATATCGCATCTTTAATGATACCACACCGCTTACTTCTTCCCTATTTCTGTTGCTGAGACCAATTGACCTACCAACGTACCGATCTAAAAGCGTGTTACAAAGAAGCATTGACTCCTCTAAAAAGATGTTGCATTTTTCTATATTTTGATTCATGTATGTTTTCCATTGGCACAAGAACAGATGTTTTATTGGCAAATTAAATGTACAGCTGAAACAGACCCTCTCTTTGGGTCCTTTTCCAAGCAAATATGGATGTAATGATGGACCATATTTGCTCAATGGCAGACATAAAATGGGGGTCTAGTTCGGCAGTATAGGGTCTTTTCTGATAGTGTGATGGTTATCACGTCTGTTTCACATGCAGAAGGTCGTGGGTTTCTATTTCTGTTATAAGCAAAGATTGAGGAAAACTTTTCGTTGGAACAAATTTCCCTCACCAGCTATCTGAATGCATTCTAAGATGAGGGATCAAGATAGGAGTTTCCTTTCAGTGGACTTGCCTCATACCAAGGGGAGGGTCACAAAAACTTGTTTGTATAAAGTCCTGGTCAATACTAGACTTGAAACTGATACATGCCATAGAAATCGGAACTTGGTCACAGGTTGTCATGCTTCAATTAGGGGTTGTCGTTTCAGAGATGTGAAGCTTTTTATTACAGGGTAAAATTAGCATCTACAGTCAGAGTGATGGACACAAACCAGGAGTCAAGTTTTGCTTTTCTACATATGTTGGGAAAAGATCTCCCACTTTAGAATCTATTCACTTGCTTTCCTTACAAGAGTTATTTTATGAAAATTACAATTTCTGTGGACAACAATGGCCAGATTCAACCAAAGCAAGCCAAACTACATAAGAAATCATACTTTCCTAAAACATTTTTTAGTTTGCTAAACCGGATCTTGACGGAAATCATTTGACCAGTTTTGGAAAAAAAAAAAAGATTTCGGAACAAAAATTTAATCATAGAAATCAATTATTAAAATGTTTCCTATCAGAAGCAATTTAAAAAAAATTGGGGGGGGGGGAACTATCATTGAATGGCCCACAAGATAAATGAATTCCAATGAAATAGTTTCTGAAAGTTCAGCTACAACTTTGATCTCCGGATGTATGCCTCTCTCTCCCTTTCTCTCTCTGTCTCTGTCTCTGTCTCTCTCTCTCTCTCACACACACACATACACACACCTTATATATTTATAAGATTCACAATGATATATACCCAGTGAATGTCAACATTTCATGCCTAACACACTCTTCAGCAACCATATATATATGTATATATATATATATATATATATATATATATGCGTGTGTGTGTTTGTGTATGTGTGAGTGTGTTTTTTGTGTATGTGTAGTCTCGAAGACTTTGAAGCTTTAAACTTTAAAGACATCAAAAAACCTTTTCAAAAATATTTTGTTGTTTCAATCACTAATTTCCCAATACCTGTAAAGGTAATTAATGTAATTGTTCCCTGTTTTGTTTTCAATGTTTATATATATATATATACTTTTTTATCATCGTAATACGTGTGAATTTTCTCTTGTTTAGCATGCAACCATTTCGGGGATTTTCAAAACAAAACAATTACATCAACATGGCACCCCTGCAGTGTTGATCAAAGACCACCTCCCTTCCAGCTGATCCTTATCTATAGTTCATGTCTTACTTACAGTTTGTCATTTTAAACTGGAATACAAAGGAATCAGGATAAATATTTAAAAAACTAAGTTATCTCAAATTGCTGACAACATCGTCCTCTTTGTTAAGAATTTTCATGATCTCCAAATAATGCCTGACAAACATGGAGAAAATAAGATTGTTTGTCTCAACATGAACTTCTGCAAAAAGAATCTTCTGTTCATCGAACGTGTTGAAGACAAAGACGCAAAGATCAAAATCGAAAACACAGAGTCTGAGAAAGTAGGTCACTACATACACTAAGGACAACGAATCTCCATTAATTCCTCAAAAGAAATCAAGCAGAGAATCACAATGGATTGACAGGCTTTTGTATGAACAAGCATGGCATTCAAGAACAAGTGAATCACACTAGTTCTAAAAAGAAAGGTTCACAACCAATAATCCTCAGATACTCAGTCACCTATGGAGCAGAAACATGGAATATAAACGAATTGAGAACCATGCAACATGAAAGTGAGAAAATCATATTCAACCTCAAATGGAGAGATCATAAGAGAACATAAAATACTAGAGAACAGACAGTAATCTGACATATAGAATCCATTCGAAAACTCAAACAGCAATGAGCTGGACATGATGCAAGAATGCCAGACAACTGCCGTACATAATGACTCACAACAAGGATATCAAGATATCATATGATAATTATTCATTTATTTTGCTCTCACACTTTCGTTAACATAGTCTTTAATTTTTGTAAACATTTCCTTATGATCAATCTGATGAGTTTCAAGAGGGTCAGGATGACAAATCACGGCTTTATGAAATTGTCTTAAAATCTTACTAATTTCGTCGCTTTGATTATATATATATATATATATATATATATATATATATATATATATATATATATATATATATATATATATATATATATATACATATATATATATATGTGTGTGTGTGTGTGTGTGTGTGTGCGTGTGTGTGTGTCCTCCTTACCACCCAACCAGTCCGGTCCAATTCTTATGCACTTCTTGCATTCATATATATATAAGAATATATATATATATATATATATATATATATATATATACTAAAAAGTTAGAGGTGAAATCATGTTACTGTGTTTTTTGATTCAAGCCTCATCAAAAATGGAAGATTATTTTTAGTTTTAATCTAATTACTTTTAAAGTTACCGGTAGAATGCAATATTTAAAATAACGGTAATTTTAAAGGTGTTAAGATCAAAAGTAAAAATATTCCAGCACTCTTGACGATTAGTTGAACCAAGAAACACGTGTTGGATAATTTATCTCCCAAATCTTTAGTGTATTCCTGAGAATCATACTGAGTACTTTTCGATCTAATTTAATAAAAATGATAACATTTAAGAATTCAACTACTTTACTTTCTTTATCAAAATGTTTCATCAAAATTATTCCAAATAATCTAGTATTTTTGATATCATATATATATATGTATACATATATATATATATATATGTATATATATATGTATATATATATGGTGTATATATATATATATATATATATATATATATATATAGATATATATATGTATATATATATACATATATATATATATATATACATATATATATATATATATATATATATATATATATATACGGATAGAGAGCGTGAAAGAAAGAGAGAAAAAGTGAGAGAGACAGGGGAATTCATTAACATTGCAAAGTTGTAGCTGATATATATAAATATTTTTTCTCACTGATATATATATATATTTGAGTGTGTGCATGTGTGTGTGTGTGTGTGTGTGTGTATCAGTGAGAAAAATACATTTCCACAGAACGTGTGAATATAATTGCGAAACTTGAGAAATACTGAACAAAAATATTTCAACAAAAATAGACGAAAAAATATCAACAAAATAGCTATTTATATTGGCACGTACCCACATATAACTAAACTTTGTGAAATAAGATTGTTCAATTTTGCTTGTGCATTAGTATTTTTTGTCTATTTTATGTCAGAATATTCTTGCTCATTATTTTTCAAGTTTTTACGATCATATTAACACTTCATGAAGGTACATCTTTTTCTCTTTGGTCTTTTTTCTTTAGTATTAATACTTACACATGATGTCTCAAATTATAACTAGTATTATTTTTCTAAAAAAGTGATGGATTCGAACCACCTATATTCCAATTACAAAACTAACACACTATAACAACCATGCCATGAACACATATTTACGACTTATTCTTTTTCGTCTTTCTCATTTCCAACACTAAAACTCCTATTACATATTTACTAATTGGAGAATACTCGTTCTTCTTTTCAAATTACGTGTATATGGAAAGGTTGTTGTGATTCAGTTCTACGGTTTCGCCTCACATCACGTTGTATTGAATTTGAAGTAAAAATTCCTGAAAGGTTTATATCTATCACTTTTTTTTAGATCGATCTACCTGAGTCAGTGTAATTAAAAAAAGTTAATTATAATCAAAGTATGTTCATGATGGCACAAAACCTATTAGAATTATATGAGATTAACAAATTCCTTGCTCGCTCTCGAAAGATAGACAAGGAAAACAACGTCATGTATCCAATGAAGTCAGTCATTCAGTCAGAATCATCATCATCAGTCTCATATCGTCTGTCGTTGGACAGAGACCTTTCCCAGGATTCGCATGGGTGACGTGGAGCCAACATTTTCCTAACTCGTCTAGGTCGTTTATCCATCTTGTTTCCCGTCGGCCTCGGTTTCGCATGTGATTTCTTTGGATCCAAGTTATGAGTCGTGATGTCCTTTGGTTGTCTGCCGTTCTTGCAACATGATCAGCCCATTGCCATTTGAGTTTTCTAATGAATTTTATGATGTCTCGGACTCTTGTCTTTCCTTAATATATTGTTTTGTCAAGAATTTGACTCTTTATTGAAATATATATAAAGTTTTACAGCTTTAAACATTAAACATTAAAATCTTTTTTTCAAATATTTCAGTCATTCATTTCCCAATATTTGTCGATGCAATTTATGTAATTTTCTTCAATGTTTTTCTTTCTGTTTCACATTTACTTTGTTATTATGGTACAATGTATATATTTTTTTTCTTTGGAATCATCAGTTGTTTACCATGTAACTGTTTTGGGGATTTCAAAAACAAAGAAACTATATCGAATACATAAATTCCATTAAGAGATATTGTGAAATAAGTGACTGAAGTGACACAAAAAATAATGTTTAGTTTTCAAAGTTGTAAAGCTCTGTAGACTATACATCAACTTTCTAAACCATATATACATATACGCACACACACTCAGGTACAAATCAGTCGTTCAATATACGATGTGTCATGGGTTTATTCCATGAAGTGCTCGATAAGAAGCAACTGAGTTTGAGAAGAATTTTAAATATGATGGAATAATTGATTCACAGCACAAAAAATTATTATTTATGTTTCTGTCTTTTGGAATTCTTACGGTGGATTCAGGTTTGAAAGGGCAGAAATATAAATATTTTTGTGTAGAACATCCATTATCTCACCATATTTAAAGCTCTACTCTCTCTCTCTCTCTCTCTCTCTCTCTCTCTCTCTCTCTCTCCTATATACATATGTGTGGACTATTCAGTCACTTCGAAATCTTCAAGTCATGAAATAAATCAATGTAACTTATAATCTCTTAGCATTATCATTTCATATATATATATATATATATATGTATAATGAAAATATAGTTGTAGCTTATTTGAAGACGTATCAATGTATAAACAGATACAATATTGATTAGATTGTAAACATAACCAGTTACAAATTTGTTCGGTGTGAAACACTCATACAGACTCTGTTTGAATGAATGTTTCACACGGAACAAATTTTAATACGGCATTTACCCCGCCCCTTCTTTTAGCATTCTCTCAATCAATTGTTATTTAGAAGGAGCGTTTATTTTTGTTGTTTATCGTACATAGCGTTTTTGATGATATTTAATTTTTTCATGTATTTATCGAATCTCTGATGCTTAGTGCAATCGCCTCCGTCACGTAAAGAATGTCAATGCAAACGGTCGGCGGCTTAAAGCTGATGAAATACAGCAGACCAGGGAATAGGTACAAGTGCTTTTGAGTCTTCTGTGAGCAACGTAAGTAAGTTTATAAGTAGTTCGGTAATCGATTAATGGACTCAAGAATGTGCCAAATATAATGAATATAAATTGAATATATACGCAGTTATAAACGAGCTGGCTGACATACACACACACACACACACACACACACACACACACACACTTGCAACACACACACTTACAACACACACACACAAATAGACGCACACACACACACACATATATATGTATATATAACATAGATAATATAACATATAGTACAACACAGATAATAATATGATATAATGCAATATCTTATGCATGATGGATTTATTCCATAAAGTGCTCGATACATTCATCTTTAAATGCTAAGTTGGTTTAGAGTAGAGCTGGAAATATAATAAAAAGGAGAATCGCTGTACAAACACGGTTACAAGCACGTTTGTGTAGCGAATCCATATTTTATCTATCTATCTATCTATCTATCTATCTATGTGTGTGTGTGTGAGTGTGTGTGTATGTGTGTGTGAATATCAATGAAATGACGAATATATCTAGCTTGAGTTTATCCAGTGTAAATGCATCACATTTTCATGCAGTTTGGCAGCAGTCCCAAGTAGTGGAACACCAAGTGAGGACAGGACTCTTTATAGCAGTAAAGGTCAGCATTGTAAGCTTGTTACAATACAATACTGATCGTGAATCTATGGATGTTGCAAAATTACTGAAAAGATTTTACGAAACAACTAGTTTTCACTGTCCTGCTACGTGGGCCACAAATTCTTCTCTCTTTGAGTGAATGTGTCCACCTATGTGTGTGTGTGAGTACTTGTTGTCACATTTTGGGTGCTACGGCATTAAGAATTTGCATGAGAACATTTCTACAGCCCCTTGTAAAACAGTTTTTTTCAAAAAAATGCCATCGGGATCTTCATTTGGACAAACAATGCCGACATCAATTCTGATATTCCTTCGATACTTTTTGGTAAGAGATTTTTTTTAGATAATTTTGATGTTTTTTTTTTTTTCAGATTATTAGTTTGGACTGATTATGTCTGACAGGATGTGATAACTTCAGAGTCAATTTATTTGGGAACATATATCGTTCTTGTCCACCAGGAAGCAGTTTCAATGCATTAATGACCGAGCTAAGAGCATCTACAGCTAGCAAGAGTTCGTTGCTTCCTAATTTATTCCGGTGCTGAACGAAATATGTTTCCAGATAAATTGTCTCTGTAATCATCACCCCACACACCCATGTCTACACAACCAAACACAAGTATGCATATATATATATATATATATATATATGTGTGTGTGTGTGTACTTAGTATACGAACTCAAGTATGTATGTATGTATGTATGTTACTCTACATGTATATATGTATGTACCATTTGATTTAACAGTTTAGGTCCGACAGAATGTGATAATTATAAAGGCAATTTATTGGGAAACATATTTTGATCGGCACCGGATTTATCCGAGAGTCAGCTCAAGCAGCCGACCGAGTAAACGGATAGAGGCGCCTATTTTCTTCATTCATCTCTATGGTTGGCTGTTCAATTTTCTACTAGGTTGTTCCCGGTGCCGAACAAAATACGTTCCCAAATGTAATTATCAAATATATGTGCATGTGTTTGTATCAATAGTTACTTGCAAAGTTATAGGTCTTATACATGAATGTTCTTTTTTTTTCATTGCAAATGTGCACATCTCCACGTTTTCTTTTCTCTACACGAATAATCAGAAATATTCTCGTCCATTTCAAGATGCTCCTTCTTTCATGTTAATTAAGGGTGATCGATTCACAGTCACTAATTACTCGTATTGTTTTGTTGTCCAATGTAGTCTCGGTAATTTTTGTTGAATTGCATTCCACGAAAAGCCGCATGATTGGCAAAATGAAATTACAAATAAAAAATCTTTCCGTCTACAAAATTTCCTTTATGAAGTCTAGGAAACTTTGTTCCTGGCGTAGATAGAAGACGTAGCACTTTACGCAGAAAAAAAAAACTTCGTCTAGATGTCAGTTGAAATTAAGTATCCATCCATATAGAAACATTATATGCAAATTAGTACGTTTAAATGAATAACAATGTATGATGGGTTGGGCCATGTGAAAAAGATTAACACAGCTGAAGAAAATAATTAAAGGGTTGTAATAAAAAGAGATAGGCTGTTGCGACAGCGATGAATAATGCGTCACAGAATACCTAGATGTTTGAAACTAAAAGACAAGAAAACACGCCATAACATTTAATAATTAAACAACCGTAGCGTCAAAATTTGATGTCATTTGGAAAATGCATCCAAGAATGGATATGGTCAGAGCAAATTTCATTTATGACATCACTGACGTTTTCCAGAGGGAAAATATCAGAAATAGATTTTTTTTTTTTTAAAACTTCAAAAGAAATTTCTGGAGAATATAGATGTGAATCTAAACCAGGGTTTGACGCCAAAATTGAGATTTTTACGGCAGCTCCTACAACCAAACAGATGATCGTCTTTCTCTTTCCGAGTGAGTTATTCTGACGATTGGGTATCCAACAATCTCCCTACGCTTCACCAAAGGTTTGCACCTCAGAAATGAGATACTCGTGTTAGTACGAAGGCAATTATCACAATAGTATAATTTCGTAAAAGGTGAAGGCCTATTGAAAGAATTGTATAACTCTAATTAAAAAGCAACGAAACGTGTCGATCGTGTGTCAGTGTCTTGGTTTCAGCACAGCCTTTCTAGGTCGATTCAGTGTCCTTATCGACGAAAGCTTTTCAGGAGTAATTACTGCATGTAGGCCATGTGTTATCATATTAGAGGCCAAACAAATCCAAACTTCACGGGCTTATTCATTTATAATTGCTGCATATAGGTCATATATTCCATGAGGAGCTACACAATTATAAACTCATAATCTTATTTATTGAAAGCGTTCGATAAATGGTATATTTATACTTACATGTTCATGGTAGTAACCAATATTTTCTTTTATTTTTTGAAGCCAAAGGCTGTTTGTAGTCCTTACTATGACGTTTGAATTCCAACCTCTCTATAACACTTGTTGAGATTGACCACCATTTTTGGCCTAAACATTTGTTAAAACTAGATTCCTGCTCGTGTAAATGGGAGTTATTCATTTATTGAAGGTGCTTTATGCCATTTTCATAAATATCTGTTATATTTTCAGCTGTTCATTATTTGTTGGCAGTAGTATTGAAAATATATCAACGCTGACTCCTAGTCCTTCCCGATATGTTCGAATTTCAACCTTGCCAAATTATTAGTGATGTATAGGTCGCCTCGAATTTTGGGCCTAAAAATTTGGTTTTCAAAACTCGACTTATACACGAGTACATAAGATTTAAGGCCAAGCACAGATGGTAGTTTCTCTCATTGTGACTGAATAGGATTCTAACCTTGCAAAATTATCACTCATGCAGAGGTCAACCCACAATTTTTGGACAAAAAACTGAGTCTCCATAGTTTTACCTATCCTCAAGTAAATTAGTAGTGATTTCTTTTAGTGAATACTGTTTTCTCATTATAGAAAGAGAAACTTTATCATTGAAACTCACACTGGTCTCATGACTAGGAGTGGTCATGGGTGTGGTGTGCTGATGAACACACCATCTGCGTGGATCATATGCCAACGCTGGGGTTTCTGCATAGCTTTTCTAGGGCCATCATTCTGTCTGGCCCTTCTTCTACTGCCCTAAACTGTGCCTTGCAAGATGGTGTTGAGAAGTCACCTGTTCTTCTGACATGGCTATACTATTTCAGTTCCCTCCTCTTGACTATGTAAGTGTTATGCATACAGACTGTGCTGAGGTAGGGCTGAATATTCAAACATTTACATCGTATTATATTTACAATAAACTTCTTTTTAATTCTTTCTTAAAGTGTAAGTCAGATCCCTCCGTAGGCGTTCGGTAGTATTCACGATTGTTTCAGACTTTTTTAGTGACCACTGCCCAACTACTATTTATTCATCAATCACACCCCTTCTTCTAATTTTTAATTGATCTCCCCAACATGACATTCTGACAAAAGACGTTGGTCACATGATGGTTTCTATTGAGTTGCTCACCAGACTGATACTTCAGAAATCTACAACTCTGAAGACAGAAACCGATTAATCAATGCAAAGAATTCGTTCTACATAACGACTGAGACTTTGCTTCCTAAGCTAATATTATTGGATATGAGATACATCAACTAAGAATGATGATGTGTATTAAGCGAAGGTAGAAAGATTCTGTTTCGTCATCCTGTATTCAAAAATTGACCTCTGCCTCCGTAGGGGAATGTTACAACATAATGAGTTGAAACCGTCTTTTTGTGTGTGTTGGCCTTGAAAGAATCGAAGAAAAGATTGGAACATGTTTCCACATCGTGGCATCCAGTCAGCATGAGACTAATTATCACTCACGGGGAGGCAGATAAAGTAACACTTTTTATATTTTGGCGGCAGAGAAGCCCACAAGAGAGAGAGAGAGAGACAGAGAATGAGAGACAGATACAGAGACAGCAAAACAGAGAGAAAAAATAGTGAGAAAGAGACGGATAGAAAGAGAGAGGGGAGAGACAGGGAGAGAGACAGAGAGAGGAAGACAGACTGAGATTCTCGATAAGTCATGAACAGTGATAGAAATACATCCCAGGAATACATCCACTCAGGAAAAAGCTTTAAACTATGCATCTAGAAGGCAACATTGTAGTTCTTACACAATTACCCTCACATACGGAAATATTAGTCTATTTTTTCTCCCTACAAACGTTTCAGTATTGTTCCGTTGTTTGAAATAAGGATTTTCCCGGGTGATATACATATAAGCAAATACGCATAATTTTCATTTATTTCAATACGATGTACATTACATAAACAATAATGAAACATATAATTCGATTCTCCTGACTCTTAGAAAAATCGTTAGAAAGCGATAGACAACATTGATTGGGTAATAGTATTTTTGAAAAATCTGTTTACCGGTATTTTTCTGTGGTCAGGGAAAGATCATGTCTCTGGGTGGCCATATTAGAGAGGTGCATCAATATAATCAAGCAATCATTCTGAAGTTGTTTGGACAATAAGAGCAAAAATGTTTCTTCTCACTCTTGGACCAAACTTTCAAGATAAATGTGATCAGAATATTAAGCCAGATGAATTTTTTCAAGTGTGATCAGAATGAACGTTCTCTCATAAAGTCAATACATTCTATCACGACATTACAACCAGTAAACATCGATTGAGGGTCTTGTTCAGCATTTTAGTAGATGAAAATCTCACTCAACCTCACACATAATGTGATAGTTGAAAAATACCTAGAACTGTTATCATTCTTTAAACTTAGAGTATTTTTAGGACGTGGGGCTGACTAATCTCTACATGTGACGTGTTGTTTCTGTTGGTAGACGGTTACATACATACATGCAGAAAGATTATTATTGCGACATGGCCTGGGTAGTCATTTAATAGAAACAGTCATGAGACAAATATTTTTGGGAGGATATCATGTTGGGGGTGATCAGTTGAAAAATTTTGTAGGGGTTGATCAATGGATCAGTTACTTATATCGCTTTTTTGTCGGGCAGTGGTCACTGAAAAGTATAGATTGTCAAAGAATACAAAGTAACTGACAAATCTAGCATTAAATTATGTTGTAAATTAACTCTCTTACTGAAAAAATATTTCGCAAGATCTTTACGAATAAAAAAGTTCAAGACATAATAAGGAGTAATTGTTTAGATTTCCAGTCTTTTAACTCGATTTGCCTGTAAGCGTGATATAAACAGACCCATCCATCCTTCCAGCGAGCCAGCCAGCCAGCAAGCCAGCCAAGTCAGCCTAACCCACTCAGTAACTGGAGAAAACAATGTTGACAGTTTTAGTTGACAGTTTTTTTAAAATTATGTCTTGAAAACGTATTCTTTATGTTTCCAATACCGACAAAATCGACCACAACTTGCTAACGACCCCAAAAGCTAAAGATGTGCTTTCCAACCTTGCTGTTTCATCAACACACCTATCCAGAAACAATAGCGTGCTGGGAAGAAATTCGTTCTTTCATGAAAGACAACGACGAATCATTTATCTTATACAATGTAAAATTATTCAAATCTGTGAGGAAAAACGTGTAAAGCAGCACCGTAAGCCGACACATTCAAACCAGACCTGAATTTAAATTGGAATTATTCAAACGCAGAAGATTTTCGGGTGCGAAATTGCATTTTTTTAGTTACTTCCATTGTTTTGTCCAAAATGAGAACAAGTATATTGATTTTAACCAAATCGAAAAGAAATCATATTCTGATTTTACGGAGATTTTCTTTCTTTTCTTTTTCTTCTGTTACGAACTGTGGGAAAGATAAACTTTCTACTCGTTACGTAATTTTGGTGTTGCAGGAACGGAATTTATTGCGAAGGTCAGAGCAATTGCCCTGGAGAGACATAGTTTCCTGAACTCCAATGGAAAAAAGAAATAAAATAAAATAAAACCCTGTTGATATTTCCCGAATTATAAAGAATGGACGCTCTCAATTTACAAACGTAAAAAAAAGAAGAATTTGAAAAACTAGATTTACAAACGTGCAGTCACTATTTTTTGATTCAATGATTTCTGCTTGCTGCTCACTAGTTGAGTGTTCAGTGCAATGGTTGAAGAAAAGGTTGTGTTTTTTATTCTCTGACTCTTCAATGTCAGTTCACCGACTGCATTTCCCGTACTGGTTACCATTGTTAATAATAATAATAATAATAATAATAATAATAATAATAATAATAATAATAATAATAATAATAATAACAATTATTATAATAATAATAACAATGATGACAAAAACCAAAACAAGCAATATCACTACAAATCCAACAACGGCTATCGAGAAGGATCACTAATAATGTAACTAGTAGTAGTAGTAGTAGTAGTAGTAGTAGTAGTAGTTGTTATGATAATAATAATAATAATAATAATAATAATAATAATAACAATAATAATGATAATAGAAGAAAGAGAAGAAGAAACAATAGAGTTTTATCTTAGGTTTCAACCTGTTTTTTTTAGGCTTTCATGTGTTTTTAGCTGATGAAGATCAAAGAATAGATCGGTCTAAAGAACTTGATTGAATACCAAAGAGAAGAGAATGTTGGCCTAAATAAGTGTAATTAATCATTACCTTTGTAAAAAGAACCCAGAAAATGTTGGAAACAGAGTCAAATGAAGGAAAAAAAACAAACATCTAATAAAGAAGGAAAGCTTCCAAGTAGGATTTGAGACTTGAAAGGAACAGCTTTATAAGGAAGAGGAATAATGCAAGCAAAAGTCCCCTGCCCCGTCAATGGCCTGGCTGCGAGCAACAAAGAAGAAGAAGAAGAAGAAGAAGATAAAGGGTGAGCAAGAGGAAAGAGGAACATGAGAATGAAAGAAAAGAGCAGTTGTAGTCGAGGGAAAAAAAGCTCAATCTTCAAAAACAAGACGATCCCAATAATCCTAAAAAGAAGAGTATTCAACCAATGCATCCTCTTGATAGTCACTTATGGAGCTTGAACATGGAACCTAACCAAAAACAGATCAGCAAACTGAGAAGCATCCAACGCATGCATTAGAGAATCATGCTCAATCTTACATGGAGAAATCATGACTGCCCTGTATATCAGGAAGAAAACAGGAGTCTGAGATATCATAAAATCTATTAAAAAAAAACTCAAATGGCAATGGGCAGGCCACGTTGTAAGAATGAAAGACAACCAATGGACATCATGACTCACAACATGGATCCCTAGAGATCACAAGCGAAACCAAAGCCGACAAAATACAAGATGGAGAGATGGACTGAACAAATTCAGAAAATACTCGCTCTGCGACAGCCATGATAGAGAGGTGTGGCGAATCCTGGGGAAAGTCTATGTCTAACGACGGACATTAAAGACTGATGATGAAGATGATGATGAATTGAAGGAATATTGATGGTGAAGTGTATTGTTTATCATCATTATCATCATCATCGACACATGTCAATTCTGACGATGGTGACAACAGATTTTTGTTGATACTTCCCCAGTAAGAAAGGATTTCATTTGAGAATGATCTGTGTAACTTGTGTTACTAGCTCGCTCTCCTCTCAATCCACAATGGCGCTAAGTTATTATAGTTGCTACAAATTAAATCTATGCAAATTAGCTAACTCTGTCATCTTGTTTTCAGCAAAATTTATCCGAATATATATTGCGATTAACTGGATCGTCATGGGAGGCTTTCTACATCATCCCTGGGTAAAGACGTTGAGGCAAACTGACATATGAGGATAGAGTTCAGTAAAAATAGGATCCATGCCTGGATTCTAAAGAGCATTAGTATGAAGTGAACATGATATTTCTTTTGGTGCTGGTAACAATTAAGCCATCTTGCATCCATACTAAGCTCTGTCAATAACTACCGAGTGGTCTTTTGCTGTTCTAAGCTATACGTTGGAATATCAATTGGTGAATTATCATTATACATTGATTTATTTGGATTTCAGACCTCATCTTGGTCTTTATAGTCAAAACGGTTTGGCCCTTTTTGGGCGCCCACGATGAGGATGCGGTTCCGAGCCAATCAATGTATCATCATACTGTTAATACATTTGACACATGCGCTCATCTCACTCTGATTGATCAAAAGAGGAGAGCAGAAATTTTAAAACGGGAAAATAGAAAAAGAAATATACACAATACACTCATATAGTCTTTTTTTGTCTATTAGGAATGCTAACTTTAAATAACCATTTTACGCAACATGAATATATATATATATATATATATATATATATATATATATATATATATACTGACATAATTTGCTTGAAACAAGACGGTAGAGTTATATGGAAACAGAAACAAACTCGGTTAATTTTAGCAAATATAATTGATCTTAATGGGAATGTTTGAGGAATATTTCTATACTTTCTAATAATAATTGTTTTATAAAGGTGATTCAAAACAATATACACCGAGAAATGATTATTAAGGGGCATTTTGTATTATTAGTAGGGGGACCAGCCGAATTCACTGAAATTAAAAGAGGTAATTCCAGTATCTACTCTTAGGGGATAATCTAAATATATGATTACGGAAGAAAGTAGTCGATATAAAAGGTAGGAAAAGAGAGGAAGAAAGATAGTTAAATGGTTTACTGGGAGCTTAAGGAGAGGGAGAAGGGACTGGAAATAATATTAGATTACTGAATAAAAGGGTGGGAAGGTTGAGGTCAGAAAAAATAGGAAGCCTAAGAAGAATATAGGCAAGTAGAAGGAAGAAAAAACGTAGTGTAGTTTGCTTATGGTTTTGCTTAACTCATATTTTTATAACATTTACATAAAATCTGGAATGTGAAACGACGATCAGAATGTATACGAGAAAGTGTGAGAAGATACAGAGATAAGTCGATACAAGAGAAGAGACATAAGATAATAGCCAATCCTAGTTATCAACACACTTTGAATTGCCTGGGAATAAGCTAGTAATGATAATTAATCATCTCATAAATTCAAACAATATTTGAATGTTAGAAATCGTCAACCAAAACTGTCACTGAATTTGTCACTGTAGGTTTCTTCAGTTTTCAAATTGATCAAGCTGGCTATGTATGTACGTATGTATGTATGTATGTATGTATGTATGTATGTATGTATGTATGTATCCCGCATGTAAACCTCATCAATGGAGTAAAAGGGCTGAAAATTGAAAACTTTTCTCCTTATCATGTGTGAGAAAACGTATTTATTTTTAGTCTTAGGGGTCGGGTGATTTTTGAAAAACCAGTCCCAAGTTTGTATTCTGATACGTTCACGCTTGTTATTTGAAATTTCAGAGTCTTTCAACGCTCATTGCAAGAGGTAACTGTGATCATCCGTTTTTTTCCATACTTTAATTGATAACCCCCAACACTGCATGCTGCCAAAATATGTTAGTCTCATGACGGTCATTACTGGTCGACTAACCAGACTAGTTTACGTTTTCATCCAGATTGTTGGTGAGATCACTCGAGCATGATTCTTTATGAACTTGTCGAAATCTGAAGAAACATTGATAGAGAATTAGAAAAAAAACATGAGCAGGTCTGATTAGTCTCTCAGTGAAAACTCTCACATGATCATCGTCATCTGGCAGCATGCCAGGTGAGGTTGATCAATTAAAACATCGGAAGAGAAGATGATCAATTGATTACTTTCTTCTCTTGCCTCTTGTTGGGTAGTGATCTCTAAAAAAGTCTGATTTTTCGAGAAACAAGTGTGAATGCGGCCGAGCTCAAACTAAGGGACCAATTTAGCATCATTTCACATTGCAAATTGAAGCTGCCACTAAAAACCTATCTGGGGATTGGGGTTAAAAAAACAAGAATATTCTTTAGATATAATGAGTAAATTTGGAAATGTCAGTCCTGTATTTCCATTTGTACGGTCTGTACGCGTGACACATACATAGTTAGCCAGCCAGACCGACTTAAAAACTGAAAGAATGAAACTTATGTTGCCAGTTTCGTTTGACGGTTTCTAATATTTGCGAAAATAAAGCCGTGTTTTATTCCCCATCAGAAATCACGACGAGGAACGTGCAATAAATATTCAACTCTTCTTGGTCAATTTAACCCTGTTGAATACGTTCTCTGGTTTCATAAGATTTCATCCTTCGTCTAACTTTAATTGCTCAAGGCTTTGTACAGTATAAACGCGAATCATTTCGTTGGTTAACTTTCCTTAAAAAAAAAGATGCAGTTCCTAATTGAACTTCCTTTGATCGACTTTTAAAAAGCTTTCACTTGTACTCGAGGCGACTTGGACAATGTTTTGTCAATTTTTTTATCTTTGGCCTGTATGGGAACAAAAAGCCTTTGAGCAACTGGAGAGTTCATGCTTTCAAAAATGAAAATAAATTCGAAAAATAAAACATACTTGGTTCAATGTTCAAAATCGGTTAAGTTGTGAATATAAAAATTGAAAAAAAAATGGTGCTTGATATAAATGGGTCAGCTAGGAGGAATCTTTGACAGGATTTATGAATTATTTTTAATACATCATCCTCTCTGGAAGAAGTTAAGGTTATAGACAGGGAACCTTACTCGAAACTGAGAAAAATCAAAGAAGCAGCCCATATCAACAAGCCGACTGAGTCAAACAAGTACTGAGATCAACCTTGTGAGGTTTCCGCTACTCACGGACGAGTTATGGAAATCCAGGCCTTGCAAGGAGAGAAAAAGATATCATCCGAATCCAACATTAGAAAATTGCTACCATTGGAGAAATATTCTCTTTACCATCCTTGCATTTGGTTAATACACTTATATTAAGGCCGTAGACTGGATCGACCGAAATGTCGTGTTAACAACACAAAGAAAAAAGGTCAGTCGGTGGAAAAATTCTTCAAATATCAGATCCTGCAATCGAATTCTACTATTTTGAGCAAAAGCGGTTTGGCTGATACTTGATCAGTGACGTAGTCTTATTATTGAGGTTTATTTGTCATTATCTGACACTTTCTATATTCGTGTGTGACATTAAAATCTTACGGTGTGTAATAATTCTTTTTTATGCTCGGGCGCACAGCTACGCACTTTAGAAGAGGCACTAGTCGTGGTGAGGTGGACATGATTATTACATTATTTTGTTTGTCGGTTTTTTAGTCTCTTTTTTTTCTTGTATTACAATAATTTTCCGATAATCAGTGACAATATAATACACGTCTGGTTGGTCACTCAGTAAAAACTGTCACATGGTCAACGTCTTTTGGCAGCATACTGTGTTTGGGATGATCAATTAAGAAATGGGAAATGGAGTGATCCATGGATACGTTACCTCTTTTGCCTTCTGTTATAAATTATTAATAAAAGTTATAAATTTTGAAAAAACGAGAATGAATGCTACCAGACACAAACCAAGGGACCAATTTAATCAGTAGATATCAAAGGAGTGAATGTGGAAATGTTCAGTGCTTTGGCTCTATTATTGGGTCTGTGCGTGGGACAATTCTAAACTTACATAGCTAGCTGGCCAGCCAAACAGACTTGAAAACTGTAGAAACTAGTGTCGACAGTTTTGGTGACAGAGTTAGTTGACAGATTCTAACAATATCGTCCCAATACACACAATGATGATCTCTCACTAAAACCACTTAATGGCCTAACTGTGGGTCACAATAAAAATTTCTCCAGAATGCTGGAAGATTGAAACACCTTGGTGAATCCTCAGTCACCACACACGACATAACAAGTCTAAACAAAGACGATTGTGCAGTGTCATCAATTTAGTGCTCTTCACGCTAAACTCAGCACGTTTCTCGTTTCAGCCAAATGAGCGCTGAAGTAGGGTGGCCGTACTTAAACATGTTGTTGATTCATAGATCATTTTTAGCGTCTTTTTGGTATATTTGGGAGTTTTTGGCGTTTATGGGCAATTTAATTTAAAAACAAGATAAGCACAGAGACATTTCTTGTGATATATCATGTTAGTCATCCAAGGATATCCCCTGTTTTCATTGCTTTCGTCACGGTTAACTTATTGTCTCGAACCACTACCCGATACACTACCAGAGTAAAAAGAAATCAAGAGACAGACTGGTAAGCTGAGAACCATGCAACGTGCAGATGAAAGAATAATGCTGGGCGTCACATGGAGAAACCACTAAACAGAACAGTACATCCGGGAAAAGACAAGAGTTAGAGACATCATTGAATCCATAAAAAATCTCAAATGGCGTTGGGCTGGCCATGTTGCAAGAATGGCAGACAATCGATGGACATCACGACTCACAACATGGATTACCTGAGACCACATGCGCAACCGAGGCCAGCAAAATGTTAGATGGAGAGACGAGCTAGACAAGTTCAGGAAGTGCTGGCAAATCCTGGGGAAGGTCTATGTCCAACGACGGACGCTAAAAGACTGAGAATGATGATGATGATGATTATGATGATGATGATGGTGGTGATGATGATGATGATGCTGCTGCTGCTGATGATGATTTCGTCAGCATTAGTAAGTGATTGAAAAACTGCAAATATTACACTTCTGTCTTCTATTTATAATACCAGAGTATAGAATATTATGAAAGTCTATCAAATATGCTAGTGTATAGATGGGATATGAAACAAATGTCCAACCTTTTTACTTTTGTTAATCATAAAGCAGCTTTTTATTGGACTATATTAAGACTCAAAGTCCTTTCAGTTCGATAAAGGGGTAAGCTAGGGAGGTACCAGTTCACCCAAACACTTTACAGCTTATCTTCCGCAGACTGGGAAAATTGAGGAATCAGAATAGACAGCAAATACCTGAGTGTGCTCAGATTTGCAAACGACATCGTTCTTTTTGCAAATAACTTTCATGACCCTCAACTAATGCCAGACGAATTGAATGAAGAAAGCACGAACGTTGAACTTCAGCTAAACAAAGGTCATGTATATTATGTTGAAAACGAACACATGGCAATCAAAATCGAAAACGCAGAGCTGGAGAAAGTAGACCACCAAACCTAGAACAAAGAATCTCCACGAAATCTCAAAAGAAAAAGGAATCAAGCGAAGAACGATTCAAAATATCAACTGAAAAAAAGAAAAAAAAGGAATTGCCACTTTTTAAAAATTTCATTTTGAAAACGATGAATAGTAGAAAGTGCAGAAGAGACAGTTCTACAAATTTTTACATTATCAGAAACTCAGAACTTGACAATGAGATGCCGCTACATCTAGCAAGGAGAACGAATCTCCATGAAATCCTTAAATGAAGAAGAACTCGTGCAAAAGTTTACAAGCTGTCGGTAGAGTAAGTCCAACCTTCAAGACCACGAAAATCCCACCTTAAACAAAGGGTATGCAACCAATATATCATCCTGTTAGTCAATTATGGAGTTGAAACATGGACCTCAACCGAATGATTGACCCTCAGACTTAGAACTCTGTAACGTGCAAATGAAAGAATCATGCTTAACTTCATATTGAGAAATCATGAGACAACACAGTATAGCAGCGAAAAAACTGGAGTTCAAGGCATCATAGAATGCATTAGATAACTCAAATGATAATGGGCTTGTCATGCAGCAAGAATGTCAGACATTTGAAGGACATTAAAACTCGCAACATGGATTCGCAGAGATCACATGCAAAACCATGGCTTGCAGACGAAGTAGACAAGTTCAGAAAGTATTTGGCTTCACGGTGCCCATGTCGAATCCCTGAAAATTCAATGTTCAATGACGGACGATGAAAGTCTGATGATGATGAAAAATAATACGCTTTCTGACGGGTTATATTGAACGAGAAGAAGGAACAAAGAGGATGTGATATTATTAAAAAAACATCTAACCTGATCAATAGATGACGTCTCAAGATTTTGTTCTTTCACGGTGTTACTAAATATCAGCTGTTTTTGACAGCTGAACTGTTTTCAAAAATGACTAAAATCAGCTAAACATTTTGACTTTTGATAAAAAAGTTTTATATACTCATTTAAAGACAATTTTCAAATAAAATAACCATATGCTTAGTCTCCATTGCAGATTATTGATGAAAACGGTACACTCACTTCAATTTAAACTTACAATTTTTTTCATTCAATAGTCAGATTTTCTCTACCACCAATATTTCATTTATATTTTTTTTTAAATTGAAAGTCACAAGTATAGATGGTGGACAAATCATTTAAATTCTGCTTCTTCTTTTCTAAAAATGTTCCTTACAGAAAGCATCTTTAATGGATTCATAGCTCGATAGCTTTTCCACACTATTGCATGTATCTGTTTCCTAAAGATGTACAAGATATTTCTTTTTCGACGTTTTTTCTTCTGCATTCGTAGTAAACGTCTTACTTAATTACGCTTCAGGATTTGATTTATATGCAATGCCCCATTGCTTTTCTGTTTATCGTTTTATTTCCAACTGATTCTCCTACATTCTTATTTTTAGCTGTTTTTATCACAACTACAACACTCCATGTAATATCTAAAACTAGGCAACCATAAATTCTACTCGACCTTGTTGCAGTAGTATCGCAGCTGGCGGATTTAGTAAGCAAACCACAATGAATTAAGGGAAGTCGGGTTTTATTCACAATACAATTAACTATCAACTTAAACAAGCACTTCGTTATATAGTAACCTTTCTATTTATTTCAAAAGGGTGAAATCAACTAATTTGCGTAAATTTAAATCTTTATCACCAATGATGAATTTTAAGGGAGATGTGTTTTAATTGTGTCAGTACACTCTCATATTTTAGCGTATTTTGAGCCAATTTAGACTATTTTTAGAATCTGCTCTTTCTAGGGGGTTGGTTTCCTCGGTTGAAAATGTTACAAACGTAAGGGCACTTTTCAGTACTAAATATCTGCATAGTCCGACAATCTGTAAGGTAACTTTACGGGAAAAAACTGCGGATATTGCAGCCCCCCCCCCTACCAAATGGGTCATGCGAGTAGATCGTTACTTTCCTCTGATAATGAAAAAAGGTCTTAAATATAAGGCCCCAGGGTAGATTGCTTGCTTCCGCTTCGGTAGGCTGTGATTCAATCAACCGTCAAGTCACGTCAAAGACTTTTGAAAAAAAATGGCACTCAATGCCACTCTGCTAAGCTCACTGCACAATGACAGGGATTGGGGAACCCCTCCACAAGGCTAGGGTGTATATCAGAGTCACGTTGGATACAATGGTTTTTGTGAGATCATCACAGATAAGCATCGTTGAGATTGGTCAGTACCTAGAAGTGTGACCATTGGGGAATACTAGGTACTATAAGCAGAGCGATGCTTCCAAGGTACTGTCAAGTCGGCAGTAGGTCTTGCTAACAATTCCCTTTGTGTACTACCTAACCCTGTGATGCCCTTGATGAAGATAAAAGGGGAAACGATGATACGTACCTGATACAAGGAGCTTACAAATGTGAATGTAGTTATTTTGCATTTGATACGGAGTTGACACTGTTGTTATCGTTGCTGTTACTCTTGTGTAGCGTATTACGTTCAATCGTTTACTGAAGCATGCTTTTTTGTACCCCGCTTTTGATTGAACTATTCCGTTGAATTATGATGGATGGAAAAATTGTTTAAAAGAGGTTGAAGTTGTTAAAGCTGAATCCTTTGCATCTTTGTGATATTATCTGATTGAACTAATTTTCTTCGAGCATTTATTCAAATTATATCAAGAATTTGAAAAAAGAAACTGAGCTGTCAAGAACATCCTAATCGCTTTTTAATAAACAAGTTCATTCGAGACCGAGTTTGACTGGAATTGCATAGAACATTACATCAAGATTAAAAATCAATCACGATGATCTTGTCAGCTGAGGTTTAAAAAGAAAAATTTAATTAAAGCTGCTGTACAGATGAAAACGTAGCCAGAGAATGATTTCTATAAACACGTATCATCAAAACACAAAAGTAACGACAAATGATATTTTAATTCCAGGTCGAGTTTAACCACATCAGCATGAAAATCATTTGGAGAATAAAAATCAGTCAAGATGATCATGACAGCAATGATTTTAAGAATTGTAACTCACTAGTCCGAGCAGAGGGTTTCGTGTGGAAATCTCAATCGTCTACTACGATAGCTGCTGATATCAAGCTACTGCGTTCGGGGTCAACTATGATAGCTGCTGTTGATTATAAGTTTTCAGTCGTAGTCGGGACATCGTAGATGGAAGACATTTTTTCGAGCTCGTCTGTTGCAGACTTGACAGTAAACCAAATCTATCACTGAAACAAGAATCATAAGTTTAACGATACGTTCAACCTTGGTAAGAGAGAGAGTAGCAAAAATTGAAGGAAGAGAATAAGGAGAAAGAAGACGTTCAGGAAGAAGAAGGAGATCAGAACAGTTCACATCTGGACAAAATTTCATATCAATCCAACATGATACAACTGAGAAAATTGATATTTGTCATTACTAATTGTGGTAGTTGTAGAAGAGAAGGAGGAGGGGGATGAAAAGGATGAGGAAGATGAGAATGATTCTTCTGAAAGTCTGAACCAATTTTGACATCAATTCAATATTATAAGAGAGAAAATTAATATTCAACATATTAATAACCGACCGATCGGAAAGTGTCCTATGGAGATGCATGGACACTAATAAAAAAATACTTGAATTAAAGCTGCTGTAGAGACGGAATATACTCGGGAAATGTTTTTATAGATACATATCATCAAAACACTAAACTAACTACAATCGTTTTCTCAATTTTGCTCGGAGTTGAATACATCCCAAAAAATTATTTCATGATAAAAATCGGTCATGATAATCTTGAAAGTCTTTCGAAAACAAAAAATCTGCTTTAATTAAAGCTGCTGTACGGATGAAAACACACCCGTTTTGAGTTTTCTGAAAAGCTAAACAAAAAAAAACATCGACAAATGGTGTAGTATTGAGGCTTTTAATTTAGAACTGGTTGAGCTAAAAATGTTCAAAAGCCAGAAGCAGGGCAATTTCAAGGTACAGGCAACATGGGCAGTCGCCCAGGGCACCAAGTACCAGGGTGCCTGCCATTTGGACGGTAGGAATTTCCAATCACGAATTGAAGTGATTTGATTAAACAGAATAAAACTGTCAAAACTAAGAATATTCCCTTATGTGGAGTCAGATTGTTAGCATACTTTACAGGACGCCAAAGTTCAGCTTTGGCTGGGGCACAAGGGACCCTGGGGTACCAGCCCTGGCTAAGAAGTATCAGATGCAGAGAGAAAAAGAACAGCTTACATGACTGACTCATTTTGGCAGCATGCTATGTTGGGAGTGATCAATTAAAAATTGGAAAAAAGGTGTGAAAAGATACTACTTTCTTAAATTTTTTTCAAAGAAAACAAAAGTTGATACTGTTTGACACAAAAGGAATAAATTTCGAATAACCTTGCATTGCAAGTTACCCCCTCCCCTCAAAAACCTTTCTAGTGGGAGGGTAAGTTTGAAAAATAGACCCACCTTTTCTGAATATAAGGAGGAGAAAACGTTTAAATTTTCAGTCCCCAAGCGCCAATGGTGTGGCCTGTACGTGTGATACATGATGATTGCTTCAGCCTGTCAGGTGATAGCCGTCTTATCACTTTACTTGGTCCCTATGGTCCACTCCACAACGCCATTGTGCTCTAAGGTGGCTCTTAAGACCAGCTGCTGATCTGCAAAGTTCAAAGCTCACGTGACAGACTAAAGCCCAACTGCTCATATTAATTGAATAAGTCAGCGAAATGGGAGTCTCTTGCACGTCATATGTCTCCTCAGCCCAGGACTCGTCTTACACTCCTTGTCACATACTGCACAAGTTGAAATAATGGGGAAAGGAAGTAAAAGAATGTCACATGCAGTTTGTTTCTGCAGATTTCTGAGTGATTTAGTTTGATTTACATAGCCTGCCTTTGGAAGAAAAGAACGACCACAGAGATCCCACTGCCAGTTCTTTACATTCACTGAAAGAGCTGCAGAAGGTCTTTTGCGTGATTCATGAATATACATAACCAGCCAAGCCAATTAGAAAACGAAAAAAAAACAATGTTGAAATTCTTGGTGACGGTCTTAATAGACGGTTTCCAGTTTACCTGCAATATAACAGGATCTTTCCCCTTTTCATGCGTAGGATTATTGAGCAAAACTGTAAATACGCATTTTAATTAAATCATTTTTGTGGTTTGTATCATTCTTCATACGGCAGTCCATGTTTAGTCATGTACAACAGATTCCTGGAGAAAATTCTACGCAAAGAGCACAGATATTTAATTGACGGGGTCTACAACTTAAAGGATCAGAAAGGCAGAAACTTGCTTGGTGAGCTGCGTGCAGACCGCAAATTCAGAGAACTGGGGAGATTAAGATTTGGCAAGACATCGTGGGAACTAAAAACATTCGCCAGGGAAAAGATTCAGTGGCTTCAAACATTTGGGGGACTGAATGCAGCTCGAGGATGTTTCGACTACCACAGTCAACCATCATCATCATCATCATCATCATCTCATTCTTCATCTTACTAATTGAAAAGAAGTGCGATTACATAAGTAACAATCTAATACTTATAAAGGCCTTTTGCCCTGGAGCAGGTACCAATGAGCTAACCTTGAAGACATATTTTAGAGGGGTGAGTACGATTTACTTTGTCTTTGTGGCAGACTTATCTGATTTTCGAAAATGATCACGAACATATGAAGTTGACGAGGGAAATGGGGCAGGGAAAATGGAGTAGATAATCCCGTAAATTCACATTATTACGGTACCTCCATTGATTCAAGAGTCATGATGAATATTTCGTTACCATGGTGGAATTTATTTGCTCATGCATAATAAGATAAACATAAGAAACTGAACATTTACTCCTTACATCATAAACTCATCGTCAATACGTTATCTCTGGAATTTATAAAAGCAATGTGTAATTAAATGAAATGTCAGTGCAATAATTTGTTGTGATTGGGACTTGTTTCATCCGTCACAGTTTGAGAAATGAATGTAGTTTTACGTTTCTAAATGGTTGCAGGAAGACAACCAAGCTGCTATTGTAGTCAGAACGATTTAAATGCATTGGAAATCGGCTTCGTCTCTTCGTATTCGAATAATACTAGAATGAAGTTAAGTGTAAAATTTTTCACTCGTGACGTCGTGTTGGGTAATCAAAAAAGTTCAGATTTTTGAGCGTTTCGGTTTTCGGAGTTTCCGCATCAGGGATAACCGACCTGTAATAGGGAGAAACCAAAGAGTACAGACAAAAATTACTTTTTATTACTCTTTCACTGTCCAATGCCCGATAGACGGGTTACAGCTCAACAAATGAATGGATGACTTTTAAAATAAAGCCCCGAACTTTCCATGTGCCGTTGTTGCAAACTAATCTCCGACAATAATCTTACAAAAATATAAAAAGAAACGTGCTGTAAGAACTCGCCTGTCGTTAGATAGTGCTGTTAGAACGAGTGCTGTCGGAAGAACGACAGTTCATTGTATATTCACACAATTATTTCCATGAAGCCAAACCAATTTCATTGTCTGCATCAGAGGGATTCTTTAACTAGTCGTGTACTTCGTAATTCTACCCAAAACAATTCAGCTGTCTGTATTGAAAAGAAAAGAGACATAGATACTTCCTCTCTCTCTCTCTCTCTCTCTCTCTCTCTCTCTCTCTCTCTCTCTCTCTCTCTCTCAGCTCTCTCTCTCTACGTAGCAACATACATTCCATTCCAGGAGGCGGAATCGCGTGTTGCCTGATCGGGGGTAGGTATTCCGGAAATGATTCGTTCGGGTAATTTCACGCAGCTTGTAAATATGTTCTTGGTAAGGTTCGGAGAAACATGGTCATCTAGGGCAGTTCGACATCGTAGAAACTGTAAATCAAAGCTGTCACTCAAACAGTCAAAATAAGTTTATTCAGATTTCAAGTAGGTCTGTTTTTCTGAAAAGTTAAACATTCAGTCCCTATCATGTCAACGAGAACTTTTTTCTTAATCAAGCCCTCTATATGTTTTTTTCTGGTTTGGATGGGTTGATTTGCAATGTGAGTTTATGCTAAATTCTTCCTTATTTTGTACCCGCTTGTGATGTTGAAAATGGAAACTATCAATTGATTACTGTCCAACGAAAGGCGAAAGAAGTAACTTATTCATTGATCAAAAAACATTCCGCGTTTTAATTGATCACCCCTAAGACAGCTTACTGCCGAGTGACTCTGGTCACGCTACGATTTCTATTTAGTTTTAGTTGTTTGTCAAGCTTGATTGAGCACAGGATGTCCGCTAGTGTCATGTTTCTAGTAAGGGTATAGCGTTTTGGCTGCTATACCCTCCGGCTTTCTCAAGGTGTCAATCATACTCGGTGACTGTAAATGTTCTTGTGAGCACAACTCACAGGCCATGGTTGAAGAAAGAAATCGTCTTCTCAATGATGTCAGATTTGCATTATTTGACGAATCCACAGACATTGAGTGAACCTCTGTAGGATCATCAAAGCAACTTTATTAGAAACTATCTCCAAAACTGGCTACATGGATTTTTTCAGTTTTCAATCTTTGTCCCGATGGCTGACTATTCATGTATTTATGTAAACATCACACGTACGGGCAACACCAGCGGATTTAAAAGGCTGAATATTCAAACCTTTACTCCTTATCATGTCTACAAAATACGTTTTTATTGTTTTTTTTTGTTTTTAAATCCTCTTTCCCCAAATATCTTTTTAATGGGGGTTCAATTTAAAATTTAAGTTAATGCTAAATTGATCCCTTGGTTTGTGTCTACGTGTTTTTTCAATTCAGCTTATTTTAGTGCCCCAATAAAATGTGAAAGGAGTAACTTATTACATGACCACCCCTTTTCCAATTGCCTAATAGATCCCCTCCAACAAAGCGTTCTGCCAAAAGATGTTGGTCACATGACGTTTTTTATTGAGTGATTAACTAAATCTGTTCATTATGTAATCTGAAACAACCGTCGTTCTTCGTTGTTGTTTTTTTTTTTAGTTGTGCCCATGCATCTCAATAAGACGCTTTTGGGTCGGTAGGTTGGTCGGTCGGTCAGTTTGGAATACGTTAATCGACATGAAGAAGAAAGAAGAGGTATGATGCCGTCAAAAAGGTATGACATCGATCAGTATTTTTTTTACCTTTAGCTATGGTGTCATGACTAGAATGTACGAGGTATTCATTTTCGTATTAAAAAAAAGCAGTGTGGAAAAAAAAAACTGTCAGAAATCGCCACTTACGATTTTTAATGAAAATTATACTCGCAGAATATTTCCTTAACACAATATGATACGAGTATGAAAATCAATTGACTCATAAGATAACAGCTTGCTCTTCTTCCTCCTTCTCCTGCTCCTCCTGACACAACTACAATGGATGGTAGATGAAATCTTGAACTTATGGTTCTTGTTTTTTTTTCACAGTAGCTCATGCTGAAAAATTGTTTCATATTTGAATGCAGAGCTTTTAAGATCATGATTCAGATTCAAGAAAGCCGGAGGGTAAAAAACCAGAAACATTTTAGCTATAACAAATACATCTTAGATGGGGATGACACTTCGAATAAATCAATGTTTAATGATAAATTCTCATCTCGAAAATTGCAGACAGAAACCAATGATGCCATTTGATATTTTTCAAGACTTAAAATGGCCAAATTTGGTACTTAGCAAATTTCATTTGGTTTTGAAAAAAAAAATTGGTACGAAGGGAAATTCACAAAAGATAACAGTTCCTTACACATGAATGGTATTATACGATATAGATATGAATGAACTATATATATATATATGTTCGATAAACTCTCAGTATAACAAACTTTGATATAACCAATTTCGGCTTCAACAAACTCATGGATCCACCCGATATGACTTCGAACGAAATTCAATAAATGCAGCGAACAAAAGGACTAAAACGAGCTTTTGACACAATAACATTTTCGGAGATCCAAATTTGGGGATCTTCACCTGTTCTTAGCGTGAATTATCGCCCGCTATATTGTTACCTGTCGTTGGAGGGTTTTTTTCTTCTATTTTTACCCCATATAGATATAGAATGTATTTTTGATTTAGCCGAAATTCAACTCAATGAAAATAATGATGCCACAATCAAAATTAGGTAATCTGAGATGAGCGACGTGAAATAGGTCCCTATGTATGTTTTCCATATCAAAGTAGTGAAAAGTATTCTGACAATGAAGGACTGTATATTTGAACATTTTAACAAAGATACATTATAACATTTCAGGTTTCCAACTGATTTATTTGTTTTAGTATTCAATTTTTCTATGATTGCTTGAACGAAGTAAATAAACAGCATGTCTCTCCTTACTGAAACAGCTGACACAAAACACTGTCGTAAGACCAAAGAAAAAATAACTTCCGATGAATCAAATTTGGGGCCTCCAAAACTTTCCAACTTTCTTTTTATTTCAAGAATGAAACGTCGGGCAACTGAACTGCCTTTGGATTCACCAAACGATGTATGGTCTTGATTTCAGGATATTCCATAGTTTTGGTTCTAAATCTATTTGATTAAGTCCCAAGACCAAAAATTCTGGTAATGATATATTTCAAGATATTTGATCGTTTTGGTACTGAATCTGCTTAATTTAGTCCCAAGACCATGGAAATTTGATCTGATGATGGGTTTGACGTTATTTGATTATTTTGGTATCAAAACTAGTGGATTTAGTGCCAAGACCATGAAGATTTGGTTTTGTGCAGCGAAAGAGACGAGCCATATTGAAGTGAAGACAATCTGAAAACCCTGACGTTCTTCATTTGTTTCTGTTTTTATTTTGTTTTGTCTTTTTTTTTTTTTTTTTCTGTTTTTCTTAACTGACGGCTCTCACCGACGTACTCTATCTTATCTGTTTGGAGAAAAGGCCAGAAAATCTATGAATCAGATTAGAGAAGACCGGAGGTTGGAACGGCCGAAACGTATCAAAGCCTACATGAAGACGACACTTCTGATAAACCAATGAAAAATGATAAATTCGTATGTTAGTAATGTGGGACAGAAACACATTATTTTATTAGAAACAGTCACTAAAACAGTCAACATGAGTTTCTAGCAGTTTTCAAGTCGGTCTTGCTGGCTATGTAGGTATGTATCACACAAATACACTGCATCAATGAAACTAGAGGACTGAAAATTGGAATATCAACTCCTTATTATATCTACTGAAAATGCCAATTTCCTCTCCGAGCCGAATAAGGGGTTCTAATTGCGATAAAAGTTAATGGTAAATTGATCCCTTATTTAGTATCCACTTTTTGATTTTCGGAATTCAGACTTCTATTCAATGAGCACTGCTAAACAAAAGGCGGAAGAAGTAACTTATTCATCGATCACCCCTTATTCCAATGTTTGAATTGAACATCCCCAAGATGGCATGATGGTTAAAAACGTTAGTCACCGGACGATTTCACTAGATCGACTAACCAGATCTCCTTATATTATGTTTATAGTTCGGATTCTCTTGACTGACCCAAGGAAAGGGACCCCCGGGAAAGACATTTTAATAAATAGTATCGGATGGAAATGATTTACTGGACATGCGAATACAACATACGAGACACGTATATCAGTTCATATTTTTCTTTTTTGCCGTTATTTTACGGCTGCGCGTTAGTCGCTGAACTTCACCTGTCAACTTCAATTCCTGTATGGAATTAATCACGAGTATTTGCGACAGGAGAACTTGTGATAAAATAATGAGGATTTGTGAGACGTCTAATCAAGTCGCCGTATCCCGCAGGCCGGAAAGACGTCACTACATAGCAATTTTGAATCAAGATGCAGAGGAGAAGCGAGGAAGTGTCTACAGCATGCGTATCTCACTTTCACTCAGAGGAAAGAAAGTTGTACTGGGCCGTGCGCCAAAGATTTTATTAAATCTAGCTGTCAACGATGACATGGTACTTTGTCAGCAGTAACGATGCCGACTTCATTCTCGGAGAGTCGACGGCATGGTTATATTGACATGAGATCTTACATAAGTAACATATACCCGTCAAAAATGACGGTGTTATTTACGTATGGATCAGCATTAAGGAGCCTTAGATAAATAGCTTTCTATTTTGATATGTTATTACATAAATAGCTTTCTATTTTGAAACAATATTTTTGATAATTCAAGTATTATATTTCTAAGTTATTTTTATGCTCCAATTCATCTCGAACTGTTTTAGAGAGTGGTCGAATATAAAACTGAACAACCGTAGCCATCCAAGATAGAGAGGGGTTCTATCTTTTTTTATATTTTTCTATGTGCATACGCATTTTCGTGTGTGCTAGTGCTACCTACTGTTTTGTGTACAGACGCAGAAATGGCCATCGGTACTCCACTAGAACCCTTTGAAAATGCCTGAAGACCTTCGTGAACCTTATGTGACGGGTTTATTAATAACATTTACATCACCCAGTGTATGGATGTTCCCCGATGTTTTTACTCCATTTCAGATGTTTTCTTGAAGAAAACACCAGTGATGTCATAAGTGGAATATATTCTCACCATATTTATTCTTAGATGGATTTTTAATGTAAATTTTTGACATTACGGTTGTTCAATAATTGACTGTGATGGCGCTTCTCAAGTATAACCTCAAACAAACATTGAATATTAAATTTCTTTTCAGTTTCAAACGATAAGTGTCTCTCTGACGTATTCCTCGTTGTTATGACAAGCGACCATTACATTTTACAACGCTTTTATAGTTCCATTTGATCTGGTAATCTCTTTCATACGGGTCTGTCCGTTAAAACTTTTAGGCTATAACATAACTCTGACACGGCAGACAAACAGCCAAATAAAAATGCTGAATAGGATATATGGCTTTTATATTGCATAATATCATATGATTCTAATCGTCAGCTGCAACAGAAACATCAAGAACAGGAGCAGCCTTTTATCACCCGTCACCGCACATTGAGGGCGATGCGCTACCAATTTCTTCAGAACATATCTTAATTGTCACGTCATCTTACTTTTCGCTAGTCACAATTTCGCAAATGATCTTTGGGGATCCACTTCGTGAGTCTTGGTATCCAGCAGTAGTCTGATAATCTTGTAACCTGGCCTGCCAGTAGCGATTTGAGTTTTCTAATGGGTGTTATGATATATCTGACTTTGAATATACTGTACTTGTGAATTCTCCAAGTGATGTTGAGCACGATTCTCTTTAGTGCCGGCAGCATGATTCTTAATTTGATAGCTAATCTTTTCCTATGTTTTGCTTCATAATTGACAATCGGAAGGATATATTGGTTATGGATACTTCGTCGTGGAAATAGTGGTGTCCTTTTCGAAGGTTGATCATGCTCTGTCAGAAGCTTGTAAACCTAGGGTGATACAATGATTGATTTCTTCTTCTTCTGAGGACTTCAAGGAAGTAGATGTAGTGGTCTACTTTGTTCAGCTCTACGCTTTTGATTTTTATCTTGTCTTCGTTTCAGCATGTTAGATGTAGACAACATTTGTTTTACTGGAAAAACCAAATTTTTTAACCTTCTTTACAAATCATGATGAAAATCATCATAAATGAAGATGTCCGCAAATTTTTAGATTTCTAACGTATTTGCCATCTATTTTGATTCCTTCATTTGTCCAGTCTAAGAATCGGAAGATAATTTCGAGGTAAGATATGAAGAGTTTGCATGTGTTGGTGTTATCTTTTACTCCTTTTTTGACCTGAAAGGGATCAGTCTTTATGTTGCCTGAGTCTATATATATGTTGTAGCACTCTGACATGTTCGAGTTTTACGCCTCGCAGGAGTAAATCGATGACTGCTGGGATTTCCAATGGGTTGAAAGTGTTTTTAAAGTCAATGAATGCTACTGAGAGTGTCATTATGTATTCTGCTGCTTCCTCTGATAGTTGATTCACCGAATGAAGATGGCCAAAGGTCGAGTAACTCATTCTGAAGCAAGCCTGTTCCCGTGGTTGGATTTCATCTTGCATTTTCGTGATTTGGTTGATGGTCATTTTGGCAAAAAGTTTGTATGCACGGTCGAGTATGCTTATTTGGCTTGATCTTTTGTGTTCTCTCTTTTTATAAAGTAGCATGATGATTGCTGTGCTTCAATTTCCTTGGACTGTTTTGGGCCATTGTTGACTAGTTTCACAGTTCTTTGAGTTGTTATACAGCGATATAGTCCGGACAAAGTGATGTCCCTTTTTCTGACTGCTCTATAACTTACTCTCGCTCGAACGATCTAAATTCTGGGAACCCTTCCAAGTAGCCATTCGTGTCTTGTACAACCTGGCTTTGTCTCTTGCTTGGAGCAATAGAGGCTCTCGTAAAATTCCTGAGTGTTACCAACCATTCGTCCCTATCCATCCTTACGTTTCTATTTTGTTGAAGCAGGCTCGTAATGTGCTTTCTCTCCTGTACTGTTTGCATTGTTGATAGTTTTGAAACCCCAACATTTTTGTGGAATATTCCTCGATGAGTAGTCTCCCCTTTGTTTTTGTTTTTTAGATATGTCGGTCGTTTGGTCGGTTGGTCTGTCGGTCCCAGTTACTTTAACAGAAATAGGATGGGAGGGAGAAGTGTGAAGTTATTAAAGGTGAGACTTCATTAGGAAACCAACGCCTATGATGTTATAATAGAACGTATTTTGTATTTTTGTATTGATAAAAAAAGAGCAAAACATGGCCCAAAATACCGGAATCAAAATGACAATTAGAAATAATATTCTCAAAATATCTATGATAATTATGAGAATCAATTGACTCAAAAGAAGACTACCGACTGTTTTTCTCCCTACCCCCTCCTCCTCCTTCTGCTACTAATACTGCTAATACTACCAAGTGTGATAGACACATTGTTGGACCTATAGTACTTGTTTTCAAATTGTTTTGTCTAGTTCAATACCGTTTGTTTTTCCTCTTATTGTAGGCGGTATTTTTCAATAGATTTCTGGCTTATTCTGCGAGATTATCGATTGTTTGTCTGTCTTCGGGCATTCGCATATTGGTGACTTCAACCGGAGGGCCAGCTATTCCGCTGTAAAGATCATTGAAGTTGGTGTTGTCGATACTCTCTAAGTTATGTGAGAAGTTCATTTCTATTTTTCTGTTCAAGCTAGAAAAATCAGGTGCGATCTTTCCGTACAGTAAGCTAGTTTCTGTTTGGTGCGAAACCTTTCGTACCTTTTCCTTTGGTGTGAATTTGGAATATACATTTACATATCACACTGCTCGTGTACTCGTGTCGTAAAATTCTCTCTGTTTAGGCCGTTAGCTGCTTTAATGCATCGCACTCTCTTCTCAATGTTGGTAATCTGGCTGATATACCTAATGCTTCAAATTTCAACAGCGTCTTATCAATCTTACTGTTTGAGTCAATGGGCTGCTGCAGTCTGCGTTGTGGTTCAAATTGCGGTAGTTTTACTTAATTTTATTGGCGTGACAAAAAACAAATAAATAAATAAACTAACAAGTAAATTAAGAAAAAAAACATCGATTATGATTATATGTGTTTTGATTGATTGGCAGAGAATCTTAACTATATAATTATATTGGGTTGGTGCAAAATTAATTACAGTTTTCGGTATTTTAAATCTGACGCATATTTTGGAATAAAGCAGTAATTATCTATGTGAATCGAATATACCATTTTAAAGTGTCTATTTGCTCAATTTATTCAATCTGTCTGTTTTGTTTTTTTCACTCTTTATTCTGGTTTACTTGATGCAGTCAAAATAAAGATGGAAAGAAGCAAATGAATTCATTTGGCTGCATGAATTCAGAATGAAACGTAATTCAGCAGAAACTGCTCGCAGTATCAACCAATTATTTGACCAGCCAATCATCAGTAACAGTACAGCTCAACATTGGTTCCCAAAATTTTGAAACAGAGACAAGAGCTCCAAAGTTATGGACGTCTTTCTGTGTCTGACGATATCCAATATTACTGAAGCAGGCCAACGTATAATAACCCGAGAAGTTGCAAAGGAGGTAAACTTTGACCATTCAACAGACATTATCACCAAATAAGGAGAGTTAAAAATAAGCTCGAATGTAGCACGAATGGCCGTGCAGAAATTAAACAAACTTGGATACGAAACTCTTCCTCATCCAGCTAACTTACCAGACCTCTCTCTGACCGACTACCATGTTTTCAAGCATTCCGACCACTTTCTGTTGAGAAAGATCTTGAACAACTAAGTTAAAACTCCGAACACTTTCGAAAGAAATCATTATTTCTTGGACCCCAGAATTGTTTGCTTCCAGAAAAAACTGGCTGGTTTCTAGTTGGCAAACACGTGTGAACAGTGAAGACTCTTCGTCTGATGTTCCTCTTGATAGTTAAATCTTTGTTCTAAATTGAAATATACTACCATCAAATATTTATTTTTTGTGCCAACCTAATGAAACAATTAGTCCTTTGTGCCTCACCACGGAGCAATGGTTAGCAATATAATCCGGCAGACCATTAATGCTGTAATGGCTTTGATCCTTGCTAAGTACCCCACACTTTTACCTTGTACCATACTATGCTCACTTCAGTTAATACTCAATCATGTACACTACCAAAACGAATATATCCGTGGTGCTTGGATCATGTTTGCCAATAGAAAAAATCCTAATAGATGACGAAAGCACTAGTTTCAGTATGTCAATCACACCCACATTGAGTTGACACGTACATTCCAAAGACAGACTATCAAATTCCTTATCTTCTGATAAAGTTGACAGTGTTGGTCACCACAACTCCCTGCCGTCGAGAAAAAACATTGCACTGTCACATGGAAATGTGTGATAACATCTTCCCATTTCAATTCTCCATGGCAATCAGACTTTTCTTTTATTGCAGGATTGCATATGGGCGTGGTGAAGGGAATGGAAAGGAATACTTGAGTATCCTATCACTACCCCTTATGATTAGACACCCTGATGACAATTGGTCCACGGTTCGGCGCTCAGTTACATCAATGCTTTGCATTTATGTAGAGCAAAAATATTTTTACAAATTTATTATTTATATTATTACCAAGTAATCTGTGTGAAAAGTTTCATGTATGTATCTGAATATCTAAGAGGTGATCTTCTAAGGAGGAAAAATCAGATTTTGCTCACAGGAAAGATTGCATAGCTTGAAATGAAGGGTAACAGGCACTTCTATCAGAAAAATTCCCCCCCCCCTGAGTGGAGGAATCAAGTGTTACAGATTGCAAACTAAGATAATTACGCTATTAGACTGGTTAACCCTCAAGGAAAAAATCATGGATATATTTGAATTTCCAAGAAAAGGTTTCTTTAAAAATTGTGAAAATTTTCTATAGACGAGTCTATAGTTTCAATCGGTTGATAAGAGGCATTTTATCAGCAAAAGTTCTGGCTATGAGTTGGAAAATCTAGTGTTAGAGATAGAAATACAAAATGGTTACACTATTCATTATACAAGTACCATAATTGACCGTCATATGAATGTGTATGATATTGGGATTATACTAAAAACGGAGAAATTTGGATAATTTCAAGTTTTGTGTTTTTCTCATCCGTATTCAGTTATCCCCTGAGAAATCATAAATTTAAACAGGTTTTCATCACATGTGATGGAAAAAAAGCCACTTACTAAAGGCAAATGTATTTGAACTGTATTACAGGCAAAAATAAAAACGATTATCTTCCAAAATCCAGTCATGTAATTATCAAATTGAGTTTTTTTTTCATGGAATCCTGATTAGATTAATGCTATCCACAGAGTTTAATTTTTTCTGTCATCAATCATGATCATGGCATAATCAGAATAATTTAGGATATTGGAATTCGACATGACAAACTATTGACTCAAAACAGTCAAAAACAAGCAAGCAAGTAGCAAAACGTCATCGTTTTTGCGACTATTTTATGCTATTTTCTTGTGATCAAAATAAAAAAAGTTGGTGATTGCAATGAGCTTGGGGTTTTTGAATTAAAATTCGTTAAATGGTTCAAAACTTGCACCAAGTATGAAACGCTTTCATAAAATACTTTTCCACTCTGATATGATTTGAGGTTTTGTATATAAAACACAGAAGATGTATCCATAATCTACACAATTGCAATAGATACAGATGTATTGATAAAGGGGCATTAGTTTATCACTTAATGATAATGGAAAACCGACCCCACCACTTCATTGATCCCGATTTCATTTGCTGATGTTTGAGAACAGTCTAAAACCTGTGTTCAGTAAACAAAAATATTCTTTATACTCTTTTGTTCAAATCTATGGTGAGGTTATGGATGCACTGTATAAACAGTCGAGTTGGTCTACATACTTACATATGAACAAATATTTAGCCTAACAAAGTCTGTAGATTTATATATCATATTATTTATTACGTGGTACCCCTTTATATCTATATATCTATCTATCTATCTATATATATATATCTATATCTATCTATCTATCTATCTATCTATATATATATATATATATATATATATATATATATATATATATATATATATATATGTATGTGTGTGTGTGTATGTGTGTGTGTGTGAACGGGGAAAAGTAGACCAGTACATATAGCTGCGAAAACAAATCTCCATGAAACCCTACAATAAAGAAGAAATCAAGCAAAGATTTACTCTATTATGGTAAGCTTTCGATAGAGCCGGCTCAATCTTTAAGAATAAGAAAATTCCATCAGTCTAAAAAAACAAAGTTCTGCAACCAATGCATCCCCCCAAATAGTCACCTATGGAGCTGAAACATGGATCCAAACCAAACTGAAACTGCGGCTGGCAAGATATTAGATGACGTGATTAACGAAACATCTTCGGAAAGTACTGACTCCACGTCACTTATGATTGAGAGATTTGGTTAATCCTGGGGAAGGTATGACGCTAAAAGAATGATGATGATGATTATATATATATATATATATATATATATATATATATATATATATATATATATATATATATATATATATATATATACTACTTTATTTAGAAATGATTTTGATAAAAAATGTTGATGATATAATTCTGATAAAATGATGGATGAATTTTCTCTCCAAATCTCAATTTTTTTAAGCATGTATTCTTAAGAACAACTTCAAAACTGTTAAATGTTCAGCATCGAAGTTTTTTTATTTCCCAAATTGCCAACTTTGGAACAATTTTCCTTTAAATACAATTAATAAAAGTTTTGCACGCAAACAAGCAAGACTAGCTAAAGAGATTAATAAACAGAGTTTATCAGTTATTTTTAGGAATATAAATATATGTATGTGTATGTGTGCGTGTCTGTTTATGCTGTTTAGGTCGAATGACACATCCACCTTGAAATAACTGGAGGTCACTTTAAGTAGACGCTCAATATTTATGATCATTCTGTTGGATAATAAATCCATTTTGTAATAACTTATATATACGTATAAAATAAATTCCAGTTATTTAAACCTATTTTGGGTAGTAAATAATTCTATGTTCGCTAAAGAAAATTAGGTGTTATACATACCTATACAGGGGCTCAATCTATTTCAACGTACGGTTTTAGAACTCTTTACACAAATTTTTCTCAAGAAGATCTTACCAAAGAGTCAATTAAAATAATGGACTTGGTATTTGCAAGGGGGGTTAGTAAATATATTGGGCTTAAAAACTCTTAAGCTTTCTGGTGTAAAACAAAAGAAATATGACTTACTTTTACTTGCTCTACCCTTAAAGCAATTGTTAGTCATCTTATCGGTGAATATTACTTTAAAATTGGAAATTAAATATTTAATAAGATCATAGGTGTCCTTTTTGGAATCGATCTTGCTTCTACTTGCCAATTTTTTATATTTTTATTTTCATAGACACGAATTTATATTCATGTCATCTCTAATTAGGACTAATATAAAACGAACTTTTCAGGTTGTACCCGGTTTATTGATGACTTATGTTCTTTTAATGATGGAGGGGAATTTCAGGAATCGTACAACAATACATACTCTCGGGATCTTGAATTTAAATGTGAATATAAAAGAATGCGAGTAACGTTCCTAGGGTTGGATATTAAAATCAACGTTGGAATATTTATCTACAAATTACTGGGGGAACGAGATAGCTTCCCGTTCTATATTGTGCAAATGCCTTTTAAAACGAGTAGTTTCCATCTTATATATTTTATAGAACAATTTTATCAGGAAATGTGAGAATCTCTACAACTACTTCTAGATTTATTGAAATAATGTCAAAAAATTTATCCTTCAATTGTAAGAATTATCAATCAAGGCAGTGAAATCAGTAAGATTTTTAGACAATTTAATGAATCTATGATTAGACATCCTGATCCTTTTAAAGAACTTATAAGCTTGACCATAGTGAAGCAATAACGAAATTAGAGAAGATGTTAGCGAGAGCATAAAAATAGAATAAATGAATACTGTATATTAAAATAAATCAAAATGTATTAATGTTGAGGGTATTAGGTAACCAAAAGAGATGGATCCAGTCTTTGTCGATGTGAAAGATCACTGTATTGACTAATGCCAAGGAAAAGGGAAAACATTTGGCTCCGGTCCATTTGTCTGACTGATGGGGATAAGGGTAGCGTGGGTAATCGAACATGAAACGCCATGTAGCAAATTGTCGAAGTGTATCGATGGAATCACCTATTGAGGTGTTACTATGTGCTAGAAAGAGGTTTAGTTTGGTTTCAACTTCGTGTATAAAGATACTTTATTTGATAATTAAAATTGATTAAAAACAACTGCTGGAAGTTTGATGGTATACGACATAGAAAAATTAATTTTAAGGACGGTGGGAAATTAACAAATTCTTCGGGTGAAAATTTTGGTAGAGAATCAATTAAAAAAAGTTTTTCTGTGTAATTAGAATTCTTAAAAATATTATCCTAAGTTGGTTTGCGTGCAGTCTGTGATTAAAACGAGCACTACGCATTTAGTATTCACATGGGCGAACATTCAATAGAAATGACACAAACAACGTGTCATTTCTGTTGCTAAACCAACTGATCCCTGATCGTTTAAATACGTTCTTGGGACATCTACATAAGTAAGCCCTGTTTCAAAAAAAAAATTATATGTAGTATAAAATGATACCAATATGCAATACACATAATGCCTTATAAAGTATGAATGGGAGGTGGTGTTTGATCAATACTACTGAGGTACCATGTTAATATAAATATTTTGTTTTATAAATCCTCAGTGCTGTTACATGGTGAACAACTGATGATCCCAACTGGAGAAAATTTACACATTTTACCAGAACAACAAAGTATATGTAAAACAGGGAAGAACACCGAAGATAATAACATAAACTGCATTTGCAAATATTGGGAAATAAATGATTGATGTGACACAATAAGATTTTTGAAAATGTTTTTCAATGTTTAACGTTTAAAGCAGTAAAGTTTTAAAGACTATATATATATATATATATATATATATATATATATATATATATATATATATATATATATATATATATATATATATATTGATATAGTAAGGGTTGGTGTCAGACCATTCATATGGAGAAATCAATTGAGGGTCAAGCCAACTTGAATTTCCCTAATGAGTAGCCACACCTATCAGTCGTGAGTGTTGCTCTACCAATATCTTCTGAATCTTCTCTTCATCTTATATTTCACCGAAATTCTCCAGATAGCTTTGCTTTGTTGATTAATACGGAGCATATCTAATTTCTTTAAAATTTATGAAGCACGACTGATGCTCAAAAAGTTAGGATTGATAAGGCAAAAAGCTAACCGTAGGTAAGAAGATTGTATAACGTCAGTATTTCTTAAAAGGGATGATTCATTATTTCATTATGATTAGTGTTGTGTCACAAATTCACTATCCAATGATTCCGACTCGGTCGCCCTCACCCTTCCTCTAATCAATCTTTTCCGTGCTCGGTGTCCTCTATGATGGTTCTTATTTTCTCTTGTGTTGCTACATCTAAACCCCCTGAAGTAGCCGTGATCTTGTAGAATTGTAAGTCGTTCAGGTCTTTGTTAAGAGCGACTGGGAGAGGGGTTCTTCCTTTGAATCCTGTCATTATCTTCTTGATATAGAGCAGCATTGCTCTGCTTGCTGGTATTTTTCTCTCTCTTCTAAGTTAACAACTCCAATCTATTCATTTTTTTACAACATCGAACTAAAACTGTCAACATAGGTTTCTTCAGTTTTCAAATGAATCTATTGGATGGCTGGCTATGAATGTATCGTGCGTACGGGCTATACAAATGGAACTCATGGGCTGAAAATTTAAACATTTATTACCTATTATGTTTACATGTTTTCTGTTGTTTTTTTTATTATCCCCACCCAAAAAGACGTTTTTGAGGTGGAAGGATTCAATTTACAATGTAAGCTTATACTGAATTGATCAGTAAATTTGTTTCCAGCAGCATTCACGCTTGTTCTTTTATTTTTTTATATTCAGATTTTTTTAGGAATCACCGCCCAACAAATTGTGATTTATCCATTGATCCTGCACTTTTCAAAAATTTTTGATTGATCTCCGCTAATACGGCACGCTGCCAAAATACATTGGTCGAGTAACATTTCATATTTAGTGACTAACCACACCCTGTTGTTCTTGAGGTCAGGTGCACGCTTGATTTCTTTTACAGGGTTTAATATCTTATTTCGATTGGTAAGGGGGCGTCTTAAGTCCTTGGTTAAAGAGCCAGGGGCCTTGATTTGCCTGAAAATTTACACGGTTTTGACAGAAATATACTGATTTTTCCGAAGTTTTACTCTGCTTTGCCCGGATGTGGTGGGTTTTTTTCTTCCCCTGCCCCCTTACTTGCACGGCGTATGCTGGTTGGGGATTGGATGTCGGTTGAATAGACTGCAGTGAATTGCATTTTTCTCCCAGTGTTTTAGTAACGCCCCACATCCTACAGATGTATTGTGATATTGATTTTACTAATGATCTGTACAACTTCATTCTTGTTCCAATTTTCACTTATTGTTATTTCTTATTCAGACTGCATAGAGCTTATTGAGAACTGCTGTTGTTAGCATTTTGTGTCTCGAGATGTCTTCTTTATTACAAAGCAGAGGTCCAACTTTTGGGGTTTGTCTCCGCCTTCCTTGTCCTACATCATCGTCTTTCCTTATTTGTCTGTTAGTATACTCTGTTTAATTGGAAACCGTCAACCAAAACTGTCACCAGATCTGTCAACATAGGTTTCTTCAGTTTTTAACTTGATCTCTCTGGCGGCCTGTATGTATCAGGCATATAGGCTGCATCGAAAGATCTCAATGATAGGTTTCCAATAGGGGACTCAATTTGCAATAGGTTTGCAAAATAGGGTCCTTAATTTTTGTGTGGTGCTATTTACGATTGTTTATTTTTTGTTTTCGTTTTTGGAAATTCGGACTGTCTTCATGATCACTGCTCGACAAAAGAAGAGGGGAATAATATCATTTCTTGCTCCTTTTTCCAAGTTTTAATTGATCACCCCAAACTGCGCATGCTACCAAGAGACATTGGTCATACAAGAGTTTCAATTGAGTGCCTAACCTACCTGTCTTTGTTCGCTATCAACTCATATCTGGATTTCATCAACTATTTTGTATCTTTTTCGTCAGAGGAAGTCTAAGCCGTCAGCATAAGCGATTTATAGCGACGAATAGCTTTATTCTTTGCTTTCCTTTTTATTTCTCTGGGCGCTGCTTCTAGATATACAATGATTAGTATTAGGATTATGCAATATTCTTTTTTCCCAGCTGCTGTTTTTGTAGCATACTGGGAATCCGCGAGATGAATTATTAACCCTGCCCACTACAAATCACGGACCACGTATAAAAACACCATTTCATGTATTTCTCAAGTATATTTTTTGATGAAACCAGCTGTGGCGAAACGCTGAATTAGAATAAAGGAATTAATTCTACCAACATGGCCTTCTGATATCATCATTTTACTCTCATATATGTCGGAAAAACATAATCCACCCCAACACCCTGGCTGTTACTTTGGAATGACGATTCATCTTTGGCCCCTGTGATTTTTTGGGTGATGTTGGTTTTGCTTAAAGGAGAGCAAATGATTCAATGTTCGTCTTTATTTACGATGGTCTATGATACTTCCTGTGATTTACGTCTATCCAAGATGTCAACGGTCGAGTACATGTCTATGCCATGATCTTGGTGTCAATATTCGACAAGATCCTTGATGTTGATTTACCTATCTTCATATTTCTGATTCTTCAATCAAATTAGAACGCTGACCGCTAAACACTCTGTACGCATGTAATTTTGTTTGTTTGTTTTCAAGTATAGCATACTTTTTGAAATTCTATCAAATGTTCATTTTATTGAGCAACTGTAACCACCAAATAAGGCGAAGGGTTGAAAAAGATTTATATCACCGCAGGATTAGTTTTTCTTCAGCGTTATGGTTCTTAAAGTAAGTATTTTTAGGGTTAGGGTTATTGCCGTCTGCTTTTATAACCTTGGATTTGCAATCAGTGCTTTTCTCTTTACAGCTGCTGTGGTGGCCATTTTGGAAGCGGGATATAACAACTACCCATTTCAAACACAAAGTTTGTTCTATCATAGTTAGGGGGATTTTTTGGCTAAAGGCCAAAAATTTAATCTATCATATGTGAAAGCATGCAAGATGTGGTTCTTTTTACCACATGATATATAAGTAATTAAATTACATTTTTTAGACTAAGTGATACATCAATTCTTTTGAGCTGTTGAGGTGGGGAATGGGTTAAAACCGTAGATCGGAAATTAAAACTCAGATGTTTTCATCTTAAGACCTTGTTTCGTGATGAATGTAGTAAAAAAAAAGAAAGCAAAACCATCTTTCTAACTTTATAATGTATTTTTATTCAGAAAGTTCGTCGCCATTCAGAATATAGACGTTTGTAATCGAAATTTAAAACCCAGATGTTTTCATCTGCATCCCATTCTTTGAAACAATTATTAGAATTAAAAAAATTTAAAAAAAAACAACATTTTTATAACTTCCCGATTCATGCAAATATTCTTTCTTGGGAAGTAAGACGCAGGTTCGAGCAGAAGATTCATTTTGGAGTGTGAAACCGTCAAGAATAACAAAAAAACTGGTAATTGGAAAAAAAGAGCAAGCAATCAATGCATCCTCCTGAAAGTCACCTATGGAGCTCAAACATGGAACCTAACCAAAAGACTTACCTTCAAACCGAGAATCATGCAACGTGCACAGAAAAGGATCATGCTCAACATCATATTGAGAAATCAGAAGACAGCACAGTATACTAAAGAAAAGATAGTTATCAGCAGTTTCATAAAATCCATTAGAAAAATCAAATAGGCTGGACATGTTGCAAGAATTTCAGATAGCTTCTGAACATCACGACTTACAACGTGGACCCTCAGAGACTATATTCGAAACTGTGGCAGGCAGAAAATAAAATGGCGAGCTGAACATGATAAGTAAGCAAATATTGACACTGCGTTGCTCATGATAGAGGGATGTGGCGAATCTCAACAGAGGTCAATGTCCGACGACAGACGCTGAACCATGCTGAATTGAAGACAGCGGATAAGGGTGGTACCGAGAGTGAAACAGCGGATACGGAGGTAAACTCTGAAAGGAAAACCGCGGATCAAAGACGACCACTGTAATGGAAACAGCGGTCAAGGGTGGCACTGAAAGGGGGAAAATTGGTTTTAATGGGAGAGTCAAAAATTTCGAATGATGGCAGAAGATGTTGGTATAGGCTCGTTACTGGTTCGAAAAATAAGACATCAAAGGGTAGTAACAAATAACGTTGCCTCAGGCTGCTGCTGCTGCTGCTGCTACTAAAGTATTAAGGAATAGATGATTTCAGAGAATTTGATAGTTTAAAAAATATCTCTCAATAAAAGAACAAATTTCTTGTTATATCTTGAAATATAATCACTTCTTCCGATGTTTACAGTCTATCTTTCCACAGAATACCATTACAATTCGTTATGAACTTTTGGAGATATTGTGTGGCCAAATAGATGTACAGCAAGTGGACAGATAGACTGATGGACACAAATGAATACACACACTTCTTCTAACTTTGGTTTTTAATAAAACCATCAAGAGAGTATTCAGTTTTTATTTGAAACCGTTGACCAGAACTGCCAATATCTTTTGTCAAGTTGATGTGACTGGCTGGCCTACTATATATGTATGAACTGGCGGTGGAGCAAGAGAAGGGTGTAAATTTGAACATTTACCTCTTGTTAATTCTAGAAAATGTTGTTCCCCCCCTTATGCTCCCTATGCTTTAATTTGAGCTCGGTAGTAACCAGGCTTTCATTTTAAAAAGATCTGCCTTTTCCTCACTTGAGTGATCACTGCCCAACAGGAGGCGAAAAAATAACATAGTCATTGATCAACCCTTTTTCCAATTTTTCTTATTGATCACCCCAAAAGACGTAAAAACGTGATAGTTTCTATTGAATGACTAACCACACATGTCTTTTAATTGATATAACATTTTTTGCAAAAGTGCAACAAGTGATCGCTGCTTTCCACTGATTAAAAAAGAGAAAAAGCTCATAAACAAAGTCTTTTTTTCACTTTCACTTTCTCTTTCATAAATAATTAGGATGTCACCTATTCCCAATGCAAACTTACAAATCAGAATTTGATTTACTTTGTTTTCATATTATTTTCATATTTGATATGAATTATTGGTTCAGAACCAACTTTATTTGTTTTCCTGAAATGTAATTTTCTTTCATTGTGCATTTGTCGAGTGACAATTGAGAATTGAAACCATCGACCAAAACTGCCACCATAGGTTTCCTCGGTTATCAAAGTGATCTGGCTGGCTTGCTATGTAAGTATATACGTATGCATGCGTCAAAATAATGAAGCACTTCCTTTCAAAATTTTGATGATTTCATTTCCTGACCGTATTTGAAGTACAAATATATGAGAATAAAAATGCATGTTCTTATGTATTTGGGAATCTACGCTCATTTTTAGTATTCTGCAATTGGAGAATTTAAACAATTGCTGACCTCAGGGGCCTTTAGGTTAACCTCATCCTACCCAAGATAGCAGCTGATATCAAGTGGTATAGCTTGCCTATTAAGACTTCCCGTTTTCTCACTGTGTGTCCATTTGACCTCATCTATAGTAGTAGGCCTCAAATCAAGCATGGTAGTCTTCTAGTTGTGATTACCATGCTCTTTTTTTCTTCCAATAATTACGGGATCACGCAGGGACTTGGACTTAAAGAAAAAATGTGTCCGAATGAAGGTTTGTCTGAAGATAATTAGACTGACATTGCAAAGAAGTGGGAATATCAAGGAGAAGTGTATTCAGCATTGAAAAGAAACGGAAAAACTTGTGCTTCTGGTAAAAAATAAGACAGGTAGTTTGCACGCTTGAAAAAGAAATTAGCATCATCCAATAACTTTGAAAATCTATGGCAGGCTTGGGGTGAGCAATGTTATCCTAATCCTGTAAAAATAAGGTTTTATAATCTCGGGTTTCCGGCCAACAGACTTTTAAAGTATGCCTAAACAGTGTCAGTAAAGATAGAAATGATATTCCCTATTTTTTTACCATGTCTCTAAGAATAGTTATTTTTTTTTATAGTTTTAGGGAAAGGGATCAATTTACAATGTAATTCTATGCTACATTGTCACTCAGCTTGTATCTGATGGTGTTTTTTTTTTATTTCTGTTTCTTTTTTTAAATCGGACTTCTTTAGTGATCACTGCCCAACCAAAGGTGAGAGAAATAATTTATTCATGGCCAACTCCTTTTTCCAATTCTTTAATTGATCAACCCCAACAGGACATGATACAAAAAAACGTGGGTTTCGTGGCGGCTTCTATTCAATCACTGACCGATGTGTTTCATTCTTATCTGGAATAAATTGATAACCGTTTGTGATTTTTGAGTTGGTCATCCCATAAACACAGTCCAATTGTAAAAAGTTAAGCTGTGATCATGAGTTGAGTAGTTTTAATGGAATTCCACTTATCCAAAATGTTCGTTGCGACTAAACTATAAACTCACAGACAATTAGCATAATACAAAGGGATCAGATTCCAAAGAATCTGTTCCTGCTGCTATGAATAGAGTCAAGTATACACAGAATGAGACGGAAACCAAAGCTGACCGATTTTGAACCTGACAGGTTTGCAGAACGTCAGAGATAGGGTCCATCAGATATGGGCAGGTATTGAGCAAATTATTAGAAGTTAGACATACATCTCTACATTTGTCATTCAGACACTTTCCGGTTGGTCGGTCAGCTCTGTTTAAGAAGACAACGGAAAGAGGTAAGAAGAGAATCTGTGACGTCATTAGAAAGAAAATCCAGTCAGATCAATATATCAATATATCAATATATGACGTATCTTTTCTTTACAGCATTGCCAAGTGCCATTTGGTATTATTAGTTAAAGCTGTTTTTTTTAAAAAAATTACCAAAATTGGGTAAATCTTGCGATTTCCTGCGAACTTATATATATATATATATATATATATATATATATATATATATATATATATATATATATATATATATATATATGGTGTCATCCACAGACAGCTGTTTCGTCGTATTACAACTCTTCACTGTGGCTATAGATTATCCATTTTCCCATCCAGTACCACGAGGTAAGATTGGAACCTTCGCTTCAGACCCAGTGGCCGGTATCCTACCTTCTATTCGACGGAACTGGACCATCAATGAGGTTGAATCTAAGCGATACACATCTTTATTCAGCTTATATTCTCCATCCACCAGAGTGCTCTATTCCTATGGAAGAGCATATATATATATATATATATATATATATATATATATATATATCCCACTTATCAAATAAAATAACCCTACACTAAGACTCCATAATAAACTATTGATTGAAATTGTACATTTGCTTCGATTTAAACTTATCAACTGTTTTTCGATAACTAGATTTTGGGGTGAACTATCCTCACTTCCTCATTCCTTTCCCTTCTATAAGGAATACCACAACTAGAAATGTAACAAGTACATAGTTTTGAATCCCTTTGAAATTGGAGAAATCAAACAGACTGTGGTTGCATTGTTTAACCTTTGATTTCTGTTGATAACTATTCAAGTTATTTTCACGCCTGAAAAGATAAATCAGACCTGTTAGTTTTCAATCCTCTCTTTTGGTCCATGGTCTCAATTAGGAAAAAATGTTTTGTAACCTGTTTTTAATGAACAAGATATATCTGTCTGGATATTTGCATTTGGAATATTAAGTCGCCAACGGAACCGCAGCGATCTATTTCAATTAGGAACGTCTTTATTACATCAGTTTCAAAATTCAGCTTTTTATTAAAACAACATTATTCAGATTGGGAAAATAATTACCTTGACACAATGCCAGCCTATCAAACCATGAATAAAAAGATAGATTACAGAGAATAATTATACATGTAATAGCCCAATTCAGCCAGTAACGATTTTCAAAATTGCATTTTGCCCACAGGAAACGGTTCTGTGCTTTCAATATTCCACTAAAACAGGTTTTAAACAGTATTTTAAAGACTTCTATAAATCTTACAGCAAATAAAAAAGACCTTTTCGATCCAGCAAACAGCTGACGTCCATAATTTTAAAGTACGGAAGCCTAAACATGTATTGTAACTGCTTTTTCATTGGCTTAGACGCTAGCTAGCAACCAACTTCTGGTTAATTTTTTTATTCATTTTGCAAAGGTCAGTAATTAGATGAATTACTAACTGTGAGTGCCAGGTACCGTAAGTAGTTGGGGATCTGCACAGAGTCTCTTCTCATGGTGATCCCGTTAATCCTCCTAAGGTAAAGGATCTCTACACAACATTCGATAACAAAAGCCGAACGCTCGTTTTCCCCAATGAACACTCGATCTGTCTTGACCAACAGCGACAAGAAACGAATGGTTAGTCTTGTATAAAGTCAAGTAAACAACTCCTTAGTTGGGTTAAATTAATGAGCAACCAAAACTGTCAACACAGGTCTTTTCAGTTTCCAGGTCAGTCCGACTGGCTATGTATGTATAACGTGCACAAGCTGCACCAATCTCTGAATAAGTTTTAATTTAAGGGTTCAATTTGCAATGTAATTCTATGCTAAAATGATCACTATTTTGTGCCCACCTATTTATTAAAATTCAGATTTCATCATGCTCAACACAGCATGCTGATACAATATTTTGATAACTTGACAATTTCTATTGAATGACTAACTATTATCATTATTATTATTATTATTATTATTATTATTATTATTATTATTATTATTATTATTATTATTGTTGTTGTTGTTGTTGTTATTATTATTATTATTCGTAATCGACCGAGATTTCTAATTTAGAAACCTTTCGACGATCATTTGGCGAGGATTGAATATCCTTCCAGTTGACAGGAAAAATTTAAACTTGAAATAAAATAAAAATAAAAACCCATCAGTGTTATTTAAATTTTTTCTATTTCTTCCCTTTCTTCTTCTTCTTCTTCTTCTTCTTCTTCTTCTTCTTCTTCTTCTTCTTCTTCTTCTTCTTCATCTTATACTATTACTATTATCATTATTATCATTATTATTATTTAATTAATTTTTTAAAAATTTTACTTGATAAGGAAGATGTTTCTCGGCTGAAACATGGCTTCGTTTTAACGAGGTTTCTCTGATTGAATGGTTTTCCTAACGGAATTGGAAAAAAAAAAGTTCTTTCCACGTGAACGTTACGCTTGTGAAAGCAGGTAACGTCGGCAAAGGAGGAAAAATAGATCAATATCATTAAATGTCCTAAAGTGAACAAGAATGAAAAAAAGCAAATCTTCCTTTACCTCGACAACTCAAAGATCACAGAGAAAAACGAAATTCAATTCGCATCTAATTGTTTAGCTAATCAAATATCATTTTCATTCGTTATTTTCCTCTTATTTTCCCTTTCTCACAATTACTTAGTCGTTCAAAAGAAATGTCAATGAAAATTGTCAACAACACTGCCGACATATGTTTCTTCAGGTTTTAGGTTGGTCAAGCTGCCTGACTTGCTTTTAATTTATCGTGCACATAAGCCACCGTAAAGGAGCCAGTCGGCTGGAAATTAAAACATGTACCCCTATTACGTTCAGAAAAAATAATTTTAGGGGAGATTCTATTTAGAATTGAGGTTCAGGCTGAATCGGCCCCTTAATTCCTCTCTGGCTGCTTTCACGATCGTTTGTAGGAAATTAAGACTCTCTCCTAGTGATCATGTCCTTACAAAAGATCAGATAATTAACTTATCAACCGATCACCCCCTTTTCCAGTTGTTTCGTAGATCACCCTTAATACCACATGTTGTCAAAAGACGTAACTTACAAGGCTGTTTCCATTGAGCGCCAGAGCAGTACCTGTTTTTATATTTTTCATACCATTGTTCGCTGAACTCTCCGTCACAAGAAATTGCAATGACACAGTCAAATCATGTAACTGGATATAAACTGAATTTGTTCCATCGAAGAATGACTGCTTCATCGGCTTCCCACACGACTCACTGATCTCAAAGACGACGCACTCTGAAATTAACCCTGTCGGGTCAGTCGATACGAGGATTCTTGCAGAGAACTAATCGAAATTCGCAAAAAATCAATTTGATCGTCTGCAGTACATCTGTGGTGTGCGTGCCAGACTCTGAATCCATTGTTATTGAGTTCATTTCACTCAGAGTGGTATAGAAATAGGCGTGCGTGGCAGGATCGGTAAAACAAAGTC